>OX371224.1:153550623-154161181 GCA_947310385.1 Nephrotoma appendiculata | reverse complement strand
TCTAAAATGATGCAAGTACAAAATCTTGCAAATACAAAACCTTACATAACAAAATGGTGCAATTATCTTTCTTTTTAGTATGTGTCATTAATAGATTCTATATAATACGCTCCTACGTGCGACATGTTTGCCTGATCCCTGATGAGAGTTATCGAAGCCGTCAGCCTCTACAATTATTGCATTTCAAAATGTTGCAGGCTTGGTTTTTTCTAGGACTAACATTATTAATCCGGCCGGCCCGCATTAATAAAAAATATTTTTTTCAAAATCAAGACTTCAGAAGAAAAGAAAACCGGGATTTTGAAAACCTGGATTTGAAAACCGGAATTTTGAAACCGGGATTTCGTAGTACACCCCGCAAATTTTTCAATTACAATTTTAACTGTGTTTTAGATATACATATTCAATGCTGTATTCGACAATTTGTTACAAACAGTTTTCGTTCGTGAGTCTATGAAGTAATGATCATGATATCAGCATGAACTACATCATCGGGCACAATGTATTAGCCAGTGCCATCATATCATAGTTCACAACCAGTACCATTGGTCTACGGAAACAGACAAGCGCGCTTCTCACACCCATTCCCACTGCTTGCAGACCAAGAAAACAACAAGCTTGCAACGCGCCTCGAAGACATCTCAACCTTAACTTGGATCGATAAAAGATTGTTCATATTTGAACCATTCTCCCACCACCTACGAACGACTACTGTTGTTTCGTATTGAACTCGTAAAAGATGCGTTTACTGTGCTAAAATATATTGAAAATTTCACTAAAATATATTCTCAATTTGTAAAGTCATTGTGTTTTACGTCTATTGTTAAAATTTTCCCAAGTACCGTTGTTAATGCTTAATTAGTTTTCCTTACTTTCTTGAAAATTGGTTATAATTTATAACAAAATGTTGTGTTTTATTTAGAACAGGATGTGTCCTTCGAAGCATATTGGGACTCCTATGTACCTTGACATTTTTGGAATTCTGGGACCACAATTAATGCCTGGTCAGATCAAGCATCAAGAAACAGCACTGATATCAGAGAAAATTCTAGTCTATAAGCGAATTTAATCTGCCATATAAGACGCAAGTATAATAGCATAGACTAGCTTATTTTATTGAGACGTCTACGGAAATAAGATAAATTAACCACCTAATAGAATTGGGTTTGTTCCAAATAACTAGGATCCACGCACAATTTGAAGATGGTTAATCCTGTTCAGGAAAAGTGTTATAAACGTCAGGACATCACCCGCTAAAATTAATAAACCTTGAAATTGAAACTCATATTTTTTAATCCTAAATGTACACGGCAAATTACACATTTTGTTTCGTAAGCAAACAAACCAAATAATTACTAGAAATTGAGCAGAAACTTAATAAAAATTTTAAATGAACAGTTTTTATATCAGTTTCATACAAATCAAAAAATTTTTTTCAAAACTCACTTTTAATTCACCTTCATTGCTAAAGTTATAATCGGAGAATTATTAAAATTACCTCTAAACCAAAATAATAATGGGAATGGCCTGTTTCAGCAATAAGATCATAATTAAATCATTGAATCTTTTAGATTTATTGTTCTATAATTTTTAGAGCAAGCATTTTCAATGATTTTACTAGTTGTTTGTTTTGATGTTTGAGGGATAAAACACTTTAAAAAGTGAGAAATATGCAAATAGTTTTAAAGAATTCAAGTTTTCATTAGCCTTTATGAAATCTGAAAAATTTAATTTTAATTTTAAAAGCTTTGTGTTTGAGATGTTCAACGGAAAGATTCCAATAATAGGAATATTTGATTGCTTTAGGCCATTGGGTTCTAAAATTAGGATAGATCGAATTAAATTATAGTATTTATTTTGAATTTAAACTTAAGGTATGAACCAAATAATTCAACCTAATCCCAATTTTTAAAACTTTTACCCCATTTTAAGTTTGAGTTAATTAATTTCATATTATGTAATTATAATTAGTTCTGATATTCGATATAGCAGTCCTTTGGAATTTATATAGAGGTATTTTCATACAAACAAATCAAGTTCGCTTGAAATTAGCTACTGCAACTAATTATTCATTTAAAATCCGCAAATATATCAAGGGTGAAGAATATTGAATATTATTTCACTATAGCCTGTCGGGATAGTTGAAGAAATAGGTGTTGTGTAATAATTTATTTGTAATTCCAACATATTATGTATTTTCTGAAATCATACCAATAAGCGGAATTGCTGAGAAAACGCTCAGAAATTATTTAATCCAGACTACATTAAAATTGGGGAAGTATTGAACAATTTGATGTTACAAATTTGGACAAAATCACAGAATCGAACGGTGTAGTAAAAATTAGATTTGCTTTACGAACAAAATAATACTTTAATATATTTGAACTCAAATTAAACTCAATATACAGATAATTTTATAGAGAAAATTTTTTGTACATTGAAAGATTTTTGCAAATCACTTGAATAATTGTTTAGAGTGAATAATAATAAAATGCATTAATAGGTCAGATAAATCATCATAAATTATCGGAGTTCGTTTTGAGCAAGTTTTACTTGATTCAATTTATTATGACATTATGAAAAATAATTGTAGTAATTTATGAAAATACTCGGCGTTTTATGTATACAAGATAATCAATCCACAATAAACTTATTATTAAATTTCTAATAACTCACCTGAAGTTCAGATTTCATGTGGTTAATTTTCTGAATGATGTACTGTAGTGCTGCTAAATTTTCGCACGGCTCCTCCTCCCACGAAATTCTGGCCAAAATTGCTTTTACTTTATCGTACTGATCACGGTAATCTTTCCACATTTGCAAGCAATCATCAAATTCTTTCTTTTGTTTATGGGCTGCGTTTAGCGTACGCTCCAATTGCTGATTACAATGAGCGAAACTACTTTTCAATTCGGTTTGCTCAACTGGTTTCAACGAGGGATAAATGTTATTCACCGCCGTTTGTATATCCTGGGTAAACAATTTCTTAATCGATTCCTCGTCGTCAAAGAAAAGTTTGAAATCATTTATATTGTTACTGATATTTTCAAAGTCCACTCCCAATTTTAGGTCTTGAAGGCGAATTTCGGCTTCATGAATCCATGCATTGAATCTGGATATTAACTCCATGTAATTCAAACGATAGGCTTTGTTTTGTTGTAGGTATTCTTCTCCTTCTTTAATTTCGGCTGGTAATGAAGATAATAAGAATTTACTGATGGATACAGTTTCCTGCAGAGAGCTTGGTAAATTTTCATATGCCAATTGACTCATGATTTTATCTAATCGTTTTAAATGTTTATTAATGTCGGTGGCAACAGCACGATACTTTTGCAGTTCAATGTCAACCGAATCTGGATCACGATCCAAAAGGGGACGATTTTTGATCAACGTTTCTTTGCTTTGAAGAATATCAATGAGCTCGGACAATTCTTGTGCCAATTTCTTGTGCTCGGCCAAAATGAGTTCATGTTTTTGTTTTTGATTTTCAACAGCTTTACGTAAATTCTGTAACTGCTGTTTCAACGATTGCAATTGTTCAGTGATACTGTTTTGGTCGGCGGCTGATCCTTCTAAAGCAATTTGTTGTCCTTTATCTGTAGCCATTGAAAGCATGCCTTCACATTCCTGGATCTTCTGTATTACGTTATCATAATTCTTGATTTTATTTTCGATCGACTCGTTCGATTTTTCTATATCGGTGATAATTGATGTGTATTTCATGATAAAGGTGATAATATCGTTCACGAGACCAATGAATTGTTCGCGTAGATGTAACAACTGTTTTAATCGTGTTAATTGATCCTCAATCATTTTAATCATATTATCCTGTTGCAGCATGATATTTTCCAACTCAGGGAAGTATTGTGATGGCATGTCATTTAATTGGGACTTGTTATCTTTTAACGACTTCAAGATATTTTCATAAACAATCAACAGTTCTTGAACATCTTCTATTTTACTTCCAACAGGTTTGTTTAGTTCACGAATCTGCGTTTGTATTGTATTAATGAATTGAACGCAATCTGCAACTTTGGTCTTGTTTTCTTGATATTTTGACATATGCGATTGAATTTCTTTGTAAATTTCGTTAAGTCGGTTGCCTAATTGATTATATTTATCTTTCATAGTTTTCATTTCATCCGCGATTTTTACTTTGTTGGCGGCATTTAATTGAGGAATCATGTTTTGAACCTGTTGATTTAATTCAGTTAGCGGCACACGCTTTTCAACCATCTCTTCCATAATTCTTTTGGTTTTAATCGATTGATCCTCTAATAATGGAATATTCCCGGATTTAATTGGAATTGAAATTTGGCGTTCAGTCTCTGATAGCCAGCTCATAAATGCATTCTTATCCTTTTCAAATTGTTTGCGTGATTGCAATAATGCGGTCAATTGTTTAATATTTTCCATTGATTTTTCTTTGAGTGCATCGTATTTTTGTGTAACATCCCGAATTTTATCATTAATCTTAGCTTTATCCTCATCATTAGATTCACCCAAAATATTATCAGCTTGCTTCAAGACATTGTTGAATGTCTTCTCCTTAAACTCATTCAAATTATTGTCTTGCTTGCGAGCTTGATGTAACTCGTTCTCAATATCATTTGACAATAATGGGACATACTCGGATGTATTCACTGTAATGAAGTTTTTGTTTTTCAAAGTGTTTCTCAATTGATCCAAATCCGTTTCGAATTGTTTACGAACTTTAATGCCCTTGGCAATTCTTTCAAGCTCATTTTTAAAGTTTTTGTTCAAATTGTTATGGTTGTTGTAAATATTCTTGATTTCCGCTTTAATATTTTTATATTCTTCACCTTCAAGTTCATTTTTCAAGTTATCGGCCTTCTTTTCTAATGATTTAATATGAATTCGTTTGGAATCGGATTCTTTTATAATTCCTTTGAGATCTTGTTGACGATTTTCAAGCTTGATGATATCGAAGTCTAGTGGCTTCTCTATTAATTTTTCATTTTGAATGTCATACCATTCGTTGATTTGTGCGGTTTCGCTCTTGATAGAATCAACTTCACCAAGGGTACCCTCCAAAATTTGCATTTTTCTGAAGCATTGTTTCTTAATATCAGCAAATTTACGTTCAATGCCTTTAATCTGTTCATCGGCTTGTTGAGCATCCAAATTGCTGATTACATCGCGCAACTGTACCATATTATCTTTCAACAATGCGATATTTTTGGGCCCGTTTGTTTCAAATTCTGTACTGATCGTACTCAACATTTTAAGTTTTTTATCACTTGGCAGTCCCTTGTCCTCTTCGACCCTTTCGATTTGCTTCATTAACTCGTTTACCCAATTATTCAGTGCATTCAAGTTTTGTAAATGTTTATCGATGATTTCTTGACTGACGCGTTTTTTAGCAATCACATCGAAAATGTTACTTTCTAACCCATTAAGTGTATTATCCAATTCGGATGAATGATCCAAATCAACAACTAAAATTAAAAAGAAATGTAAATTTTTATACTCAGCTAAATTGGTTCCTATAGCTATATACTTACATCCACCAGTCATTTCCAAAGCCATATCCTTACGCTTTTCATTGATGATTTGTAATAGGTCATTCATATCATTAATATCCTGTTTGATTGATTCTGGTTTTAATTTTAGTGGCTGCGTTGATAATTGTACAATATTCGCATTCTGTGAATGAATCCAGTTTTGTAGGTCTTGCCGAACCTTTTGTTGGGATTCAATTTCATTGATTGTTGTAGAAATCCCAGTTAAATGTGATTGAACCTAGAAAAAAATAAAAGTTAGTAAGCTGTTATTATATCGTACCTTTGCTTTAAGATGCTCACTTGATCAATCAAATCTTCCAAATTAGCACGGACCATAAGTTCCTTTTCTGGAATTGGCTGTGCGTTAGTATCCAATGGAGAACTTGGTCGACTAATGCTGGCTGTGGCGGCTTCACACGCTTGAATAGCTTTGGCTAGTTTTAGTTTCTCACTTTGTAGATCATTATGTAATTTTTGAGCCTTAGCCAATTGGCCTCTTGTTTCCTCTACAGTACTAGCTGGTTCATCGAGACTTTCCAAAATTAATTGATATTCTGGGAAACGTCTTGTAATCTCGTCCAAAATATTTTCGTACTCTTGGAATTTAAGGAACGATTCGTGCAACCGATTCTTAATTTGAACAGAATTATGAAGTAGTGAATTGTAGCTCTCTTGAATATTTTTCTGTTGCAATTCAATTGATTCCTTGATAAAAGGATTCTCATTTTTATACCGATTGATTTGACATTGGCCCTTTGCTTTTAGGTCATCAATGTTTGATTGGTATTTTTGAATAGTGTTCAAAAGATTTTCATGTTGTTTAATTTGCTCGAGTGTCTGGTCTCGGCTATTAATATACAAAGAATTGTGTGCCATCAATTGGAAGGATACTTGAAGCAACCACTTCTCAATATCTTGCAAATTTGAATGGTAATCGTTGTAATCAGAAACTTCTGCATTGATATTTTTAATTTTGGCCGATATTTGAGATTTCAGCGTTTGATAATTTTTATGAATTGTCGCGATATTCTCTTTGAGGCCAGTTATTTTGTATTCACCTTCCAAATTGGCCGCATCGCTGGTAAGATACTCGATTTCATTTAATTTGAGATCCACATCAGTATCCAATTGTTTATATTTTTCAAGTGAAGTTTTCATTATGCTTACGTCACCGTGAGAATTTGTATCGCTTCCAATGTCAGCATGAACTGTTGTGCTCCATTTGTCTAATTTCATTGCTGCATCGTTGAATTCTTCGAGTTTATTAATTCCATTCTTAATACCTTCTAGAGTAGCGCTTAACTTATTATTATATTCATCCCAATCGGATTTGAGTGAATCCATTTCACTTTGCAAAGGCAATTTGTCTTCTGCTCTAGTCATTTCTATTGCTTTTGTAAACGCATCTTGAGCCAATTCGAATAAGTAATGTCCCTCAGAATTTTTGTTCAACAAGCTATTAAGATTGTTTAGTTTCTCTTCCAGGCTACCTTTAGCATTCAAACTATTTTCATTGAGTACGTTTGTAACACTTTGTAACCAATCGCGCATTTTAGCCCTGTAATTGATGAATTCGGTATGATCTGAAAGATCTTTTTCAATTTTAGATAGTGCGGTCTGAATATTGATTGATAGTTTTGAATATTCAACTTGGATATCAACAGTTTTGTCGCGAACCGCAGGACAAGCACTTAATTCCATCAATGTTTCACAAATATCGCTCAAATCATCGATGAGTGGTTTTTTAGCAACGATTTCATCGTTGATTTCATTCAATTTGGGCACTACAGCAGGTGTATTCTTATCATTGTTTTGGATGATACGAATCTGTTTATTGGTTTCGTCTATCCAACTTGTTGCTTCAGATGCCTTTTTATTAAACTCATGCCATGTTTGTGTACATTTGACCAATGATTCGTGTGAATCTTTAGATAATTGTAGCAATTCTTCCCAATCTGCTTTTAATTTATGGATTTCTTCTTTAACAATTAACTGTCCGTCTTGGTTGGTAGTCTGCAAAACTTGATTGCTAAAATCAATGGTATTTTCTAATATTATTTTGCCTTCTGGAATTGTTAGTTGAATTGACTCTAATTTCTTGAGTTCGGCTATGATATCGCTAAGCTCTCCGTGTGAATCGCAGCATTGATTAATTTCGATCTTCGTCTTGCGAATCCATTCATAGATATCGTTGTATGATTTTTTATATTTTTCTTGGATGTTAACGTAATTTGTGAGTTTCTCAATTGTATTATCAATCGAAACTTTTACGGTTCCAAAACGTTGCAATGCATCTTGGAATACGGGCGCAACTTCAGGATTTTCATTTATTTTTGTATTAATCTTATCCGTGATCTCGGTGTAACTGTCTACGTCGCGTTTTAAACCCTTAATTTTCTCCAACAAAATACGTTTTTCACTTAAATCTGTAAGTAGAACGTCGCCTTTAGGTAATTTTTGTTCGACATCATCTAACCATTCCAGTAACATTTTCAATAATTTGTTGCTTTCTTCGTATCGGGACGCAGCAACCGTGAGCTGTTGTTTAATATTGTTCATATCATTCAGCAAGCTGTCGTATTCTTGTTTTAATGCATCCGTATCTTCCTGAATTTTTATGGCCCCATTTACTTCGGTATTCATAATGACTTTCTCCTTTAATTCCAGTAGGTATCGTAATTTATTTTGTCCTTGTTCAAGATTTTGCCTAATTGATTTGATTGTATTCATTTTGATTTGAATTTCGGTAAGTGATCGTGGAATTTCAATGCAATCATTAAGTTTATCTCGAGTACGTTCAAGCCAGTCTTGACATTCTTCGTATAAACTACTGTGTTGTTGATGTTCTTGATAGTACAACTCGAGACGGCGCATAATTTCCTTCGCCAATGATAACAATGCGTTGTATTTTGTTGTCAATTGGGTGACGGCGTTGCTGATACGAGTATCTGAACATATTTCGAGTAATGCCTGTGAATGTACATTTAATTTGTCCAATTCCGTCTGCCAATCAAATAATGTTTGTAAATGTTCTTGGAATTGTTCAAGAACGTATTTCTTCTCGGATAAACTATTTTGAAGTTTGTTGAATGATTGGACGACTGTTTCGGTTTTGTTAAGCCATTCCACATACTCATTGTACATATCATCGTATTCTCGCCATTTCACAATACCATTTTCGAGTAAATCTTTGGTCTGGTTCACCAATACGCTGGAATAAAAATAAATCTTTAGACATGTTCTTAATCATTTACATATTTCAATACTTACACATATTTATCAAACTCTTCCTGTAAGAAACCTAGCTCCTCCTCAATTATCTCACGATCATTTGCGTCAGAAACTTTGCATGCAGCTTCTCCTATTTCTAAGGCTTTTTCCAATTTCTCTTTGCCATTATCAGTTTCATTTTCTAAGATTTTCAATTGTGCGATTTTACTTGACAATGCCTCTTGATCGCCCGTTGGCTCAGAACATTTGCTCAAAATGTCTTTCATATTTCGCAACCATTGAACAAATTCATTCGAAGCGTTGATCAAAGCTTGTTGCTGATCAACCGCTTCCTTTTGTTTTTCATACAAATTACGAGCAGTTTTGCTTAATGTTTCGTATTTTGATGAAATCTCTGATACCGGGGCGGCGGATAATTCTGATGCTTTGGACGTTACGGAATGAATCATGGGCTCAAATAATACAATATCCTGAACGATATTATTAGTTTGACGTAGATTAGCTTTGCGTTCATTAAGGCCGGATGATAATCGCGGTTGTCCTTTCTTTCCCTTTGAAATTTTTTGCTCGGTGACTTGTTGCAATTTAGCCTCGCGTTCTGTTATCCATTGTTGTAATTGATTACAACTAGAATTATAATCGGCCCATTGTAACATATTGGTCTCCAAATGAACTTTAGCGGATGATAACTTCTTGACTAAGCGATCCCAATCGTTTTGCAATTCCTTGACCTGGTTATTGATTATTTCTTTGCCATCTGAACGAGTGTTACGCAAAATCTTTTCACTTAAATTGATCGTGGCATGCACCAAGTTTTGTCCATCGTCTCGGTTTTTGATTACATTTTGAATCTCATCTAATCGTTTTTGTAGCTGCTCCTTGTTTACGTTACCCAATTCGTTACATTTCGAAACAATTTCTCGGGCATTTTCGATCCATGACGTAGCCTTGGATAAATTATCGTGATACTGTTTATGTTGATCGGCATTTGTTTCGACCTTTTTTAGAACATCTTTTCCGATATTTACTTGAACTTGATATGTAGAATTTAAGTTCTTCAGTTGTGATGTAACGTATGAATCCAACTGGGAGTTGAGCAAACTCGATGCATTTTTATTAAATTTCTCAATATCCTTACCACCATTTTCTAACCGTTGCAAAATGTCTTTCATATCGATTACTTGTTTGTGTTTTTCTTCCAGGTTTGGCATCATTGATAATTTATGATTTTTGATAAAAATATCAATTTGTTTAAGCCACTCAGACAATCGTTCATATTCTTCTTTGTAATCCATCCATTGGAACAAAGTACCTTCCAGTTTTTTCTTTTCTGCTTCAATTTCAGCGAAAATACTGTTGAATGTGTCTTGTAATGCTTTCATTTCGTCTCGGATAATGGTTTTGCCGGCCGGAGACGTACTGGCTAATACTACTTCTCCGGTGTGTTGTAAATGTTCAACAAGCAGCTCACCTTGTGGTTTGCGATTCATTAATTGTTCCAGTGGCGTTACTGAGTTTTCAATTGCAAATTTATCAGTCAACGATCTTTGTTGTTGCATTGGTAGTTTCTCACGAATTCTATTGATCCAACCTGAGAGATCATCATGTGCCTCTTGGTAAAGACGGTGATCTCTAAATTGTGCCTCCCGTTCTGATAGCAATTTTTTGATTTGATCATTAAGGACATCAAATTTATCGAGTATTTGTTTGGCTTGCAAAGCGCCTTGAGTCTGCTGACCACTTTCAATCATTTCCATGATTTTCAATTTCAGAGGATCAATTTCAATTTTTTCTAATCGAACCTTTTCCTCAGCCGATTTGATTTTGTCCAATTGACTTCGTTTTTCAGCCGTCGATGATTGGTATGGCGATAATTCATTAATGCATGCAGTCATCCATTCAATAGATTTATTAATTTGTTGGATTTGTTCTAATAAACCACTCCATTGGTGGCTCCAATCGTCCAATGAAGATTTAACATCGATCATTTTTAATGCAATATCAGACCATTCTTGCTGGAGTGACATAATAGAGTTATTTATATCTTCATGTCCCGGAGGTGCCGTGTTGACCAATATACCTTGCGCCAATTCAACGATTGATTGAACACGAGCGCAGCCTTCATCCTTTAACATTAAAAGATCCTGAATTGTATTCGCTTTTTCTTCCATATCACTCTGTGACGTGGCTGTTAGATCTCCGCAATAGTGAAGTTTTTGATTTATCTCGGATAACCATTGACGGCATTCACCAATAGCACTAATAAATTCTTGATGCGATGTGACATAATTTTGCCACCTTGAGTTCAATTCTTTGATTTTATGGAATATTTGTTGATATTTAAAGACTAATTCCGAAATTTGTGGATTTCTAGAGCCGGGTAATCCTCTATACAAAACTTGAGCCTTTTCTGTTACATTATCGATTTCGAGTTCTTTAGCCCGAATTTCGCCTTGATACGATTTAATTGTTTTAAATTGTTCTTCTTTCTGTGGTAGAGATGATTTTAAATCAATCGAATGTAAACTACTGTCCATATTTTTGATCCACAAAATACATCCATCCCGAAGATTTTCGTATTCTTTCCACGAGTCAAGTTTATTCTCGATTGCCTCAATTGTGGAGTTTACAGCTGATAACAATCCCTCCCACTCTTGTTGAGAACAATCAATTTGTGATTTTATATTGATTTGACCGGATTCAATTGTGCCTGGTACAACTTTTTCACCCAAATACCGAATTTGTTGAACGCGTTCATTTTCATCTTGGATTGTGGCTCTTAAAGTCCTCATACGTTCCAAATTTGTTTGCAATGAAATTAGATCCAGCTCTAGGTCACCCCAGAGATTAATCGTATTGTGAGTTGCGTCTATATATTCTTGAGTGTCCATCACCGCTTTACTGTACATTTGGTGATTTGAAACTATATCTTCATATTTGTCCACATACGACTGGCATTTTGTTAAAATGCCATTATACTGGTTAGTAATGTCGGTAACCTTCTTATCGATATCTTTGTTAGCAAAATTACCGATGTTGTCTTTAAAAGATAATATATCTGATTTGTGATTTTGGACATCATTCAATATTTCCCGATAGGTTTGAAGTTGCGTTCTTTTCTCGTCTAATGTAGATTTGAGTATCATATCATCTGTGAAATGTTTTGAAACATCAGACAACCATTTGGTAATTTTTTGCAGGTTCTCCTCAAATCCTGACCAATTTGAGAGGCTTGCTTGAAGTAACCGACTGGACGATGCAATGCTATCGAATAGGGAATCAACCGATTGTTGCAAATTTTGTACATCGTTGCGAATGTGTTCGCGTCCTTCAATGTTCGTTTGGGGATACACCTTTTCACCCAAGTCGGTTACATTTCGCATCATCGGAAGTATGACATTTTTTTCATTCAACAAATCTTGAATGATTTGACTCTTCTCTTGCAAATTATTAACATTGTCCTTGATATCGCATTCTTGATATTTTTGCTGTACCATCGCTACTAAATCAGCACATTGCTTATAGTGATCATTGTAGGATGAGTGATCGGTAACGGCTTGTTCGCATTTTTTGATAATTTCTTTTGTGGCCGCTTGAATGGATTGCAATTGTGCTGATAACTGTTGTAGTTGTACACTGAGTCTGGTATCACCACTTTTCTCAATCAACTCGGCCGAATCGTCAATAATTTTTTCCAGCTCTAATTCGTAATTCTTCAAACTAGAATTCAGTATTTGGAATTTCGAAAGTTGTTCTTGTTTTTCACCCAAGCTTGACTTAAGCGAATAATTCTTTAGATTTGCTTCACATTCGTTTAAGTTGCGAAGTAATCGATCGACATTGCCCTCGCATTCACTCCATTCACGAAGATGGGATTCTAAATCACGCTTTACGTCATTCAAGGTGTTGTTGAATTTGGCGTTATCAAGTTTTAGATTTTGAATGTCACGAACAAATATCTCTTTTGCGCGAATTGAGAGATAATCGTTGGAGTTTTGAATTAAATTTTCTAAATTGTTTATCTTAATTTCGGCTTCCGGCAGACGATCAAAGATTTCATTGATTTTGTTTAATCGTTCCTGGAGTACGGTTTTATGGCCCGAATAATCTGAATTATTGGCTAAATTTTCCCACAGTTTCTTTTGGTAGTCTTGCTGAGATTTTTGTAACTCGTTGAATTGCTGATAGAAGTTGAGGATTTTATCGAGTTTTTGAAGTATAGATCCAGTTTGCTCCTTGACATTATTGTATCGAGAGTTAATATTCTCCAAAGTGTTTTTCACATCGACAGCATCTGGATTACTTGCCAGAATTAAAGATGCTTTTTCATTTATATTCTCGATTATTCTTTTGTGTGCCGTTATATCTTGTAACAATGTTTTGTATTTGAATTGTTTTGAACGAATTTCTTGTTGTGAAACCCATGCGGTTAGATTTTCATTTTTCAATGTACTCTCGACGGTCTCTAACCAATTCTTAGTGTTTGTGACTAAATCGTTGTAGCTGCTTAGTTGTAACGAATTTGTGTGGATACGTTTTTCAATTTTCTTAATCTCATCATTAATTGCGTCCCATTCCTCTCGGATATTGCGCAAATCATTTCGAATCTTTTCGCGTCCAATCGTGGAGGTCTCGGGAAGTATATTTTCTCCCAATGATGTTAAAATTTGTATTTGCTTGTCGATTTGGTTTAGTTCGGAAATTAACTGATCGATTTTGATTGAATTTACATTTTCATCGGATTGAGCCGATTTAATTTGTGCGATTATCTGTTTTAGCGAGTTTTGGGTCTCTGCTAGTTTTTCATTATAATTAGCATGGTTTTCTACTAAACTTTGGTATTGGTTAACAGTTTCCTTTGAAAGCACTTGGAGTAATTGATAACGGCTGAGTAATTGTGATGTCAGAACCTTGATTCGCTCAATGCCAGAACTATTCAATAAATTGTGAGCGTTATCGACTAATTTATCAATGTTTGATTCTTGTGCGTTGATCTTTTCACGCTCGTCTTGATACTTTTTAAGCAGTTTTTGTTTATCTTCAACGGTTGATTGAAGAGTTTGGTCTCTAAAGATCATTTCAGAAGTGCGGCACCATTTTGTGATCGAATCTAAATCAACTTCAAAACTCTCCCACTGTTCTAGAACACCTTTTAGTTTTTTCTCAATTGATTGACTTTCGTTCAAGTAGTTATTGAAATTATCTTGGAGTTCCATTATCTCCTTTTGTATTAATTCATTACCTTTGTTAGAGACCGTTTTACTTATTAAAGTATAACTTTCTTTAATATCAGCAAGGAGTTGTTCGCCATTCTTTGCATTTGCATTTAACATGGCCAACGTCTGAAGACGAAGTATTAAGCTTGGTTTCTCACCGGTAGTATCGTAGCACTCAATTAATTTTTCACTTTCACTACGTATCCATTCTTTGGCGTAATTGATTTTGTTGTTTAGATTTTGATGGGCTTGTACACTGTGTTCCAAATTTACTAGCAGGTCTTCGGATTTCTTAACGATATTGCTGAATAGTTCCTTAATCGACTGGAGGTAGGCGTTCAGTGACAAATCTTGTGTTTGATTAACTAATGACTGTGCTTTGTCGCACACCACGTCCACTAAATTATTATGTGCCAAAATTTCTTGGTGCATTAATTTGTGATTTTGTAGTTGTGCCTGCTTCTCTTGTAAAGTATTCTTTAGCTCAATGTGATTTTGCATGTTTTCTTCGACATCTTTAAGCCATTTAGTAAGTTGTTCTTGTGATATATTAAACTCGCTGAATTGAAGTAAACATTGTTCCAATTTTTGTTGAGCACTATTCAAATCTTCACTGAAGTTGTCCCACAATTTTCGAATGCTACGCAATTGTTGGCGAATAGTTTCGCGACCATCGGGGCTGGTTTGGGCGTATAATTTCTCGCCTTGGTCGAGAAGAATTTCAAATGTTGTACTTTCATTAATCTTGCGATCAGCAAGTATGCGCAATGCATTGTATCGCTCTTGAAGAATATTTAAATTACCAACAATTTGATTGTTAGCGTTCAATTCTTCGAGTAGTTTTTCTAACGTTTTCTTAAATGTTTCATAATCCTTGTCAAACTTTTGGTGATTGTTAACAAAATTTATATACTTCGCAATGCTCTCCTTACAAAGATTTTTGACTGTTTGATAACGTGTGCTAAGTCGCGAAACCTTCTGTGTCAATTCAACATCGCCTTCAATTTCATATCCTTGATCAATGATGCGTTGAATTTCATCGGCCTTATTTTCAATTTCAACATCTTCGTGTTGAAGCCGTTTCAAGTGTAACTGTTTGTTCTCTAAATTATTTTTCAAGCTTTGATCTCGGATCAAATTTTCTTTTTGTTGTATCCATTCGAATAGTGTTTCAATAATTTTATCATATTCATTCCATTTGTTGCATAATTGTTCTAATTTTTTCTGTGCATTTTTGCAAATAAGTTCGAATTCTTTCCATGACTTTTTGATTTCTTCCAGAGCATGATTCAATATTTCGTGGCCATCTGGATGAGTTTGACTGATAACGGTTTCAAGTTGTTTAGCACATGCCAAGATTATAGCATCGCCCTCAGGTTTTTGAGCAAGTAGATTCTGAATGATTTCCAATTTATCGTCGGTTCCATCTTTTTCAAATGAGGCATCACCCAATAAATCGATCGCTTGAATTTTTAAAGAAGTCAACCAATCTCTTGCCTTTTCAATCATTTTGTCATATGTCTCATGTGTTGCAACATAATTTTCACAAACATTAACTTGCTTGTTAAGCGTTTTGTTAAACTCATCAAAATCATTAATAGCTTTTTGTACTTTGTCGGCAACGTCTTCATCGAGTAACATCGACGCTTTGTCCAACAATTTAACGAGCGCATTTTTCTGTATGATTATATCTTGAATTTGTGATTTATATGCATGCAAATTATTTTTCTTTTCTGAAAGTGTTGCGAACAGTTTCTTATCGTCGTAGATTTTATTCTTCAATTGATCTAACCACTGTTTCACTTGATCATAACTTTCTTCGAGCGATGTCTTTTGAAGCAGTATCGATTCAATTTGCTTCAACAAAAGCTTTGCATCGTCAAACACGGAATCAAATTCTTCACGAAGTGCACGTAATTCTGTTCGGATTTGTTCTCGATTACTTGGTACTATGTCTGAATATAAAATTTCCCCAACTTCAGAAACATCGCTAATCATTTTTTGTCCAACTTCAAATTCTTTTAAAAACACTTTGTATTCATTAAGATTATTACCGGCAGGTGTAGGGGCGGGTGAACCAAATCGTGCCAATGCATTCTGTGTGTTACGCGTATCTGCAATCCACGACTTACACGCTTCCATCATTTGATCGTAATTTGCTTTTGTGTACTTGACTTTCTCGATTTTACCGCAATAGTTATCAAGTGTTTTCAACATATTATCGTTGCGATTATTCAACAAGCCGACATATTGATTGATATGCACTTCAGGATTTTGTTCCAAGAGCAATTTTGTAATTTGTTTTAATTCAATTAATTTTGGTTGATTGCTTAGAATCGATTTTTTGAGATTGTTTAAAACGACCACCTTTTTATCAATATTGGCCATATCAATTTGATTTGACACCTCCACTTTTACTAAATGTTCTGCATCTTTTAATTTTCCGTTAATATGCTCTGTAAGGTCTTCATATTTCTTCCACAAATCAATATTATTGCCAAGGACCTCGCTAACCTGTTTCGTTATACCTTTAAGGGATTCGAACTTCTCGAACGATTTGTCCCGATTTTCTAGGAAATTTTGTAGAATGTGATTCAACTCGTCATTTTCTCCAATGGCTATCAACTCTTGCTTCAAGAGTTCGATTTCGTTTAATGATTTTTCAATTTCGGTGAGCGCTGCCATTTTTACTTCTAAATTATAACGATCACTACCTTTCTCTGGGGAGCACCATGATGCTTTTTCGGATTGTGTGTTTATAAATCGATCGAATACCGTTAGTTTATCGTTACATAATTTATTGAGGTATTGAGTAAGAGAAGCGATAATTTTATCAGAATACAAAATAATATTCTCGTGACGCTTTTTTACGTTGGCGAGTTCTTTCTGTGAGATCGATTGGTCAGTAGTTGGATAGTTCTCTTTCAAGCGATCCAAATTGTTGGTAATGCCCCCGATTTGATTACTGATTTTGAATAGGGCCGCTTTCAACGTGTTCGACATATTCAAACGTTCGATTACCTTGTTCGTGTCACCAGACATATCGTCGCATGTCAAAAGCGATTCTCGAATTTTTCCGATATTATCGCTAATATTTCTAATATCTTTTCGGATTTCGGACTCTTTGGCGTTATGCTGGCTCATAGAGGTTTGTAAATCGAACACAGTTTGTTGTAATGTTTCGAGTGGTTTATGTACTGTTGTCATTAATTCTTTGTTAAGCGATTGCGCTAATTTAGGATTAATCGAGTTAAGTTCCTCAATTTTTTTCATGACATTCTCCTTGAGTGCATTGTACGGATGGAATTCATTTTCATATTTTGTAAGCTTCATCGGAATTGATTCGGTTTCTGGCGAGTTCGATAAACTGTTTTGAGTTGCTTCGACCCATGAAGCAATTTCTTTAGTATTATCGCTGATTTGTTTGCACAAAATGACTTCGGTTTCGTAAAGATGAAGTTTTTGGGCCGCGTCATTGAACAAATTTTGCCAGTCTTTAGCATTTGATTCAAGATCATTTGAAATTTTTTCAAATGCAGCTTCATTTCCGATGTTCAAATGTTTGACAACACCATTTCCTTTCCGCTCGATATCTTCAAGAGTGCCTTTAAGTTTTTTGACCGAATCCAATGTCCGTTTAATATTTTCGATGGCCTTATTCAGTTCGATTTCATTGGTCGGCTCAATTTCGGTGATTTTGATTCCTTTTATATCATCTTTGAATTTATTCTCAGCCATGTTATACATTTTCAGTGCTTCGCTCAATACTTTGTACCGATTCAACCGGCTATCGACTTCTTCCTGGATAATATCCCAATTTTTATCCAACACCAGAAGACATTCTTGAACTGGTATTGTCAAGCTAATGTCCTGCTTGATTAATTGGTAGCCCTCATCATGCACTTTATGTTTCAAATTCGTTTCCTTTTGAATATCTTTCTTTAGGGCCTCCAACTGATCAATAACCTCCATGATATTTGAAATATCTGAATTAAGCAATAATTGGTTATTCAATTTTTCTTGATTATCAATCAATTTCTTTTCCAGCCCCGATTTAATTTCATTAAATTGAATCTTTTGTTCTTCGAACATTTGAATCGTTTGCTGTTTGTTTTTCATTTTAAAGATCAAATCTTCCAAATCTTTGTGCAGTTTATTAATAATATTGAACGCCGAAAGTGATTTACCAGTAGCGCCATCTCTAATTTCTAAAATTGAATTATTATCGAGTAAATCAATTTTCTGTTTCCATTGATTCAATTTATTGTTGATTTGTTCGATTTCCGCGGGAATAGGTATAAGCTCATCGGATTTATCGATTTGTTTCTTAACAAAATTCAATTGATTTTCAGTGTCGTTCTTCCACGAGAGAAAATCGTTCCATGCAATTGCATGCTCCTTTTTCGTTATCAAATTTTGTTCAATCGATTTGAAATTACTTGCCAACGTTGAGTACGTATCATTCAAAATAATTTGTTCATCAGGCACTGCGTTCAGCGATAAATTCTTGACATTTGTGTATATTTCATTGAAAACCGGAACTTTTTCGGCATGTTCATTTAATAATCCATGAATTTGCTGAATTAGTGGTTCCACTTTGTTACTGCTAACAATATTAAGATTCTCAGCTTTGCCGTGGAATTGTTGAATCCAATTCATAAAACCATTGACCGATGAATTGAATTCATGGCGTGCTATTAATGAATCTGACACTTCATTGATTTTCGAGCGCATGCTATCGGATAATTTTGCCATGCGATTTTTAAGCTCTAAAATCTTATCGCGTAACTCATTAGCCGCCGTATTAGATACACTATGACTAATTTGATCACAATTTTGAGTTAAATGAATTAATTTGGCCTGTTGTTCGGATACTTCATTATTATACGATTTTAATTGAACCAGTAATTTTTGCTGCTTATCAATTTGTGGTGTAATATCTTTTGCAAATACTTTTTCTTCCATGTTAGTTAACCAATTCGCCATCTCATCAATTTCCCGTTCCAAGTAATTCCAATTTTCATGTAATTTATCGTATTTATTAGAAAATTGTTTGACGGTGTTCATTGCTAAATTTAGTTTTGAGTTGAGTGTGTCCAATTCATCGACAGTACCTGATTTACTACTCATCGAACTGTTTAATTGCTTCAAGTAAATAATTTTTTTCAAAGTGTCTTCGCACTCACGTTCATGCTGGTGAGCTTTCTCGAGAGCATCTTTGGCATCGGTCAAGCTCATTGGTTTCGTATTAATTTGCTTCAAATTATCTTCAAAACTATCTAGCCATGGTGTGAGTTGGCCGATTTGACTTGTATATTCAGTCCATTTTTTAACTTGATCCTCGACCACATTAACTTCCTTTTCGATATTTTTATTGAGCGAAGTTAATGTGTTCTGTAGTTTAGATACCTCGGCCTTTAATCGTTTAGCTTCAGTGACATTGCCTTCCTTAGGTGCCAAATATAAGGCATCACTGGCGAGTATATCAAGCTCTCGCATTCTTTGTGAAATAAGTTCTTGCAATTTGGCAACTTTCATTGCTTTTTCCTCTGGGAGTAGATCTTCCGCGTCCAGTTCTGCAATCAATTTTGGTGCGGTGTAGCTTGCCCAGTTTTGTAGATCACATAATCTTTCTTTGTAATAATCCCATTTAGTACTATAATCTTCTAAGTAATTTACACGATCTTTAATATGCTCAACTGTATTGAACATACGCTTTTCTAATTCGACAATTTCTTTGTCCAATTTAGGAACTTTACCAGATGCAATATGTGGTTTTAGAGAGCTGCCCAATTCCTTCAAATTAGCAACCATTTCTTGTGACACGCTGTTCACATGATGGCTTAATTCCCGTTTATTTTTCAAATCTGATGTAACGTTTTGTGGATCAGTTTGTAAGGGTGTAATGGATCGAAGCTCAGTTTCGACTTTATTGATAATCGAGTAAAGTTCACTTTTTTGTTCATTAAATTTATTCCAAATGGCCTGGATTCCTTTAAGATTTCTTAATTTTTCAACTGTCTGGTTGTAGGTATCGTTCCAACCGGTTTCCAAAGCTTTGATATCTGCATTCACAAACGCCGGGGCATGTGAATCTTTACTCAAATCTTTACCTCGTTGAATCATTGACATAATATGAGTTCGTTGATTATCCAATTGGTGTACAGCAAATGACTGTTCTTGCACCATTTGATTGATATTATCCAAACTTTCTGGTGGTGGAATTTGTAACGTTTGATCCTTGACTTTATTGAGTAATGTGACGACATCTTTAATTTCTTTTTTGTAGGTGTAGCATTTGGAGATGACTTCAGTTTTAGTCATGGTAATTTCTATGGACGGTATTAAACTTTTATACCGGTTGATGAGTGATTCCAGCTTTTGCTGTTCGGTGTTCGATTCATTTTCAACTGTGTATGGTAACAATGAATCTAGTGTTTTAACCAACCATTTCATGTCCTCACGTTTTGAATCGGCTTCGTGGCAGATATTCTATAATAGACAAAAAAAATTACCGGTAAGTGATTTGAATAAATATACATAATTAATTTTATTATAAATAGGATTCGGCTTAATTACCGTTAATTTTTTTAGCTGCATGAAATTTGGGGTATGCTTGTTAAATAAATTAGTATTTAAATAAAATTCAAATTGACATAACCTACCTGAAATACAATTCGCTCCTTTTCAAACTCCTCCATGGAGTTGACATTATTCAAAATATTCTGCAACGATTGGTCCACCGTGTTCATCCAAAGCTCAATCTCATTGAATTTCTTATGATAATTTTGCCACTGTATTGGAATCTGTTGTAAAACCTTTCGGACATTACTGATTTTATTCAGAATAAGTTGCAAATGATTTTCGTTTTGCTGCATTGAATTTATAATCGATTGGTCGTTGGTATTTTGAAGTATATGGCTACCTATCTTTTTCATATTTTCAAGAGAGGTTTCCAATTGCCACACTGGACCTTTACTCTTGAAATAGTTCTCATTCCGATTTAATATTTTTTCAACGTCCTCATTTTTATTAAGTGCTTGTTGTTCTAAGTGTAGCTCATTTTCGATTTCATTGAGACATTGCTTAAAGTTGTTGTCCTCAATATTGTACTCTAATTTCATCAAATGTATTGGTCCTTCCTTCACACAGTGATACCATTTGTTGGTTAATTTTTGGCAATGTTCGTTGATAAGTTTTGCTTCATTTTCGGGCAGACATTTGGCCAATTCCTGTGAATTAACCTCGAACGTTTGAATCCATTTATCGTTAACATTTTCGAAAAATAATTTTTGTGCTTCCAATGATTTTTTCGAGTCTGCAAAATTATCGCTTAATATAGCATCGGCCCGATGAATCCAGTCGGCCACTTTATATTCTGCCTCTTTATAATTATTCCAGCATCGAATTGTGTCCTTTAATCGATTCTCCCAGTGCTGAGAGTTTTGAATCACATAGTTAAACCTGCTGTTGAGTTGATCTATTTTGTCTTTCACCGAACTAAAATCGAGACTGGCGTCCCCGGTTGCTGATTTTAATAAATTTTGTAATACCTTGTTTTTGCTGTCAAGCATGGATTTATAATATAGACTTCTTGAAAAGAAAGTTTTATGATTATTGAGTAAAGATTGCACAGTTTCCCGACTTCCACTCAATGAGAGTGTACTTAGCAGATTTTCGGCTTCATCCAACCAAGTATGGATTTCTTTGCTTCCAGATTCCAACGAATCGTATTGCATTAAAATTTGTTTGAACAAATTTGATTTAGATGCAATTGCGGAGCGAATACGTACTAATCGCTCCTTCTCCCGCTTTAAGATGTTCATGTGTTCATTGACATCGTCCCTAGAGAAATCCTGAATTAATTGTTGGAAACGTTTACTTATAGTTCTAAAGAGTTCTTCCATCTCTTCGAGACCGGATTGTATATTTTGAATTTCCTTTTCAAAATTTTGAATTTTTTCCGCGTTTACAAATGTTGATTGTGTTGATAAAATATTTTCAGAATTAGTTAACCAATTCTGAAGCCTAGCCAAACCTTGTTTAAATTCATTGCGGTTACGTAGTAAATCACCAGAGAACATGTATTGTTTGGTTACGGCAAAAACACTTTCCCATTGTTCAGTTAAATGTGTAAGCTTGTGTTTAATATCGTTGGAAATGTCAGGCCGGCATGTGGCGACTAGTAAACTACCGGCATCATTAAGAATAGTGAATTTTTCTTTCCAACTGCTTATATCTTGGAAAAATTCTAATTTATCGTCCTCGGATTTTTTGAGGCATGCTTTCGCCTGTTCCAGCCAATTAATAAATTCAGCATAATTTTGGTTCCAACGTTTCCAACTAGCAACTACTTCGTCCATCATATTTTGTACGCATCGTAGTTCAGTTGAAACGTGTTTCCAGCGATCTTCGGTCTCTTTTAAAAATCTAGTTATGCTGATTTCTTCGTGCTTGGAAATGTCACCGTCGCGTTTATATTCTTCGACCACTTGTTGCATATCGATAAAAGCCTTGTTAAACTCTTGGAAAACTTTGTTGCGTTGAATGAAATTTTTGTATTGTTCAATTAGTTGTTCAACATCCTGTTGATGGCCATACTTGACAGTCCATCCACTAAGTTTCGTTTCAATTAAATTCAAGAAGGCAATGAGGCAGCATTTGTGTTCACAGAACTTCAAGAAAATACGCCGTTTAGCTGCCCTTTGTGGTATTTCATACAGCCGGTTTTGCATATTTATCAATTGATTTTCTGGTATTCCACTGCGGTTTTCTGTTTTCAATGCGTTTTCGAAGCGCTCCACAACGGATACAGTCGACACAAAAAATTGTTTATGCTCTTCAAGTTTATTGCTTATGATTGATGCTGTTTCTTCGTTCATAACGTTAGGAATTTCATTGTCTTGCAATAATTTTTCAGCCTCTGCTAACCATTTTCCAATTACGCCAAACTCGCCATGTAAACGGGAATCTAACAGCCATAACCAGTAATTTACATAGAAATTTAATCTTTGCCACATTTCATTGATCTCTTCGAACGAGAATTGTGTGATCTTATTTGGCATTTCATTTAATTTTTTCAGTTTATTATAGAATTCTCGTTTTATATCTACATCGGTCTTAAGCAGCAGATACTTCGAATACTCATTTGGAAAAGTATTACTTTTGAACATGCCATCGCATATCGATATTTTACTACGTAGCCATTCATAAAATTGATCATATTCGTCCTTGAATGACGTTCGCGAATCGTTACCCTATAATAATAAAAAAAATATTAGTTTCATTCTGACTAGTGTTTTATTTCATATAATTTACCTGAGGTTCAGGGTATTTTTGTAAAAATTGGGCCACATACGTCATTATACTTTTTTCGTCTGGTTTTTCGACATCAACGTCCTCCGGATCTAATAAACGTGTAATACCTAATTTTTCTTCTGCTACATCAAAAGCAGTTTCTAATCGTTGACGGTTCGTATTATTATTTCGTAGCTCAACTAAATTTACTAGATTAGCTTTAATACCATCGATTAAAGCTAAAAATGCAACACCATCTCTCCAGCTTGCTCCAAAATCTCTTATCTCAACACCGGAATTCCTATAGATTTTTTTTTTTATTAAATTTTAACTCCATGGATGTAATAGTATTAAAATATTTATGGAAGACTTACTTTGGTAGTGCATTGGTTACCCATTGCAACAAAGTTCTTCTTGCACCTTGTTTCCACTTTTCGGCTTTTAAATCTGTTACTGTGGTAGCAGAACTGCTGTCAATTGAACTAGTTGAACCACCAAATCGATTGTGGTCTAAATAGGCTAATGCTCGACTATTTTCCTCAATCTATAAAGGTGTAATGGTTGGAGACGGTATTGAATTAATAAGAAAATAGACATTTCTGTGTGGTATACGTTTTTTGCTATAGCAACAGACATAATCTAATTAAAATACAAATTCCCTTTTTTGATAAACGGAAAACGTTGATAAGTGACAATATAGTATAATACATAGACTACGGGAGTTTTATCGATAAACAAATAAATTTTTTTACTTACTACTTCTAAAATAATGTCCCATTTATCAATTTCATTAAAAATAAATTCCTTTCTATTGCGTAGCTTGTAAAGAATGTTTTAAAAGTTTGGTTTTTATATATACATGACCATTGAATATATAAAATATATATCCTTTTAAAGTTTTATGAACATATTACAAATTATGCAGAAAAAATTGAGAAATATAAAATTACCTGGAAATATAGGATTATGGTCCAAATTAATCCTAGTACAACGGCAGGTCTGCCATCAACAAGATCAGCTGGATTTATGTTGACTAATTTAATTCGTTTGCTCGCCAAAAATTGTAAAGCAGTATTTGCGTTACTTAAGAAATGGGGTCGTCTTAAAATGCGTCCTTTTTCAATCGGCTGCAAATTAAACGAAACAGAGTAATTCTAATTTTTTAGTAATCAATAATTTTAATGTCACATACCAATTTTTCACCGGACAAAATTTCAAGTAGTGCAATTAATTTGGTTCCATCTTTTAGGTCCTCAATCAAATCGATTACCTTTAAGGGTGGAATTCGCTATAAAGACATTTAATAAAATCAAAAAATTACATCACAATAAAAACTCCCTCACATAACTTTATTAAAATTGTTATACTCACTTTTAATAGATATGAATTAATCCAATTCACAAAAGTCTTCTTTTGGACGCGCTCTTGTTCCTCTGTAAATAAATTAATGAAAAGAATAGTTTTCGTTTAGTCTCGAATCACTGTGGTTTATGAACTAATGAAAATGTATGTATTGAAATTTTCTTTGCTTCTAGTTACTATCGTCGGAAATTTTATGAACTATTTGTTGTTGTTTTGTACGATGTGGTACCAACGTAATATATACATACATATTTTCAAGCTAGCATAGGGTTGGTATAAAGAATAGGCACGAAATTAAAGGAATTTAATGCAAATATTTTGATTGATTTGATTTTTTGTATTTCGCGTATGTCATGTATCATCATATTGTAAGTCGGTTTTACACACCCCCTTATATTGATTTTCATCGTATGATGTGCCAATTTTAATAATATCTCTTATTTGTTATAATTTAGACATCATAATGGATTAATTCTCACTAATTTGGATTCATTAGATACAGTCGATAAAAGTTTTGACAGGTCTATATAACAGAACGATACAATTAATAGTGGCTGGCTGTATTACATTCTCTCATTCAACTAATCATTTCTTTATTTGAGGGGCCAGTTGCAAAATATTTAAAAATTAGACTTTTGAAAATTTTAAGCTTCACTAGTTTTGCCATATAATTTACCAATAAATTTATTTAAAAATGTGAGCTATTCATAATTAGGTGAATATTATTAATAAATTGAATATCTAACCAACCTAACGTCGTGGATTTGATCGAGAACAAAAATATTTAACGGTCATGTATAGAATCTCTTGACGGAACACACCAAATACGAGCGAATAAAGATGAATAGATAATGTGCTATTTGCCGTTGAAATACTTAATAAAGGCACAACCTGACCTAAACGAAAAAGCTAACTGCAGAATTGTATGCAAATGTAAATTTAATATCGTTATTACAGTGCCATCTATCATGAATCGAAGAAAATGTTTCAAAGATATCATACGTACTTTAAGCCGTAGAATCCGAATCTGCAATAAAAAATAGAGGTTCCTATTTTAATTTCAAAGTTAACCCCGCCCCACCTACAAGAAAGGAAGGTGTGGTACTAATTTTAACACTAGTGTATTCCATACGTTGCCTATTGACTATGAAGGCCCAATTAACATAAAGAGCAAAGCAAAATAATATATTTTACGATCGTGGATGGATTTACGAAATATAAAAAACTGTCCACCAAAAACAACATCAACGCGTGAAATGTTAGTTTATTTAAAGGACATGCTTTATACTTCTTTCGTAAAATTTTTAAAAGTGCATGATGTTCAACTTGTTCCTTATGCAACGAACTCTTCTCATTCAAATGAAATAGTTGAAAATGGGGTTATAAATACCAAATTGGTGATTTCGTCTATTTAGCTCGAATTTTGCATAATAATTATTGAAAAAATACCAAGAAACTCTAGAGGAAAATGTTGACACACAAGATTATCGAGCCTGATTGTGCAGGCTTTTTCAACACCCTTGTTCAGAAATATGGTAATTGAGATCGGAAAGAATCATACTGTTACGCGTAGTGTAAGACATCGCAAGGATAATGAGAGTCAATTGTTTCATCAGGGGTGGCATGTTGTACCATCACTATTTTCAACTTTCGACTTACTTTATGTCTCATTTTTCACGAGTAAAATGGCAGCCTATTTGATTTCGAAAATCACGCATTTTCTAGTGTGTTCTCAGCTTGCTCGAGTAAAACGTCACTCTATTTCTTTTCTACGAGCTCTAAGACTACTAGATTAATCAACTCATCAAAGAATTTTTTCGTGATACATTTATCGAAATATAGAAAAGAGAGAAAGCTTACAATTATATCAAGAGGTTGAAATCGCGATATGAAACACATAATTGTTTACGCGAAATAGAATGTTATTTTATTCCTAAAAATTGAGACATAAACTAAGTCGAAAATAGTGATGGTACAACATGCCGCCCCAGATATTTCCGAATTGTCAAGTTTATGTTAAATTTCTCTTGATTTTGTAATCCCTAGTAGGTTACGAACGAACAAATCTTCGTGTTAACCGATTTCAGTTTCGTTCGTTTTCGCGTTCGTTTTCTAGTAGTAATGAAACAAAATGGCTGAAATCGTCTGGCGACTTCCATTTAAAAAATATTTTTTACTTAGTAGACATGCTATCGATCTCCGTCATCTATTTTATTTTATTTACGACATAATAAATTTTAATTGAAATTTAAAAATTATTTATAGACGATGTTCTGAAATATGGCCAATAATGTCCATTCTCACACAAACGCGATATTTCCATATTTGATCCATTTTATTTCGTGTGATATAAGGTTCCCAAAATATTTAAGGGATAAGGTTCTGAAATATTCCTAACGATTTTGATCAAATTTGTGGAATTTTAATTCTAAAATTAGGTTTATATTAAATTTTAATATTTACAGATTATCGGCTCTACTGAAGGAACTGAGGTTTCAGGTATTAAATGATTATTATAAAAGTTGTTAAAAAATAAGTAAATAATTCGCCTAATAAGTAAAATATCAGTCTAATTAAATTTTATCAACTTATATTCCAGAGTCATATTGCAATGCTTAAATTGACTTGAAAAATGCTCAAAATATCAATTAATAAAATTTTCATAAATGCCACACTATCGTATACAACAACATTACACCAAAAATCGTGATATTTTCTTAATCGCTTAGGAATGGGTTATAGTGATAATTTTAAGCATTTTGAAACGTAGACTCGTAGAATAAGTAGAAAGTTTACTAGTACGTCACTCAATAAGTCCCGACCACTAAAAAACATTTTTTTTGTTGCGAAATTCGACTATTCATAAATCCTTCAAGAGTGATACATTCATTCTAAAGCTTCTCTAATATTTCGATGCTCGTTTTGTGGAACAATTTATCTTTGGCTAAAGTCAATATCCATTTTTTGGACTGTGACATCAGCATACAGATAGTAGTTCTTGGGAGCCAGATTCGGTGGATGGGGAAGTATAATTCAAACTTCAATGCATGCTATCATAGCCAACGGCTTGTGGCATGGTGCATGTTCTTGGTGAAAGAGCCCTTGTTCTTTTACATTTGTGGCCATTTTTCGCACGCTTCCTTCAAATGCATCAATAACGCCACGTAATATTCGTTGAGACGGTCTTTCCTTTCTAAAGATACTCGACAAATAAAATATCTTATGGGGCACAAAATACTGTGGTCAAAACGTTACCTGTTGACATTTGTGTTTTTGATCGCTTCGGATGGCTTTCACTGGGTACTTTTCACTCAGCTGCTGAAGCTTTAATTCCGGAGCGTAGTTGCGCGTTGCTGTCTTTAATAAAATTACTTACATTGAATTAAACAGTGCGGCTTCCTCTTTGAACACAGTTTTTGTGCACTTTATTATCTTTTCCGAATTCGGGCGACCAGGGCGTTCGAAATTTGTTTTGAAAATAAAAGGAGTGTAATGAAATCGCGGTTTGTCAACCGCGGTCTTTTTATAAATCCCGTTTTTCGACATTCCCGGTTTTGTATAAAAAAAAAAAATCCCAATTTTGAGGAAATTCCGGTTTGAATTTTTAAAATTTGACATGTGAGAAATGGGACTCTTAAATGATTTTTTGATAAAATTCAAAAATGAGTTTGCGATAAAGTTCTATAAAATTGCTAATAGGGAATTTGGCCATTTCTTAACCGATTTTGTTGAAATTCGATACGTGCGATTTAAATGGGATACTAAAATGATTTTTCGATGGAGATGGAACTAGGCCATTTCTAAACCGATTTTGTTGAAATTCTACACGTGCGATGGAAATGTATTTTTAAAATGATTTTTTGATAAAGTTCTGAAATATGACCATCGCTATGAAGCTAGGCAATTTTTAATCTTTTTTTGTTGAAATTCGACGTGTGGGTCCTAAACGGGATTCAAAGGCGTTTTTGATGGCCGGGTGGCCATTTCTTAACCGATTATGTCGAAAATTGACATGGGATCTAAATGGAATTTTAAAATGATGTTTGATGAAGTTCTGGAATATTGCCATTAGGGATAGCACTAGGCGATTTCTTAATCAATAATGTTGAAATTCGTCACGTGCGATGTAAATGGGGTACAAAATCATACATAACAAAATGGTGCAATTATTTTTCTTTTTATTAGATGTAATTCTTTAGATAGATTCTATATTATCCGGTCCTACATGCGGTACGTAGTGCGACATGTTTGCTGATCTTGGCTTCTACGTCCCCCGAAGTTCAAATCTAAAGCCCGTCGGAAGGCTAAGCGGGGGGGGAGCTCAACGCCGCGGGCCATCTCTGTGTGAGCCTCGGGACTTATTAAGCAACATATACAAGGCTTCAAAACTAGTTCAACAGTTTGACTAGTTGAAAATCAAAATGCCATTGTAAAGCGAAATCCTGCGCAATTCAATCCTTTCTAAAGCGAAAATTGGAGATAACAAATTTTTTTAAATCAATTAATGTCTATTCTAGTTGCGAAATAAATGTATTATTGACAGAGAAATTAAGATGTATTAATAAACGTTCATGATTTAGTCGATATCGTTAAGAAAATCACAATAGGGAAGAATTTATCCTCTTATTTATTTTAATGGGGTTTTCGAACCCGTATGCATTATTGTAAATATGTAATGTAAAGTATGTATATCAAAATTATGCTCACTTCTAACTCATGGTTAAACACTTAGAATCCATTTATCATCATATTAGTTTTTGAAATTGATTAAGGCATGACTCTTATCTTTGTTAAAAACCATGTTGGGATGTATGGCTAAGAGGACGTTCAAAGAATAATAAATACAAAATAGCTATATAAATATTTTTGTCTAATTTTTCAATATTATCCGCTTAAGATCGGTTACAATTTTCAAAGATTTTTATAACTTACTTTCTTATTTTATCTATATTGTTTTAGTGTTTATAAAATTTTACGAAAATATAATTTTATTATTATATGAATAATATATAGTATGTTTATTTTTTTAACAATACAAACGAATTCAAAATTGAAAAGAAATAATTAATTGAAATAGAAATTTTAGACTTTTCGTGGCCGCATAAAGTGAAATAGAAAAATATTTCGAAAATACGATTAATTTCACTGTGCTTTACGATTAAATTTCGCTTAGCTACGTAATCAGATGTCAATTTTGGAGAAGAAACAACCTGTAACCCCGCAAATAATTTTTTTTTTCCATTTGATCGACGAAAACCCAAATGTTAACACCTTCGCATAAATTCATTTATCATATAATTATGATGTGCAAAGCCGCAATATGACAACCGAGTTCTATTAAAACGCTAAATAAAAATATTTTATCATCGTATCCAGACAGCATTAAACATGATTTTTGGCGAATTATCAAATTTAGTTAGTTGATATTGAAATATACTTGATCATAGATCACTAATCTTCGATTGGTCGAATACTTTACAATTGTAGTTTAATACAAAAATCATTCAGTAAAATTGCGATCTTGAAACCAATAGTCACAACAAACACACATATCAGTTAGTTTTTAGATGATCTAATAAGCATTATTATAAAGCTATTTAGCGCGATATTAGTTTGGCGAACTACCAACATGATCAGTTGTAATAAACATTTATCAGTGAAGTAAATTAGAAATGTATACGTCATGTCATTTTAATAACAAAATAAAAAGAAATTTGTCGCTAAAACTAATATATTTTACAAACTGTCATGTGAAATTTTTGTTTGAAGTGACAAATTCTTAACTATCGCGAGTGAATGATGGGCAATCTGGCTCAGGTTTTCATGTTACGGTACATGTTAACTATTTTCAATTAAATTCCTAGTAATTATTGAAGTCATTAAAGGCAATTGCATTTCAATAACAACAATACAATTATGAAATTCCTTTATGATATGATAATACATACTATAATTGAGTTAATCACGGCAATCAATGTTGTGAATATAGAAATTAATGCTTCATCGTGACTAAGGGAAAAATAAAAATTAATTTTATAACAAATCTTTCGCTCCAACCTAATTATTTTCGATACTGAATTGTCAAAATATTAGTCATGTTTCTAATTTCATTGAATACAGAACTTCGATTGATTTTGAATAACTGTTTGTTGTTGGTATGGTTATTTGATTCGCCAATTTAATCATTCCCGCATGTCATAAAACATGCCACCGCACAGACATGGAAAATTCGATTGCGCGAAAATATTTCGTCTTGAAGCAAGACGTCTGTAATAAATTCATTTTGATATGAGAATTAAGTCGAACAAATTTAATTTTGTTTTATTTATTTTAAACATTTTACTTTAAAATTAGATATTTAGATTTAATTTTAGACATGTAAACTTGTCATGCAGTATAAATGTGGTATAAGCACAATACACGAAAAATTTATTGGCAAAACGTTTAGGATGTATTTATGTAAATAAGATTTGGATGCTCTATTAGACAAAATTGGTGTCAAGGTCCTTTAAATGATAGAAAAACGTTTATATAAATATGTCGATACACACTTCAGTGTGGGTCGTTTTAGAGTTTTAGAATATAATTTTAGGTTTACAAACATGCCTTATTTAATAACAGTGGCATTAGGCGCCACTGTGCAAAAAGATACACATGTACGCACGCAATATTTATTATTTTAACTTTTCTATATTTTGGGTTTATTCGGCCAACGTTTGTATTTATATATATAAGCTTTTGTTGAACACCAAAAATCTCAGTTTGAATGAAATAAATATTACTTTAAACTCGTTAATGAAATTGTATACAAATTACTTTACTGATATTCATATCTGAGTAATTTTTGACAAAAACGAGAAATTAGTGACCGTTACGACTGTGCCCTATTGTACAATATTGTATACATATTAATTAACGTTGAATAAATAAAATTTAGCATTATGTTTCCATTGTGTTAATTTTAATATGTACTATAATTAAAAATGTTTAGGCTGATCCCTTATTAGTCAAAAGGAGCATTACCGCACAAAATCCGTTTCAATATAGACAAATATGTACACGAGTTTGCGATACTCGGCTTTATAAATTTCAACCACAAAGCCTGTCTTATGCACTTTCTAACTAACTAGTATATCTATCAATATTTTTTATTAATTTTATTTTATCATAATTTAATTAATTTTTGCATTAAATAAAAAATTATCTATACCGCGATAAGCATAAAAAGTCGAATCTGTGAAAAGAAAATCAAGTCTTAAAAGATAAGACTATCAATTTGAATTTTTTTTTTAAATATTAAAATGTCCACAAAAATATATTATGAAATATATCTGTAATTCAGAAAAACCACTTATCTTTTTAAGCAAATTTTCAGGAGATCAGGGGCAATATTATATAGTATGTTTGAAAATACTTTTGAATCCGTTTAAATGTTTCCATCTTATTGTACGATCTTGCTCCTGTTCTCCTGAAAATTTGCTTAAAAAAAGAATTATCACAGATATATATCAATATGTCTCGTTTCCGGGGAAATAGTTTTTCATGAATGAAAATTGGGTGACTATATATAATATATATAGTTCAAAGATTTATAAAATTAGACGATTTAATATTTTAGTAGAAGAAAATATGCGTGATTAACAGTTTCAAAGAATTTTTGTTTTGTTTTTCGTGTTAGTTTTTCATTCTTAAAGGGGGCAATAGAGTGATTCACAAGTTTGTTTTCGATTTTGTTCAAAGTATGTACCTGTTTTATGTTAAATCTTGAAATATGTTTTTGCATAGTTCAATGACTAATTCTAATTTAACGTAAAAATAACTTGTAAGCAATTAATTTTTATTGGCCTCCCAACTGCTAAACACTGTGAAATATGATTTAAACATGCCTGTATTGTGAAATTCAAAGTATTGTCTTTATTTATGATATATTATATACATATTCTTAATTTTGACATAATATTGATAATAAATAAACGCGACTTTTAATTATTTTAAATTGTTGTCTTTTCATTGATTTATGTGTGCGGCGAGTTAAGCAACTTTAGCCACCGTTGTTTTTATTAATAAGAGATTTTTCAGAGCCAGTTTAGTCGATAATTTAGTGAAAGTAAATCGAGTAATCTTCTTATTTATTATACATTCTACACCTAAGATTTCAGATAAGCTAATAACTAACAATGGCTTATCAAAGTTATATAGTTTTGAATAAAACTTGTAGATTTCTCTTAGGCGTCTAATTAACATAATTTTTCAGAATCAGAATTGAATCAGTTATTTATAATTATGAAATTGCCAATTTTATGAGGGTTATTTTTATTGACGGATTTTTTTTATTGATATATATTGTAAAGTTAATTTTATTAGTTATAAAATTTTATTAACAAATTTTATTGTCAATATGTTGGCTGCTTTTTTTTTGTTATAGAATGTTTTCATTAGCCACTTTCTACACAAATTCGTTTTTTGGAATATAGTCTAAAAGTTATTCAATATTTTATAATTTCTTAATGTTTTTCAGTTTAACTGTTTTACTATTTTTCTGAATGGTTATCACCAATTTTTGAAACATAAAATATAGAATTTTACTCCGAATAAGATTGCTAGATGCCTTATGTGTCACAATTCTAGTATTCTCTATTAAAACAGTTAATTTATCTCATTTTTTCTCGAAAATTTAATAATTTTAGTGTTTATTTCATATTTAAATTTAACAAACCATTTTCTAAAAAAATTTTACCCGATTTTTATCTAATCACGCATAGTTTTTGTAATTAAAATACTGTACTTGTTAATCGTTAGTAAACGTACTGCTAAAATCGTTGTTAACCATTTTAAAAAAGTTGGTTTGCACATTTATAATCAGAAATATTAAAATGTCACGCTACACATTTTGTTCGTTACACATTAGTTGCTGCACGTACCACGGGCCAAAAATGTAAGTAGTGGTGCAGAAATATCCAGTAACTGTAACAAAATCTGCTTACAAAATATAAAAATTCCTTAAATTTGAAGAGCCTGGGACAGGCATTTCAGAATCGATGTAGGAAGTAGGACAAAATTTTCATACGATTTTATGCTATGTTGTTTTCAAATGTCTAAGGATCGAAATTTGTGCATTTCTTTTAAGGCAATAAAAGCCTAAAAAAATTGTTTATTTTAATATTATTTTGAAACTATTATGAAATATAGAATTTAATTTGTTCACCTTGAATTGAAAGAATAAATTTAAGAATTGTTTAGGAACTTTCGGAAACATTGCAATAAGTTTATGAAATTGTTCTTGATTTGTAGTACATTTGCTTTCAACATATTTAACCTAATTGCAACTATCATCCTCATCAATTTCATTTTTGTTTAAAAATGTAAAATGTCTAGGAACTATGCTAATTAAATTCTAAAATGTTTTCTATTAATTTTTCTAGGCCCCGGATTAGTTATTCACTGTTGAAATAACAAAAGTTGCGCTGGGATTTGGGAACGTTGACGGCACGGCGCGAACAAACCCACAACCATGATGTAAAACCGGCAAGGCTTGATAGTAAAATAGTATTATACTATTATTCTAGTAAGTTGGTTAAGGGTTGTAGGAAAGAAAGGACTTTTCAAATTATTATTATTTATGTGGATAGCGGCTCCACATAAATAAATAATATATTAACAAAATATTTTTATATCGATTTTTAACTAAAAACTTGAATGAACAATATTAGTTTGCAGTTAAATAACTTTATTATATGCAACAATAGCGCGCCAAATATAAGTTTTGACACAAAAAATTGGGTGCAAATATCTCGTAAAATGACTTCTCTCTCTCTCTGGCACTATATTCCATCAAGGGATTTGGCCGCCTCAAATGAGGTTTCATAATCATATTTTCATTTCGGATAATGAGTGATTAATTCATTGATCCTAACCAGCCGTGAAATTTTTTCCTTGTCACAACCGGGAATCGAACCTGGGACCTCCGGTTGCTGGAGCAAGCATGCTGACCAATTTGCCACCGGGGCAGCGTAAAATGATTATTACATTCAAATTAGCGTCCTTTTAACTTAATATGAACTCTTCACTTGCTATCAAATTTTATTTTTTTACGTAAATGATAAGTGTTTCATTTTGGAGTTCAGGTACACCTCACAATCCTTACTGAGGAATTTCAATAGCATCGACATGAAACACAGCTAGAAAATATTTTCATAGACCGTTTATAATTTTTGTTTATAATTTTACCTGGGTTAATTTTATTCGGGCTCTAATAACCTTATTTTGGCCGGACATTTCATCATAAATGAATTTTCGTGTTCAAGATAACGAGTTATAAAAAATTTGATAGCCAAAAACTATGCATAGTAGTGCCTCTGTAACAGTGGGGTCTCAGTATTCTCTTAAGTTGCTACCATCACCTTCTTTGTTGATGTTAAATTTTTAAATTTCTTGATGCATTGATTAATTTTTGAACGGAATGTTAAATCCGTTTTTTACCCAAGTCATGCAGTTTGTTAAATTACACCTTATTAAATTACACGTTTTGGTCCATATTGTAAATTTTTTCAAAAATTTCGATACAGTTATTGTTTGTGTTGCCGAGAAAATAAAACATTCAAGTGTTTCATCGTAAAATTTTCAGAAGCAAGAAAAAGAATAATTAGCATTTTTCCCTCCATAATGCTCGCATACACTGAAAAATTGCCTTTCCTCCTGCAAATTAGAAAATTGAGAAACACTAGAGTCTATATTCCGTCTAAATGTTTTTGTTCCATTTCAATATGATAACAGGCCAAATCGCCAAAAATTAGTAAAATGAAAAGCGTTATTTCATTGTGTCTAATGACACGGATCTAAGCAAATGTCTCCTATAGTGTCTAAACTTCAAGGTAAAGGGAACTTTACGCTCTTTACACTCTCTATTAAACAAAATAGTTATTAAAATATATTGAACTGGCCTCCGATGTCAAATATTCAAAAATACGTGTTATACGGCTTAGACAAGTACTTCGTCTCAATTATATATTCTCCAGTCTTTCTTAAATATTCTGAAGGTTGTATTATTTGACAGTGTTAAAGCGCGTCACAGTTAGTTTTTGCTGATTTTGAAGCGCACGTCGTATTGAAATAACACGTACCGTTATAGAGAGTTTAACATGCCATCTTTGGTCTGTATAGTCTAACGACGTCTATCCAAGGTCAGACTAAGTAAAAACTGATAAATGTGTGTAAATAAAATAGGGCAATATGTCATTTCTCCATTTAATTGCAAACTTCGAGAACTGCTTCCAAAAAGTACTAATTATAGCTCGCTGGTTAACATTCTGTTTACAGTTTATTTACAAAAATGTCAATTGTGTAAATACATAAATGGACCTAAGGACCTAAGCCAATATATTATATAAATCAGAAGAAGAATGCGTTGTTTACGTTGATATACTAAATAATACCATTCGAAAATTAGTCGAAAATAAAATGCCACCAAGGAGGTGATGTGTGAGATGAAATGAGATTATGAAGTAACCAGCACAATCATTTGAGCTAAAGCAGATCGAAAATTTATGAGGTATAGTCAAGAATGCTATTATAATACAAAAATATAAACGAATTGTGAGATTGAGTTAGAACATGGGAACGAATACCTGTTCGAATATGCCAATAGTTGGTGTAGCCTAAGGGCTGCCAGTGTAAGGAAATGTTGATAAAATACTAATACAACTAAATATACCGGATGACCTTCCTAACCGAATTTTCTTCTCGTAAGACAGAGTTGAAGTTAGCTTTGCATATTGAAATCAACTGTCCTATATTTTGAACAGACATTTTTATAATAAAATTTAGAAATTATTGGTAAGTTTTATTATATATTATCTTAATAAAACAACTCTAGTGAAAATTTGTGTGCAACTTCGAATGTGTCTACGAGTATTCATGGAAATTATCTCTGGCAGTAACCAAAAAACTCAAATTAAAGTCCCCAGGCTAGGCCCAAATCTCTCCCATCGAGTAGTTTTTGAGGCCTCTGGACAGGTAGTAGTCGCTGAAAGTCAGATCTGGAGAATACGTTGGATGGCAAAGCAATCCGAACTTCAATTCATGCAATTTTGCCATCGTAGCCACCGCTTTGTGGCACTCAGTCAATGATCATGGTACAGGAGCACTTTATTATTTTGCAATTGAGGTCTTTTTCTAATTTCTTCCTTCAAACGCATCAATAACGTCAAGTAATATTCGCTGTTGGTCTTTCGTTTCTCAAGATAGTCGACGAATAAAATACTGGGCATCTGTTCAGCGGAGTGTAGTGGTGGATCCATGTTACATCCATTATCACATATCGAAGCAAAATCTTCGGTTTATTATGATTAAACGGTTTCAAACAGCGCTCTGAATTCATACAAAATAGTGTATACACTGCCTTTTGATATTTTCAAGAAGTGAGCTGTCTCATACAACTTACTCTCCTCCAAAACGATTTTATGCACTTTTTTTAATATTTTCTGGAATATCTTCCGAATTCGGGCGACCGGAGCGTTTAGCTTCATCGATGTTTGTACGGTCACTTTAAAGCTCATCAAACCAACGTTCGACGATTGAGCAGTCCCTATAATACTTATCGAAACAACTATAATATGCAACCTAACGGTCGTATTTTCATAAAAATTTTACACATATCTTTGGTACTTTTTAAAAAACATATGAAGGTTTTTTTTTAAAAACATATGTATTTTCATTGGATCCACCATCTATATTTCAGCCTCCAATAAGTCTGTGACGTATATATTTAAAACCCAAGACGATTCAACATTGGAAATAGAAGTGTTAACTAAAGAAGTATGAGATAAAAGCTATGAAACTTAGAGTGTTCTGGTTACAACCTAATTAATACCGAAATACTAAAAAGTTGGAAAGAATAGCTTTAGTCAATTGATTACAAATGGGAGTGCTTGGCACAGAGTGTAGTACAAGCTTGGCTTCCTGAAGATGAAATGGTAAAACGGAAGAAAAGAGAACATCCCCTTGCATACCTGTATGTCTTTTTCAGCCACTCCTAGAACCTGGTTAGAATTTAATGGATTAATCAATCATTAATCCTAATATAACTTGATTGTGTACTCTCAGAAACGACAAGGCCATACCCTTCTATTGAATGTAGCGCCAGAAAAATAAGTTGTTTGAGCAACTAATGGTAAAAATGCTTAATTCGATAGTCGAGAGATAGAAAGTTATTTTAAATAATTACACCGGTTTTCGTAACAATTATTCAACAATTGATCAAATACGCAGAATAAGCAATATTAGACAGAAAAGGTGCAAGAGGAAAATAAATCCGCTCAACCATATTTCTATACATTGCAGAGGCTCTTGATAAGGTTTGATACGTCTATTTGTCATTACAATTTTCTTTAGAATTTTAGTAAACACATGTAAAATTTATTTACTTTATATTAAAACTAGACGGTATCTTCACTGAACTGAAGAAAATCTACGCAATAGTACTGCAGGACCTTATATTAGGTCTAGATATAGGACTGTACAACAAAGGCATTAGAAAACCATATCGCAGTGACTTTCATTGATGACACACACGGCTATATCTGTTATTCAAATAAATATTTGGACAAGAAGATGTGAATTAAACTAAATGAAATAAAATGAGTTTACATCAATTTCAAATAAACTCGAACTTAACTAAATATCTAAGGGACAACTCCGTATGCCTATTTATGTACTTCTATGTCAAGCCACACATGTAATCCCTACTGTTTAATATTAAAGCAAATAATAACATTTTTTCATAATTCCTATAATAGAAATTTTGTTTCATATTTACATAATGTTAAAAATATCCAATATGTTTATTTGTTGTAGATGATTTTTTAAGTAGCATGAAGATTACAAAACACTTTAATGCAATATAATAGAAATTAACAGGTGGAACTTTACATAAATAACAACAGGCCTTAATTTAACAAGTATTTACAACAAATAATGATACACAAATGAAATTTAATATCTTCTCTGCGTTGAAATAGTACAAAAATATTTGTTGCGATGTTTATGTCGGGGTGACTGTGTTAAAAGCTGTGATGGGTAATATACGAGTATATACGCATAATATAATAGGACACTTTGGAGCACTAACTTAATAAATAGATTTAGCCTGGTCAATTGATATAAATTATGATTTGTTTAGTTTTATGTATATTTTTAGTTTTATTTCATGGCCACGAGTATGGTGTCTTTTATTTAAAAAGAAATAGGTCGTTTTCGAATCACCTTGAGTGACCTTAACCTATAGTAATTACTACATAATATTATAAAATTTGGTCGATATTTTTTTTTTTTTTGTTAATTGTGTACGCAATCACGTTACACAATTTGTATGGCAATAAAGTAATAAATTTAAAAAGATATAATCAAACAAATTATTAGTTAGATACACTTCAGTTGTCGCAATTGAAATTAAACAATTATTAATTTAAATGTGGAAATTATTATTCACATTAAGACATCGTGATCATTAAAAATTCCATACTGTGCAAATAATTTAGTTTTTGCCAGTCGTTTCACATTTCAATATCAATGTCAATCTGAATCTGTTTAATATTATTTTTAGTCAAGTGGCTTATAAACAAAACTTTTAATAATTTTTATTGGTGAACCTGCGCTTGAGCTACAAAATGCACGTACTTATTAAATTTTTTTAACTAACATTAGATAGCCGATTATAAAATTATATAATCATCAAGTTAATTATCATTTTAGTAAGAACTTGTATACAAAATTTGTTGATATAATTAATTGCGATTTGACATGTGTATTTATAATACTTCAATCAATCTAATTCGGGTAAATAATTCCAAAGAATCAGGCTATCGTTGTAATATATCAGGTGTGAAACAAATATATTTCGACCATCCTTTTTCATCTATATGTATTAATATAATGGCGAGGGAAACCGAAGATATATGGAAACAAATCTAGGAATTTGTTTGGAAAATAATGGACTCTGCTTTTCGGTGTGACGTGTTTAATGTGAGGAACTTACACTATATACATATGGACCCCCAGTCGAGTGTTGATGTCACTTCAAAAATTATTAGCAATATTTGCTGTTTTTCGTTTTACTTAGTATCGCTTTACAACCACAATAACCATGGAATAGTAATCAGAACTGCCGCGAAATTAATTGAGGCCCAGACATTTGTTGAATATAAAAAATGTACGCAGCAACAGTCCTTAGTATTTATTGGTCTAAAGTGCGGAATGAGAAGCATTTAGTATGTGAGAGAGGGGCTATGTATATCTAGTGCTTCAAAGAAATTGTGGATTCCATTTGTATTACACATTTAAATAAAGTTGAAATGACGTAGCAGAACCGTCGTATTGACTAGCATTCTGTAAACTATTTACCCTGACTAGAGTCCTGCTTATTATTTCCATTTGGCAGAATTTTGGAATTTGTCACCAGGAAGAGATTAAAAAGATTGCACAAATCATTAAATTACATGGCACATATCGGAATCTCAAATAAAATATTAGCAGAAAAAGTGAAACAAACAAGTAGAAGAGAAGTTTTCTTACAAGATGGATGGAGACTCTTTGACATGCTCATGGTCTTAATATTGAAAAAACAGCAGATCCGTCAAATTTCGAAATATTAATGCTTTTAAAACTCGTTCATTACGATCCATGGAGCAATTCTAACTTTGCGATTAGTGATCCACAACCTTTAACAAGTAGATCTCAAGAAACAGATATAAAGTTAATAATTTCGAACACCAGCTCACTTATACATTGCATGATATTCTAGTTGTAATGAATATCAGGCTGCATTAGAAAAGAAACTAATGCAAACAAAATATTCCGCTACATCTCACTCATCGCTACATATGATGAACGTGATTGATAAGAGTATAGTAGGTGCGTCAACAATTTTTCTTGAATATAAATGAATTAATAATTGTATCTGTTGTTTTTAGTAGCTGGTTAAAGGAAGTATCAAGTGGGCCCGATATTCATACTCAAATAAGTTGCGGTTTAGCTGACGCAAGTATCCAAGAAATCTTCAGTCCACCAGAGAAGGAGAATATTATTACCTTCATAAACGATCAACTTGGACATAATGTTTATCTCTTTTGTTTCTTAATTGAAAACCTACTTACATTTACATTTCGGCAGTTAGATGACGTCAGTAGAGTGCAATGGATCTCAAAAATTATTTATAGCATAAAAATATGCTTGTTTCGAAACTAGTTTAAAACCTGAGTTTTAAACTAGTTTCGAAACAAGCATATTTCGTTAGTTCCATTAAATATTTTTAAAATTATTGTTTCGTTTAAACTGAATTAATCTTTTTTCAGTATCTGAATCCAAAGCGCTGCGTGACTTCAACATCTTTATCATTAAGATTTATTTGCCAAAATGGTTTATATGTACGAACCCAACATCAGCGCCAAGAAAGTATTTAAACCTACTGAAAGAGCTAGCTGCATTCAATAGTATCAATTGAACGATATCCTTAGTTACATTGAAAAGTTTTTCACACGCCACAGTTTAGACAGCCAAAAAAGAACGGCAATAGTTCGTAAGTTAGAAGAAGAAAGACAATTTAAAGTTTTATATTTGAAGAAAGCGGCCGTTCCCGGGAATGTGGAATATGCCCAAATAGAAGATTTTGTGTCAAGAAATACAATTTATGAAATTTTGTTTGGAACGATGCTAAAATTTATTAAAAAAACACCCTAATACATGGAAGGATGACGCTCTTCAAAAATTGTGACGCGATTTAACTTGCAACTAGTAAGTTGTAGAATATCACTATAAGAAAATTCCTTTAGTAACAAACACACATATTAAGGCTGCTCTGCAACACAAAAACTAGTAAAGAAATCAAATATAAAAATCTTGTTAATCAAGTATGAAATGTGTTTCTACTTTAAATCTTTTACATGGGCTTTAACAAAAATTTGGGTAACTTCTCTGTGACACAAGCTAAATATCTTAAAAACATTATTAACCCTTTAACTGTTTACTTTTTTTTCGAAAAACGTTTTCTCCCTGCTTAATTATTTTTCAGCGAAGACAATATAATCTATTGCGAATTAAAATAAATAAAGTTACCAGAGCAACGACAATTCTAAAATGTATATTTTTTAAATGATCTATATTTGACCTTCTTCAGGAAAAAAAATAAAATTGATTCGTTGAATAATAATACGAATGTAATATTTTTTATCTTTAAACTTTTTTTATCTTCATGACGAGTATACTCGACATTATTCGAAAATTTTTCGTTTTCCTTTGACGAGTATACTCGACATAAACAGTTAAAGGGTTAAGGCAGTACTTGAAACATTTTTTTAACTATTTAAGTGTCTCTTTTAATTTTTATTAATAAACTCTAACCATTGATTTAGTAAATGGCAAAAAATTATTTGAGACTTATGAGCTACAGTTTTTTTTTTGCGAAAAAGCAACCCGAAACTTAATATTCTACTAGGCCAACCACCTGTTTTTTATTATTTCATTGAATTCGGCATACTCAAAAATACTTAGAAAATGTTAAACCGGCATTACTTTACCGAGCTGAAGGGAAAGGCAGAATTAAACGTCACTAAGGATCGTTTTAGTATTTTTTCTGCAAAAAAAAAACAATTTGAGCGGCCGAGAAACGTAGTAGGATCGACCTGAAAATTTGCATTAGGATGTTTTTAATCGAAACGAATATTTTTAGCCCTGAGCTCGTTAGAAAATAAGACATGAGGAAAAATGGATCGCCCTAGTACATGCATTCGACATGCATTCGACATCGGAAAATCAGGAAACAGAATTAATAAGAAATGGAAAATAGATAGGATGGTCAGATGTTTAAAAAAACTGGTGGAAAAATAAAGCTGCTTTATTTGTTTTGTTTCGGTTTGCACTTTAGTGTGAATGTTTTATTAGAAAAATATTATAATGCCATGTAATGTATATATTAACAATATTCCATGTTCCATCATTGGCACGTTCATCAGAATTATATTGTTTACATACATAAATTGAAAATACATATTTAATATTCAAATCAAAATCGCACAACTAGTCAAATCAAAATATGATCACGTATATGTCTTATGCATGCTAATAAAATATTACCCTTGGTCATACGGAGGCCAAATATAAACTTGTTTAACTTAGCGAAGTTTATAAAACAATATTACGTCGGATTATGCAAAATTACTAATATAATCTACAACCGTGTGAGTAAAAAGATGAATGCCCAAATACGTAATTGTATAATTAACACCGCAAGTATAAAACGTGGAAATCTCTAATTACATAAAACCGCATACGGCGTTATAAAATATAAAACTGGTTTCTGTTTTTTGCTTTGTACCGGTCTTTTTTGCCGGTCAGTAAGTCTCCGCCGCGGCGCATTATTATGAATGCATGATTGTTGATCTAAAATTATAAAATATTGAAAGGGGGAACATAAAATTGTATTTGCAAAAGTTTGCTTTGCTTGCAATATTTCAATAAATTTTTAAGATAACGATATAGAAATGTCGATAACACTTCGCTTCGCGTTGCTTATTAAATATAATCGTATATATTGAATAAACCTGTTCTTGTATGACTATAACCTTCGAGTTTTATTATATAAAAATTTGCGGTGACATCATTTATTCTAGATTTCATTTAAATAAATAAGAGTATCTTTAAGTGTAAGTACTGATCTAAAACAGGGCTGTTCATGTATCACATCATCATGAATTAACTTGCTTATGATAACCATTTTACATAACTATTTGTTTTATTACAGCAACATTACAACAAGAACATTATAAAATACGTTTGGCCAAACGAGAGGTTTAGTTCACGGATTAATAATTGAGCAGCCCTGCTTTCAACAGATAAAACATAAAAGAGTTTCAATCTATAATATTTACATATTGGATTTTTTATACTGTGCGCTTCGATTCACCATCTCGACGTCTTTCGCGTAAATGCAACAATGTAATAGTTAAAGTAAAGCAACAAACAAAAATATCATGTATGTACTTTAATTATGTACAGCAGTAAGTATCAAGAGGTTAACTGATTAAATAACGAATAATTTAAAATGTTAATTAGCATAAACTACACATAAAAAAGACCGTATATATAGAAAAGATTTTGTTTGAAAATATTGTAAAAAGGGAAAATATTTTCGTGCTTGATGTATACAATTCGATATTGATTTTTTATTTTTTCGTGCTCTTGTATTATTAATCAGGGTGTGTAATCAAATGTCCAAACAATGAAAAAGAATTAGGTTGTCGATACTAAATAGGGTTTTTTTTTATAAACGTACCTCTCATTTCTTTTATATGAACGTCGTACTCCATTTTACTATTGTATAAGTTCGATTCGATCGTTCGTCCAGATTGTTGCAATTTAAATTCATTATTGTGAAACCATTCCGTGGCATATCGACTTTTTTTACTAGGCACAGGACTTTTTTGTTCACTTATCAATGGTGTCGTTTTATTTGTTGGGTGTGTTACGGTTAACATGGATACGCCTGATTCTTTTACATGACTAGCAGTACTCGGTTGTTCCTTTTTATGTGTACCATCAACAACATGTTCACTATGAATTTTTGATGCGGCGCCCGACTCGTCGCTACGAAAATCAATTTTCTTGCAATGAACTTTCACTATGGTTTGTTTTCGAACAACTGCTGGTAGTGGTGTTTTAGTCGCTGACGAAGAACTAGGCGTTGATGTTGATTTTGTTGTTGTTGAACTGGTAGTTGACACATAGATTTGTTTCGGTGTATTAAAACGACGTGACTTAGTTTCATTATTTTTATCAATTTTATTGATACTAGGACTAGGGGTTTCCGATTTTTTTACTAAATTTTCATAAAAACTAACTTTTTCTTGAAGGCAATAAGGTAAACTTATATTATTATCACTACTACTTTCTTCATTATCACCCACAATATTTTGCTCGGAGATTGAATCTGATTCGTCCTCCTCCAGCTCCATTTTCTTATTTTATTATAGAAACATAAAAAAGTATCAAACAATTTTGTAAATTCATTTAAAATGAATTTTTGGACCGACCAAATTCATTATTGTTTATAAAATAGTTTTTGTTTAGTTTCAACAATTTTTTATTTATTATTAATTATAAGTAATACACACAAATAATATATAATTCTGCTTGACAATCACAAGACTCGATGAATACTGAAGCTATATACTCAGGCTTTGAATATAGAAGTGAAAGTTAAGCAAAGATTACGTAATCTAGTTGAGCAGAGAACAACACATAGCGCGAGATACGTAAAAAGCAAAACAAAACAGAATTAAAGTTTTTTGGAATCAAGGTAAAAAACACTATATACACAGAGTAAAAGTTCACTAAAACTAGTGGTTGTTGTAAATATTAGTAATTTTGATAGACAGTGTAAAAATACATAATCGCTTTACTTGATGTTTGTATGTATTCATGAATGAATTAATATTTTCTTGTAATCTAACAAGAAATTCCCCTTTTTATCATGTGCTGACAATTATTTTGTTTGTGTTGTGTATAAACAACATAAAACAGCTGATTTTCGTGTATTGCGCACTTGACGTGCAGTGCGACGATTTGTGTAACTGTGTATAATATACATATAAAGAGGTACACACTTCGTTGTATACTTATCATTATTTATGTCTTCACACACACATTTTTTATTTATATTTGAAGAAAAATTTGTTTATATTCTTTCTTAATTGTGTAAGTCGCGGAAAAAAGATTCTTAAAAGTTTTTACACACTATCACAGCAGGGTTGTGGTACATAGTACATATAGCGAGATATACGCGCTTATTAATTTTGATATTATTCTTTTTGGTCTTGCGCTATGAATGAAATATATACATGCTCATGTTATAAAACACATGTATTTTATATCTTTGTATTGTTTATATTAGAAATATTTCTAATAAAAACATTATGTTGCATGTATATAAGTGATTCCAGTTTGTTTGGAGGGCGCTTTCACGAATGGTTTTTTGTCTTCTTACTCTAAATTTACTACGTATTTCTTATTTCTACAGCCATGGTTTTTATTTCGCTGTAACGAAACGGAATAATGCACCGAAATTCAAAATTTCAAAATTAACGACAAATTTGAAATACATATACACATATGTATATGGGATTAACCTTGATATTAGTAGTAAACCTAATGAGGTTGAAGTATTTCCGTCTATTTCAGAATTATAATTTATCTTGAAAGCAGTTGCCTGTTCTTATCTCGTAGATGTGATGAATAATTTTGAATCAAATCTCTACGTTTAAGATAATTTATAATTTTCTGTTTGTTTTATGCATTACCAAATGTATTTATATTTATTTTTCACTCAACATCTTAAACTACGTTTCGTTCTGATGTATTAAAGTATATTTGGTATAATAATACAGTATATATAAAACTGGTTACATTCATGGACGGTGTTGGATATGCTTTGATATGCAAGCTGGGCAATTAAGCAATTCAATATTGTAGATTTTATAATTTGGGGAACTACAGTAATTGCAAAAGTATAGTACTTTGTATTATAAAATTTTAGAATATTCAAGATAATATTAGGACTTTCAGGGGATATGTACGTATAGCTTGGCTAAATTTAATGTGAAATTAGTTTTAAATTGCTTTTTTAATGGATGAATGAAGGAATTTAAATAAGTGGCAGGAACTGATACACTACTTGATAATTATTGGAAAACCCAATACATTACAACCCACACAAATCAATTAATGCCGCACGAATCCCGTCGATTTTGTTCAAATATCATTCTAGCATTGCGTCCGTACTATTCCGTCACGTTTTGCAATCCAAGAGCAAATTCAACTCTTTTCTATGTTTCTGTTTTACATGATGTTGCGCAATAGTGTTTCGAACTGGTGAAAATGTAAAAAACTTTACAATGTTTCGAACCATTTCAATTGTCGCACTCAGGTCACATTGAATACACATTTTGGCGAGATGTGGATGTTCAACAATGAGATCATTCTGATTCGCCGCATCGTCATCAGTTTCAGAGCAAACTTCATTAAGGTATTGCTCTTCGTGATCACTATCACTAATATCCTCTGCTTCTGGTTCTCCTGTTATATTGCTACGTTTCTTGTAAATGACCTCCATAATTGCTACGAATATTGCATTAACATCAAGTTGATATTGTGACTTGTCCAAATTTTATCATCACTGCTGCTCCGTCGGTATGACATTTGTCGAGTAATCCCGTAGTCTTGGAGCTTGGCATCAAAAAGCTCAATAATTTTTGCAGCTGTATATAGCTTCCAAGTATTCTGACCAGTTTTCAAATTGATGTAACACTGGTTAAAATATACATTCACATTTTTCTTCTTTTTTCTTTTCTTTTATTTGTATGAAAGAAAGTATTAATTGTCCAATGGTCCCTTGAAGGTTAATTAATACGCACACACCACCCCCATTCACACCTTTATAGTATACCACCTGCCAATTGCAAGCTTCATATCAACCTGTACATTGACATGAAGAGTGGGCCGACGCTGAATTCTGCACTCCAACAGAGGGTGTTAGTTGTATTTATTAACATCATCGATTGTAATCGATGACGAAAATTTGCTTTTTGCATATCCAGCCTCAGGTGGGATTCGAACCCAGTACCTCCCGGTCCGAATGCCGAAGCTTGACCATCTGCACCACTTGTCCGGTTTTAGGTAACGTTGATTTATTACACTCCTCCATTCATCTAAAGTTAGCCTGAACTTTTCACTCAGTTTTTTGTGAGAATTTATGGTTTCAATTATTTTCTTTTTTGCCAAATCTCAAAACTCATGTATAAGAATCATCACACGATGCTCGCCACTTTTACAAATTCCTTGAATCGAAAAACCATCAGTCGCAGCAAGTCTCGCAACAATTTCCGCCATTGATTGGCGTTTCAAAAAAGGTATAACAGACCCAGGCCAAACAGCTGCTCAATTTTACCAAATTTTGTTACACTGCCGCAATGGTTTGGAGATTCAAAAATACTATACAACAGCCTGCAATATTGCTTTCGTCTTTACGTTTGTTTGGTTTGATGTTGTGCACATTTTCTAGATGCTGTCTCAATCCGCTAGTAGAAGATCATTTGTAAACTTTATTTGAGCATAGCAGGCATTAAGCATTTTCTTCATTTCCATCTTTTTTAAATGTTTCCAGACTTCGGCAGACATGGTTCTTCTTGTGATGGGGATCGCTTTTTAGTTAAATATTTTAATTAAAAATCAATCAAGGTTATTACTAAGTAATCTTATTACTACTACTTCTATAAGTAATACTTACTTACAATTACAATTAAATATCAATGATAATTTTTCACAATTGCAGACTCGCAGGGTGTGATGCGAGTAAAACAATATTTAACAAATACAAATGTGTATGAATAAGTGAACGGTAAAACATATGTTATATGACAATTCTCAACTAATTTCTGTATTAGCCAATTCACAATTGATATGTTAATAAACCCAGTGTTGTCAACGAATTTTTCAACTCGAAATAATTCAAATAAATATGTATATAAAAATTATTAGTTTTTGGTTTTCGCATTACATCTACAAGGTTTTGCTTGATTTTTTGTGTTATGATAGTTGTTCAAATGAAACTAGCCTTTGAAACAAATCCCGGGAAATACAAAAAAAATTCCCGGGAAACGGGAAATAGAAAATCAACCAAACTCCCGGGCGGGAATTCCCGGGAGTGACCCCCTACCAGCAATACATTGCTGGATTCTGGCTTTCAGATAGATGCATAATTAAATAAATTAGAAGTTTACCATCCCACGTTACTTATCGGAAATTTGATAAAATGTATTAATTGAAGGCTGACTTAGAGACACCAACGTTTTTTTCCTGTAAGTTTTTGCATTAAAACCATGCAGTTGATACAATTGCATTTTTGGCAAATGATAGTGCCTTTCACAAATATATTAAAGACATTTCGTTCATTAGTGAAGATTACTTCCACTATGTTTGTGATGCTGTTTATCTGATTCAGGTTGCATCCGAGTATTTCGGTAATGAATAAACCCTCGGATTCTAGGTTGATATCCCCAAGAGCAGCCAAGATATGTGAGGGTTTGACATCGTTATAAATTTCTTCAATTGCATCACAATATTTTTTTTATAGCTCACTTCTTCCATGAGAGGAAATGTAAGATATGTATGTATCTACATTTACCCACATACATTTTTACACATTTTTAGTTGCTTAATTAAAGATGGTGTTAGTTCAAATTCACCATTGCCAGGTGATGATGCATGAATGGCTAAGAGTATACCTCTCCTAGATTTCTTAATGCTGGTTTCGGCTAAGATGTTTCGTAAATTTCATAGACTAAATGATTTGATTTTATGATAAAGTTGAGGAATGTTAATGTCGTAGAAGATATTTTGTTGACGTCTTGGCAGTAAATTGAACAGGTTTGTTCAAGCTGATTCTTACTTTCAGACTGGTTTAACGGAACTTTGTGACAATGGTGTTTTGAAAAATTGAAATTCATAATATTGAAAGAGCATAATGGAAAATATCGTCTGGAATACTTATCCTGAATGATGTATGATCTCTTTTAACTCTATTAAACGATTTAGGTATAAGCCTTTTAAAAGAAAAGTAAGTTTTCCTGATGTTTGTTCGAGATGAATGTGAAATCTCTTTGGTAACTTCATTGAGTACTCTATTGACAAATATAAACCTTTTAGGTTTGACTACCTTGAGATGAGGCTAATTATTACTTTAGTACGGCAAGAGCGACACTTTGCTGATTTGCTTCTGCTATTTATTCCCATCATACAATCCGGGCAAATCCCAACACCTCTCTTTTATAGTTTTTATGAATTTTTGTACCTACATACCCCCATCCCCCCCTCCCCCCTTATTCAGCAGTTTGTTTATGTGTTAACAGTTGTAACTGCTGGCCTTATTACACATATGTAAAACCATGACAGGTAAAAACCATTGGTCAACAATTATGAAATTGCATTCTACACACTTTTTTCTATCGAAAATGTTATTGTCCATGAATTATATTAAAGCTGTGTCATACATTTTTTTGCAAATTACACTAAACAAAATATTATATTCGCAATTTTCAACAAAGTAGCTACAACAACTCGCAGTTTGCTATGAAACAAGGCTACAAAACAATAGATTTGACGTAGAAACTGACGCTATCTATATTCGGTGAACTTTATGCTTAAAAATCTGCACCTTATTTTGTTTTTGGTTGTTACTAATTAATCCTTATCAACCTTTCGAATTACCAATTTTTACAAAACCATTTTATGATATGTTTTCTGAATAAATGTTAGAGTTTGCCAATCATAATTTTTATGAATTTGTAACTTGCCAGCTTGTAGAGCTCAGCGAGTATGCTATATTTCACTAGTATAGTGTTTAGTGTTTCATCTGTAATAATGATATTATGCTTTTTCTATTTAAATTTAACCAGTGGCTTAGCCAACCAGCCACTTCTTGCGATAGATCATATCGTTAAATACATTTCATATCACTCATTCCGTTAAATGAATTTCACACTGCGGTTGTGTCTAATTAATATGTAAATAATGACATTTTGGAATAAATGTAAATTATAAATTGTAAAGTATGTGTGATACTTTAAAGGAATTTTAAACGGTAATATTGAGTATTCTTCAATACATTTCATTCAATGTTTGTACAAATATATTCCCGACCAGATTTCGTTCAAAGCGTAAACAACAATTATTTTCAGCTAGTTTTACTTCATTATTTTTTGTTGAAAAGGTACAGTGGAAACAAATTTTTCACTCGCGTGGAAGTATAACATGGTCCATCAAATACAACATATATAATTCAAATTTAGTGATTTCGACGTAAGAGAAAAAGAACGAAAAAAATTTGAATGCAAAATTGGATGTTTTACTAGGCGTCATGTTAGCATATACGCCGAAACCAAATACGGTTAGGAACTGGTACTGTGCATATAGTGGGATTAAAACTTGGTCGTTTATTATGAGCTGCTGAAAAAAGGTGCAACCATTATTGGTCAAGTTTAAAAACAATTGGTAGCTTTAAAGCAAGTTCTGGCTACAAAATGACCTGACTGGGACACCAGGTACGATTAGATTATTTGGAACATTACAATGATAGGCCATACGTTGCAATTGCATTTCGATGCAGTCTAGAACTAGTTGGACGGGCGGAATTTAAAAGTTGGGCTTCATCGCTGGTGACGCAGCTTTTCCGTTATTACGAAAACATCAACAATGAATCCTGTTGTTGCCTAAAACATAACGGATGGTTTGTCATGCGGAAATGCTGTTGAATCAATTCGTACGGTCTTCTTGAAGCATTAAATCCACCGACAACATTCATTTGCAGGCTGGGAATTATATTTTTCTAATTTGTTATTACTAACACCCTTATTCCGCTTGTCGAGTTGTTTGTCGTTTCAAGTGACTCATGTAATATGAAACCAAAGGCGGCTGTCTTGCCAAAATATCTAGTATGTATATTATCCTGTCACTTCAAACGACCGATTTTATGCCTTTTCTAGTCATTTCAAAATTTCACAAGACTCAAAATGGCAGTTTTTATTTGTTTCTCTCGCCTCAAGTCGCTTATTGGCGTGCCAACTGGCTACTTTTTCATACAAATACCAGATTTTTATAGTCACTTGAAACGACAAACGACTCGACTATCGGAATAAGGGTGTAAGTTGTGTTGTGTGTCGTATCTACTCGTATTTACTTATTACTATACAACTATGTACACTGTCATGCAAAACTAAGGGAAGATATTTTAGAAAAAATGCATTTCTTGAAAATTTACCGTTTACCCAATAATTCTTACTTTTTTATTGATTTAATACATAATTCATTATTAATTCGAAGTTTTTATAAACAAATATCACAACAAATATAAGTAAGAAATTTAAAAAAAATGTAAAATTTCATATTTCAATAGTTGCTAACTAAGGGCACATTAATTTCATTTCATTTTATTTCGCAACGTTAATAATCAATATCATATTCTTTGCATTTTATAATTTTAGCACATCTATTAGGCATAGAACAAATAAGTTTATTAATGGTTTCTTGAGGGAGTACATTCCATTTGAAGATTGCTCCATAACTAGTCTGCGTTGTTGAACTCACTTAGGGTTCTAACTTTGTTATCCACAATCTTTCAGAAGTTCTCGATTGGATTCAAATCCGGGCTTTGTGGTGGCCATTCAAGAACTTAATTCTTTTTATCTTTAAACCATTGCTTAACAAGATTCGAGGTGTGTTTCGGGTCATTATCTTGTTGGAATCTCCACTGAAGCGGCATATTATATCTTCCACAAATGGTAATAAATGGTTCTGATAATATTTTTTTGTACACAATACTATTCATAATGCCATTTATTCTAATTAGATGTCCAATTCCAAGACCCGAAAAACACCCCAAACCATGACTCCTTTTTCACTACCATGCGTTACCGTTCCTATTGTATACTTCTGGTCATGCTCGTACTTACTGGTTTGCGCACTTGCTTCTGTCCATACGAACCCCTTAAATTAAATTCAGATTTATCGGACCATAGAACAGGGCCCTTATTTGGGAAATCGAATTCGATTAATCGAACGACATTTTCAAACCATCGATATTTGGGAATTCGAAATCGAATATTATTTAAACGAAAACGTATAACAAGAAACGATCGAAAATTTCCCTTATCTGGCAATTCGATTACGCACAATAATTCTACGATCATGAACGAATTTTTATTCGTAGTTAGTTTTGTTCACGAAGGCGAATACAAAGAGCAAAATTTTAAAATGTAAGAACGTTGATTTTATATATATATATACTAGCTGAGTTACCCGGCGTTGCACGGGAGGTATATAAGCATGAGTTGTATTTTCGAATATTTTGTAGAAAATGTCTGGATAACTCAGTAGTTCCGGAGACGTAAGCTAGAAGAGGTTCAGGTGGATCATTCAGAGGAGGCAAATTCACTTTTCCATTTGAACAACACATTCCACGCGATTCATTGTGAAACTTTAAAGCATGACAATACAATAAATGTTTTCCATTTGCCCAATTGAAACATTGTAATCATAGTCGTTCTCGTAATTGAATGCTGCTAACTTTAAATCACCTCTAAAAGTTTCTATTAATCGTCCATATCGTAACCGAGCGACTTACAGCCGGGCCTCACGATATTTAATGGTTTCAGTAGCTCTAGAAGAAGACATCCTGCTTCGAACGTTTGCAAGTCGTGTTTCGCGCTGTTCAGTTGTTTCATTAGCTCTAGAAGAAGATGTACCGCTTGGAACGTTTGCAAGTCGTGTTTCAGGCTGTTCGCTTGATTCAGCCACCCTTGCGGCTCTAATCTTCTTCGACTTTGCAGTTACCTGCCCAATTGATCTTGTTTCGGTGGCATTTTTAAGCAAAAATGAAACGTCTAGCTAATTAGCCAGGAATGACGGGCATTCAAAACAGATATTAGTATTAATTTATCAAAACGATTTTAATGTTCCCTTCGATACGTTTCACCGCGAACTGTGTTTGAAAATGTCTTTACGGATTTTTTTTAAGCAAAATCAAATGTTATCTACAATCAAAAAGTAATCGTAGATTAACACGTTTATAAGGTGAAAACTTAAATCTAATAAGAATGTATATTCACTTGAAATAATATTTAATACCTGGAAAATAATCACCAACAATTATTTTATTGCAATATAGCTAACTAATCGAGAACAACGGCATCCGAAACACAAATTAATATTAATTTATTCAAAACGATTAAAACTACGTCCACTTCGATACGTTTTACCGCGAACTGTGGTTGAAAATGACATTTCGAAAAACAAAAGAAGTTTTTTCAAACTAAGGAAATTTTACACATGCAATAATTAAAATCCAAGGATGTTTCTTGTAGAAGATGATATTTTCAAATATAAAACGCTAGTACTTTTCAAAGTAAATCAGTTTATACGTACAATATTTTTTAGTACCTTTCCTAGAATTGATTTTATGAAACAATCATTGATTATTTAAGTAATAAACTAAATAAAGTAATAAACTATTGGCGTTTAGTATGAAACTACTATTTTCATTAAAAGCCGCCGGTTGCAATAGTGGATTAAAATAGAATGTTAATTATTTCTGAAGTTATGTGGAAATTAGAACTCGCTGACTATGATACATTTCAAAACAGGATATGATAAATAGGATATCACTAAACAGTACATGTCAAACCAGTAAAAATGGATTATTAGTATGGATAATATAAGTGTTCAGAGATTTGTCTTCAGTTAAAGTGATGAAAGATTGTCTTAAATTTAGATTAATAAAATTAATTTGAATAATTAAATCAATTATAGTGTAGAGGTATGATTTGTGTATAACAATCGCACGCTAGATATCATTTTTGTCATTCCCGTCAAAAAATCTTAAAAAAATTGAAATTTGAGAAAAAAATTGTACCACAGTACCACAGCCCCTAGACCCCGGAGTCCAGCTCCTTCAAAAGTATCGTGGGCTTGGTCCTGAACATGCAACATATACATGGTACAAATTTCATGGCGATCGGCAAAGCGGCTAAGGCGTTATTTCAGAACAATCAAATAATTGTATCTTTACATATAAAAATGAATTTTTGATCCAGGGGCGGACCCCTCGAATTAAAACATGTCTCTTATTTCATATAACCCCTTTCCAAAACTCATTCTCGTAAAAAAATTTAAATTTTTGAAAAAATTTGTACCATGGCCCCTAGACCCCGGGGTCCAGTCCCTTCCAAAATATCGTTAGATTCTGGATATGCAACTTGTACATGGTAAAAATTTCATGGCGATCGGTTGAGCGGCTGAGACGCCCATTCGGAACAAACAAACAAACAGGAATTCATTTTTATATATATAGATTTATACTATATTTAAAATATTGAATTAGTTATCGAAATGAATTAATAAAAATATATTTTTATAAAAATAATCATAATTTTTTATTTCTGTAATGGAATTTTCTTCCTCCTTGATTATTTCTTGCCTGTCGAATGGCACATTAAAGTGAAGACATATATTTTGTAGTGTTACGCATACGTTCACTATTTGAGCTGCTTATAGACATCTGAATCTAGTCTAATAAATAGACATCTGAATCTAGATTCCAATCTTTCATGATGTTTCGTGTTTAAAGTTAACAAAGACCCAACAAAAATATAATTGCAATTAAACGTCAAAATATCGCCAAGGTTTAAATTATTATTACAGGTATAATAATTAAAAATAATTGCCCTAGCCTTTATTTGAGAGTGTAAGTTTTTATTTTCAGGACAAATGACGGGTAGCAAAAGCAATCCTGGCTGCTCTATTTTTTTTTGTTTTAAAAATAAACGGTTTTCTGCAGGTCTTGAAAATAACTTTGCCATGTCTCAACTTCTTCTGATTGTATATTCAGAAATCTCCAACTTTAAATTTCATTTAGTCATTCACACTTATGAATGGATCCTTTTTGACAGCCCTGATGATTCGTCTATCACTTTGTATAGTTTTTTTCTGGGACGGCCATCTGAATGGAATACTTTTACTGTTCCAGTTTGTTTGTATTTAGTTATAATTCGTGAGACCACTGATTTTGCGAGAGAATATTTAATGCCTATAGCACTTTGGTTCATACCGTTACTGTAATCTTGCATAACTTTCTCTCGCAAATTATTAAAATATTTATTTCGTGTCATTTTCGTGCAAGCCCTTAAATGTTAGCTATGTAAGTTAAAATAAATCAAAATTAAATTAAAGTAATTACCTTGGTCAAAAATTCACTAAAAGATGAGTATTCCAGACGAATTTTCATATTATACTGATATTTGGTGTTAATTTTACACGCGTAGAAATTTTGTTCCATTGTTTTGCTTCTCGTAAAAAATGCGTAATCCCCTAATTGTTTTCAATTTTTAGTTATTGTAGAAAAAGAAAATTGTGATAGTACCCAAAGTTTATCTGATATTTGAGGGTATTAAATTTATAAAAAAAAATTTTCAAGGAATTTTCAAGAAATGCATTTTTTCTAAAATTAGTTCCCTTAGTTTTGCATGACAGTGTAGGTATCTTTTTGAATATTATCATTCTAATCAATTGTATTAGACGGTAAAGGGTGTTTGCGATATCTACCAGTATAGGTTAATTAAGCCGTTTTGTTTCATGATCAACGTCCACATTTTGCCCAATAGGGTTGCCTCCTTTTCAAAATTCATAAATCGGCACCGAGGTTAAAGGAAAAAAACTTAAACTTATAAATATATTTTAAATTACTCATATTTTACTTAATTCAAAAATTTAATTATTTACTTTTCTTTAAAAATTAATAAAAAATAATTTGGTGAAAGTTATGCAGAAAATTTCGCATAGAACATGGATGAGAAACCTGCCGTTCGATTTTGGCCATTAGTGGTTGTTCAGAAGAAAATATTGAAACGAATCTGGGACTGCTGTAATTGTAAATGGACCTCGATATATCTCTCTCTCTCTCTCTCTCTCTGGCTTTCACATCCCATGAAGGGATTTTGCCGCCTGCAACCGACCGACCTCGATATTGTAATATGATTAATTTCTGCTTGAAGGTATGAATGTCAATAATATTTGGTTTCAGCAGGACGGTGCCACATGTTATACAGCAACTTAAACAATTGATATTTTGGGCGAACGCTTTGATAATCGAATAATTTCTCGAAAAGAGACTCGATCTTGCAATCTAACGCCCCTAGATTTTTTCCTGTGGGACTATTTGAAGGTATGCCAACGATCCACAAGCAATTGATAACCGAAAGGAAAATATTTAATTGCATTCAAAAAATGAGCTGCAGTTATGCAAAAAGGAAATCAAAAATTTTGGAAAAGGAACTGTTTGCCAATGTCATACAGCAGCTGAAGGCCACTTACAAGTGATTATTTTCCATTATTAAACCGAAACCTTTGAAATAAAAATTTAGATGCCGCTCAAATAATTGATGTGTTTCATTAAAAATGTTAAAATTAGCCTTAAATTGAAACATTCTTTCGAATTAGCAGTGCACCACACAAACTTTCTATGCATGCTTCGTCTTATTTCGAGGAGAAAAGCTCCTTGAACCTTTATAGATTGGTAAAATCCTAATTTCTTCTTCAGACACTAAATTTTATTCTTTCATAAATGAGAATTAGACGAATAATTTTTATTAAACCCGATGTAGTCGATTTTGTTTTGTTCAGTTTGTTATTAAGATAAAATCTATCATTTGTTCTGCCGGGGTACTATCTCAACCGGCAACTAATAAGCCGGCTATGACGGCATAAAACCGGTTATTCCGGCATTAGGTGGTACCTCTAGAAATCAGTTATTTTTTAGGAAATTTTGTTTTGAAGTTTTTCTTAAAAAATTTTTAGCGGCAACCTATTACTACACAACAATTGTTTACCACGACTTGAAGTATGCATTTGTGGTACTGCTGTATTACATTTAACGAAGATAAAATTTTGAAATGTTTTTGTGAAAACTTATACCAATATACATATATTTTTTAATTAAAGATGGGTTCACTTGAGCAAACTTGATTTGACACATGTTCAAAAATGTGTGCTGCGTGAATCGGTGCTGCTCTAATCGTAGTAGTATAATAGTAAAATATTTAGAAGTAAAAAGAGAAATAATCCAAGAAAAATTAATAAAGCACTAAAATACGAATAGTTTTCGGCAAAATAAACAATTATTTGGTGTACATTTCTCATATACGGGTAAATTGTATAAATAAAATATGATAGGTGTACAATTTTCAATAGAAATATTGTATTCTGCTATTATACTATCGACCATCGATTCTATTTCACACCGTCTAGTAAAATAGTATACTACTGAAATTGTGTAAAACAATGACTGCAAAATTAGCTGTTTGTATACACAATCGTAAAACTAATACTACCTTTGTAGTTATAGTTCGAGCTAAAAATAAAAGATATAATAACGTTTTTACGCTTTATTTCTTGTAAAAACCGTATTTTTAAAATTCGATGATTTTTCTAAATTTTTCTTCAACCAAGATTTTCTAACGAAGAATACTTTCTAAAATTAAGAGAATGCAATTTTATCAAACGTTCAGTGAATGGCACGGACCATGCATGATACGATTTAAAATCACAGCTGAACATTGTACTGGTATATTTGGTACTGGTCATAAGAAAATTCGTTTCATGGGTGTATCGCGTGATACTAAAATCAAATAGGCAATAGGATAAATCTAAAATATCCGATAACTCTAGACTCTTGTCACTTTTTATTTGTTTTTATATGCCAAAATAATTTGACTAACAGTATTAGTATACGTAAGCAATATTTCGTGTAATAATATTAGTAATAAAATGATATCAACTGATAAAGGTCATATTTTAATGCTAACTTATCGTTCTCTCCATAAATAATATTTTTTATCAGTGGATTACCTCAAAATACAGTAACAAATATAAAACTCCATTAGATTCCGATTTTTTATAGTCAATTATTGCAATTTAACAATATGCAAATACACAGTGCAATATCCCGTACCAGTTTAGGTAAAATAATTTTCAATGAGCCTCGAGCATTTCGCAAGTAGACAAGCAAATTTATGCGTATCGCCAATAGCTAACTTTGGACCAAATTTATATATTAACACGTTAACATCGAAGATTATTGTACCTTTTTAGAGTATTTATTATGGAAGAAGGTGAATGAAACTTAAATACGAACGGTATTTTGCTATAGCTGTGTGTGTACAAGTTGTATACACATATCATTTCCCCATAAAAACGATTTGGACGATTAAATGAAAGGATTTTGATTACGTCTCCTTTGCCTTCCTTGCATTAATATCACAATGTTTGTTTTTGTTGTTCAGTAGCATAGTTTTTGGTTTAAAAAGACGATGGAGTATGACGAATTATTACCAGAGACACATTCAGGTTATTAATTTTACAATTGTTTCTATTTCAATCTAGAACACAATACGGCAGCTCGATGCGGAAGTATGTCAAACGAACACCATTTAAAAGTGCTGTGCAAAGACAGTGCATTCGTTCGAATGGTGGCAGATAACAAAAAAAATGTTCGTTAAAAAAAGCAGAGCATATAATTTTCTCAAGATAGTGAGGCAATGTTGATCGATTCCAGAACGATGAGAAAAAGTATTTGGCACAAGAAGCAAACCCCAAGCAAGAATTCCACCAAATGAAATTATATTTCCGGAGTCCAAGGAATTTGTCGGTAAATGTAAAGTGTCCATTCGAAAGCATACCCTACGGTGGATATACGAAAATAAAATTTGAAAAGCATTTGTAATTGAAGAACCAAGTGATGAAAAATCGTTTCAAAATTATTCCAGGGCACAAACTCAATTAATATCGTACATTAATTGCTGGAGCGTATATATTGTTGAGTTTGTAGAAGTTTCAAGCCCCCTTGCTTGATTTCTAGATCGCCTCAAATACGAGTCACATGAAGATGTTGTGACAGCTAAAGTTGAAACAATAGATGGATATCAACGCAAGCATATTCGCCACAAAGCTGCGGAATCTGAAGAGAAATAGAAAATACTATTTATTGCAATAGGGTGCATGATCATTATTGAATCGGTTCATAGTACAATTCTAATTGATGTAGAGGTGGATGTTCAAAATTTTGCTTCGAATTTTGCTATTCGTCATCCCATTGATAATAAGTTGAATTATTTGAGATATTTACGAATAATTTAAAAATTTTCAATCGATGACTAATATGTTTTCTATTACTAAACTAATTATGGCTAAAATTAAGATGATGTATACATCGCCGAAATCAGGTAAGATGAATAATAATAATATTTTTAAATATTTCGGAAAAATTTCCACATTTTTCAGGAAAATTTTGACATTTTCAATTTTTTTTTTTTTTTTTTTTTTTTTTAAATATAATCACAAACTTTTTAATAGATTTTGATGTTGGTATGGTGAATTTATGGTAAAATTGCCACAAATTTTGTAATTTTTCATAGTGTTGCGAAATATTTTAAAATGTATAACTTTTGGTATTCAGCTATGATTTGATATTAACTCAACGTTTGACTTTTGCTTCGTTTTGTTATACAGTGGTCAATTTTTGAATTAATTTTTCCATAAGTAAAAAATTTTCCATTTTTCAAAATATTTTCCCTCCTTGTAGAGTTATACCAAATCTGTTTCTTACATTCTATGCTTTCCTTTGTGGAAGACATGAATGCTTAGTGGGTTTAAGAGTTTCTAATTTTAGTATGTGAATTGCAAAAACTAATTTCGATAAATTTGGCGCTCAGATGTTATCCTTGCGCGGAGGAGATGAATGCTTGTCGGCTTTCAGGAGTTGCCAATTTTAGTATGATATACTTACCTACATAAAAACATATACATTTTTGAAAACATTTTGCAATTCTAAAATTAGCATTTTTAATTTGAAAGCGCTTGTTTTATTTTTTTTAGAGAAGTGGGGGTTTGAGGGCGGCAGGCCCATGCTCTAATGTATAAGACCAATTATAATTAAACTGAAGAAATTTAATAATTTAATATTTATTCAAAAAACTCATTTTCATCATCATCATCGCTATCATCATCTACATTTTCATTATCACTATCGGCACTATTTGAATTGAGATCATCCTTAGAATTTTCTTGAAAGTTACCTGGATATAGAATACCGGCATGTTTCATAACAGGTTTCAAGGGGTTTTCATTTTTCGTCTTACAAGAAAAAAAAACATTTTTGGAAAAACTGAAATTTTTTCCGGAAAATATGGTGATTTTTCCGAAATTTTTTGCTTGCATCAAATAAAAACAGTAGATACACAATACTAGAAAGAAATTTTTTTTAAAACATTTATCTTACCCGATTTCGGCGATTTATTATGTCATCTTCACTTACACCGAACAAATGGCACCGATAGGGCCACCCGATAGGGGCAGGATGCAAAGTGAAATTGTATCAACATATTACGATCTGTGGTGAAATGTAACACATCTATGCCCCCTATCGGTGTGCAAAACCCATGGGCCGATCCATCTTCCATGCCAGTATAGGCTGGTATGGAGCTTGCAATGAGCAGATGGTCTTAAGTCGGTGCTACAGCCATACGTCCTCGAGTTGGCCAGGAGGCGTAAAGTAAGGACGTAAAAATCAAAACCGCGGAAGAGCAGGGTGAGCCTTGAGCCCCAGAACAGATCGCATAGTAAACAATAAAAAAATAAAATAAAAAATCTTCACTTACGTCACTTAACTATTTTCTGATTCGAGTCAAATTTTCAATGTGTTTGTTGACAATTTACAAACATTTGTATCAGTGTGATTTATCAAAAATGTTCGCTCGCTAAATTTCTTAAAAATAAAAACAGTTCATTGTAAGAATTTAAGATAGGAATAAACATTTTCAGTCTACTCAATGACGGTTCTGGGTGTTTTTTTAGAGGCGGAGAAATTTAAATTTGCAACACTGTTTTCTGTAACAACCGATTTGACAGTTCTTGGTTGTTTTGAGGTTAGTTTTGTTTATCAATTCATCATGAATAGAATTACGCCGGAGTAACGTTTGCAAAATATTTAAATTTATTTTGAAAAACATGGTTCAATTTGAGAAGTTCATCGGGCATTACGTGCATTTTATGGTGCTCATAATCGACCATCAGAGTGATAAATTCGAGAAACCATAGATCGTTTTCGCAATACGTTTACTCTAAACGATAATACGCATCCCGTAAAACGTCGTACAGTGTGCACGCAACAAGCTGTTAATTAAGTATTGATGATGATCCAAATGTGTTAATTGGTCATCGTGCTCAGCAATTAAACTTGTGTCCATCCACTTTATGGAAAATCTTGCGTCAAGATCTTGGTTTACGTCAAAATTCAACTTGCACAGCAATTAAAGTCACATGCTCATTGTTCGCGCCGTACATTTGGCGAAGAGGCCGAAGGAAACATTGCTATTGATTCATGATTTCATTCGAAAATTTTGTACAGTGATGAAGCACACTTTTAGTTAAATGGCTATGTCAATAAACAGTATTGCCGCATTCGGAGCGATGATAATCCACAAGCCATTGTCAAAACACCATTACATTCAGAAAAAGTCACCGATTGGTGCGCTTTATGGGCCAAGACAAGAAAGACATTAATTTTGCAGACATGTGGTTTCAGCACAACGGCGCCACATGTCATACAATTAATTTACTGAAAGAAACATTTAACGAACGATTAAATTCACGAAATTGGCCTGTTAACTGGCCATCTCTTTCGTGCGAATAGACGCCATTAGATTATTTTCTCTAAGGATATGTAAAGTCACATGTCTACGTTGATAAACCAGAAACTATTGAGCACTAGGAAGCCAACATTCGACTTGAGCACTTGGAGTGTGTGAATATTGGAGGGAAAGAGAAAAAAAGGAATGAAATGAATGATGAATTGAAATGAAAATAAAAATGAATTAGAATTGTGTTACTTTACAGACACAATTAATTTCGCAAGCAGATAAACAAATTTATTTGCCACTTTCCTATGGAAAACCAATTTAAAATTAACTGTTGGAAATTTGTCAATATCTGTGTGAATTATTTTTTACGAATAATATGCGTTTGCAATCCTGACCTATTGATCTAAATATGTACGATAGAGGAAAAAATAATTACGTTATTTGATGCTAAATTGACTAATGAATAATTTATGACAATTCACATTAGTTTCTCAGATGACACGTCAAATGCCTATCCACAATCCAAGACTAGTGTGGAACATGTTATATTAATTTTGTATTTCGTAACAGTGTCCTAAGCGAAGCATGTGTGGCAAGTCAGCGTTGGTTTTCATTCTATTGTGTTGCACTCGTCTTATGCGCGATAGGGTTGGTATCGAAAGGCCAAAAATTTTATTAGCGAAATAAAATATCCCAAAATGCCATCCCGAAAATAATAATTCCAACAACAAAAATCTCAAAACTCGAAAAATATATATAAATATATATTTACCAAAAAAAAAATTGCTCGAACACAAAATCTCGAAAAAATAAAAATATCGAATTAAAAATCCCAAAATTTACCGAAAATAAAACCAAATGAGTCGTAATCTGCGCGCGCAGATCCGACTCATTTGGTTCTATTTTCGGAAGATTTGAAAAAATGAAATCATTAGATAATTTTTCTTAAGGTATTTTTTTAAAATATAAAATATATATTACTGTTATGTAGATTTATATTTCATTTGGGTCCCATTTGAAACGCGATATTTTAAAACGCGAATTATCAAAACGCGATACGGTACAAAACGCGATATGGTACAAAACGCTACATTTCAAAAAGTGATATTTCAAAATGCGATATGGTACAAAACGCGATATTTTAAAAATTTAAAATTTGAAAATCGAGGAGTATAGGATCGGGTTATATCAGGCGGGAAGGGGAAATTTAATTTCAGTTTATAGAAATTTAAAAATCGATAGGAGCGAGAGTATATAGGATCGGGTTATATAAGGCGAGTCGCTACGCTCCCGTCGCTTCGCTCCTTAGTTAAAACAAAAATTTCAGTTTATAGGAATTTAAAAATCGATAGGTATGATTAAAGGACCGGGTTATATCAGGCGGGTCGCTGCGGTCCCGTCGCTTCGCAATGTAAATTCTGTACCATATCGCGTTTTGAAATATCGCGTTTCGAGCGGATCCCATTTCATTTTCATATTTTCATTTAATAGACTTAAATAAATACAAAATTAAATGCAATTTTTTTTTTTTTAGATTAATTTTTTCGTTCGAAAAATCAAATAATTTACAAAACGTGATTTGGGATATTCTTCGGCATTTTTATTTTTGACAATTTGGTATTTGAGAAACTGCCTATTAGTAAATTTTTGATCTAGTCAAAGACATCATTTTGAGGATCAAAAAATATGCATTTAATTTCATATTCAGAATATTGTTAGTGCAATACTTATTTCAATTTTAATTTATGTGTTCTATAAGGGTTTTTTCTCGACGATAATTTATTACATAATTCCATTTAAATAACTTCATCTTATATTTGGCACACATACAATTCATCTTCACATACGATTCATCCTGGACAAGGGGTTAATAATGTAAGCATTACGGATTACGACTAGACGATTTTTGAGTCGTTCGAATTATATAACACCTATTCGAGTTCGACTGGGAAATAAATGTAATATTTAACTATTTCAAATTTATAATCTATTGCTTCTATATTTATTGCAGTCACGCGAGTAGCGCCACTCTCGACAATTTTTCGTATCACACGTATTTGTCAAAATAATTTCGGTATTCAACGCATATTAAATTATTGCACAGTTATTCTTCAAAATAATTAATAAAAATGTATGCAAGTACATATAAACAACAACAAAATATATCGAATTTTTGTTTGTCGTACATGCTTCAATAATTGTGTTATGTCGTGTAATTACGTCGAAAGTAGAAATACGACAGATACATAATCGACCTCCCAGGTCGTGCCAAGTCCGCGAGTCTGTAAGATTCATATCAGATATGTCACACACGAAAATTAGTCCCATTTGCTGATAAATATCTATATACGTGTCATGCTTGACTGTGGCTGATAAGTCATTCGAGTGTGGTTAATGACTTTTCTGCTGGGATTGTATGTATTTAAATCCACTAGTGATGCAAAAATATCTAGTAACCGGAGATAAATCATAAATTAGTTTGCTTATTTACTTGCGAAATAATCGAGTATATAATCCTAAAATATCGTAAATTGTATAATTTTGATGGTATGTGATCAGTAATGAATCTATGTATGTCGAATGTGACATCTGTGCGGCATTTTAACTATCTGAGGTTGTGGGCGAATAGCCAACATAAACACCTTAATTTACATCTATGATTATATAGAAAATTCCTGATACAAAAACCGATAACACTAACCAGTACATTGTTTACTGGCTTAATTCTCTTCAGTTATAAATCTTGAAAGGTAATTTCTATTCAGAACGCATAAAGGAAATATAATGCAACTTTTCTGCAAGTATTATGAAAATATTTTCTATGTATGATTGAATAACGTGTTTTTAGTTATGAACCAATTCTTATATTTTCTTTTATATTCGTTATTTATTGTGACTTTCTTCGATGGAATGTTATGTGCAAAAATTGGATTTAAATAATTTAAATCCTACGCTAAAATCTACCAGAGGCGAACAATGTTCAAGTTTGACAACTCAACAAGCAGTGATAATATATCGATGGAGAAAGAAATTAGAATTTTAAAAAATTCTGATATATTCAATATTTTTTACTAATTGTTTGTTGTTTTTGCTTTTCAAACTATATTTCTGTCTAAATCATCAAATTCTTTATTTAATCCATTTAAAGCAAAAATGCTTTTATAGATTTCAGTTTCAAGTACTATTACTATTATACAGTTCTATACATAATAATACACCATGATTTATCGCACGATGAAATTTTAAAAAAATGCGCGCGCGGATATTTTTAGAAGATGTCTGTCTGTAAATTGTGATAGATTATAATTTATGTAAATTGTTACTGACAAAAATTTGAAAAAAAAAATATTTTTAGGTTCCCGTTAGATTTTGGCTTTGTTTGGTTTCCATTTCCATGTTATAAAGCAAAATAATTCCCAAAAGAAAAATGTTTCTGTTTTATATTTAACACAAGAAACAAAAAAAAATGCGAAATTCCTTTGAACAATTTCTTGAATGTACACAATCGGACCCGAACACATTTTATACAGACGTTACAAATATAAATGTATATAAATTAAAAATAGTGATAGACACTTTTATGGATTTTAACAATAAACAATCGTGCTGCAAATGCTGTACATATCCACCGATAATGCTGAGAATAATTCAATTTATAAATTTTAAATAAATCGAGTCTGTATGAAGAAATTTTTCTTGAACTCGTTGAATATTATATGCGCCGCTCGTATGTTCTTATTTAAGTTTTTGTTTTATATCTTTAAGAAAATATTTTCAAATAACAGTAAATTTTTTGTATAAAGTGTATTTTTAATTTTTCCTCTCATAATTTCCGTCTCACGGGTTAAAAACTCTTATGAGTATACGATTTACAGAATATGTTAAAATGTTGCATTAAAATTGTTTGTGCAATTGCAATTGGTTTGTATATGCAATTATTTCAGTCATTAGTAGAATATAATGATTTTGGCAATCATTGTACGAATATATTGAATTTTCTTGACCTAGACTGCGGTTGCTTCGCTTACTTTATTATAATTAGTAATTAATTAATATTTAATTTTTTTTTTTTTTTTTTTGAGAATAAACATAATCGTAATTTTGTTTACGAAAATAGAAGATGGTTTTGTGGCGTCCCATAAAAAAACGAATATTATTGTTTTGTTTCCAAACGTGATTCATTCTGATATGGCTAAGTGCAATTTATAAATTGGATTCTGTAAATCATTAATTCCTACACAGAGTGTATGAACTTAAACGACTCTTTGTTTAATCCAACTAAGAAATTTGTAATTTCATTATATTTTAGACTATATAAATGTAAAGTGTAACTGACCACATTATTCGCTAAAGAGTATAAGAATGTTGGGATTATGCCAATTGATTTACTTTTAAATGTTATATGCTCTTCAGAGAAACTTTGGCAAGCCAACAATGATCGCGGAAATGAAAAGTTGTTTAATAAATTAGAAATTTAGTCTAATCACTAAAATAATTTTTATATTTTAGAGATATGCAGCTCGATTTAAACGAGTAGAGCCAGATACCAGAGCCATACTAAACAGCGATAAAATGTTCTCGACTTCTTTGGAAAACTCTTTATTTAATTTTATATTTTATTCTGATGGAAACAATTGTGTTACATAACTATTTTAATCGAGGCTGTTTAAATTCTCAAGCACACGTTAGTTTATCTCTTTCGATTGTTTGTAATTGGTACTTTATTACTCCTAACTAATTCAGGTAAAAAATATTATGTGCAGAAATTCTCTGTGGCTCGATTCTGCGATATTCGTTCATTACTAAATCGGGTAAAAAACTAGCATGCCAATTAGGGCATGGTTAATTGATCGGTTTTCGAGAAAATCGGGAAACGATTGTTCGTTTTTAAATCAATGAATTGCTTACATTTATACATTACCATAAAATGAATCGCAGCAAGGCTGATCATTCTTTACCTCTTTATTCTGGCTAAATTATTCATAGTATTTGTAGATAAAGTTGTTAATTCTTGATGATTCTTAGAGAGAAATAACTGATCGGTGTATGAGTATAATTTTACTTATTTTGAGCTTATAAATTGAGATTGATTCTAGATGTGTGTGAACTAGTTTAAAAATACTTAAAATTGTCAATTTCAAGATTTAAACAAATTACTCCAATTGATATAGAAAATATTATTGATTGAATACAAAATTAGTTGGACTTGGTGGGTATCATGTACATAATTTTAAGTTGGATAAAACTGTATTAGTACCGGTAATATCGCAAATTATCAACAAATCTTTGAAAGAAAACGTTCTGCCACAAAAGTGTTATAAACCAATTCTAATTTGCAAGCTAATTGCTATAATAAACTAACTAATCTTTCTATTGTACATTTAATGAAAGCATTTGGCACTGCTGATCGTCAAATTTTACTAAATAAATTGTACCAAATTGGTATAATAAAAATATGCTTGAAATGGTTTATAAATTATTTTACCAATTGAAGATCAAATAAGTGACTACGAATTAGTTGAGTTTGGAGTCCTCCAAGGTTACTCTTTAGGCCCCACTTTATTTTTATTGATTAAGACAATTAGAATATTGTTTGTTTGCCGACTTTTTATCACAATGATGATTAGAATGGATTTTCACTTATTAAAATATCTATAAAATTAAATAAATGTGTTATAGGACAAACAGGTATATCCTTTAAAACGAGATTTGATGAACAAATTAAGGAGATTGGCCAAACTCATATGCAGTCCAATCATGCACAACACCTGATGAAAGAGAGTCAGTCATACGTATACGTATAATGTATTACATAGAATACATAAAGGGCAAAATATGGACCGTCATGAAGAATTGAAAATTTACAAACATAGAAACAATCCGATGTTACTAAATGAAGCAATCAGGTTGGTTGGTTAAAGAATAGATTGAAAAGGGAGTAAAAGTACTGCGCCGGTCTCTAGATATAAAAATAATTTTTTAATTAATTATCACAGAACAGTTTTTAATTTAATTGTTAAATTAATTGTTACTTAATTTAACTTAAAGAACATTTATCTTTATTTATACTAAACTAGCTGACCCGGCGAACTTTGTTTCGCCCCAAATTATTTCGTCCGAGCAAACAAAACACGAAAATTGATTTTGATGAAAGAAAAATCAAACAACTCAACTCAATTCTTAGTAGACGTTTGAGTTAGACGATTAAGTGGCCATTCCATTCACTTTTTCATCGAATTCAACACTATAGTTAGGTTTACGGTTGCGTTCGTTCGTTTCGTCATTTGTTCGACCAATCATCTTTTGTACAAAAATCCAGAATCGTCATTTTTGTGCAATATGATTGGTGGAAAAAATTGTAAGAATGAACGAACGAACGCAACCATAAAGGCGGCATAATGTATTGAGAAGTGAATAAAAGGTCGATTCAACCTTAGGCATCTATCGAAAATGTAGTTGTTTTTTGCAAATTGACGTTGTGATTTGTTAATCGTCATAGCGAACGCCAAAAGAACGGAGAACTTAATGCACTTGTTTTTATATCCCCTTTTCAACCAAGAAAACAAAAAAAAATTGGCTCAGTTTTAGTCCAACCCACACAAATGTGTGAGTAAAAACCATAGTATGCAATGGCGTTGTTGATAAAAAATTTCGCTTTATTTGTAGTAAAACCAACACAATTGTGTGTAACGATATTGTGTTTTTTTCGGACGAAAATAAGTTAAAAAGGAATTCACAAATGTGTAAGTTGGTTCAAAAAACATACAAAACTAAATTTTTGACATGGTACTTTTGCCCTACTCGCACAATTGTGTTAGTAAATCACTAAAGGGATATATATAGAAGACAAGATTGCCAAAATTCTACACAACTTATATTTATAGTAGTCCGCAACCAACGCCATCTATTGAAAATAATCCGAAGTGGCTATTTAAATGAACGATCATTGTCAAAATACAATTTTCATTGGTGGTGCTATGTGTATTTCCATAAAACATTCCTCTACAAAACGCAATTTTCGATTTTCCGATTTTTTTTTTTTTTGATTTTTCGGTTTTCCTTTGGGTTTCGTTTTTTCCAGTTTACGGATTTTCCTTTGAGTTTTTCCGAATTTTCTTGTTTTCTAAGCCGCCACTATATTGAGATGGACAATGCACAAAAAGAATCATTCAAATTGGTCGTGTCGTTCTCAAGTTTTTGCGAAACTAACGCACGGCAATTGATTTTTATTTAGATAGATAGATAGATAGAGAAAATAAATAGATTGGATAAAAAACAAAGTAGTAGTTTGGTTGTAGCCTTCGATAGGATTCGAATCCAGTACCACCCAATCCAAGCGCCGAAGCTTTAACCACTACACCACCTGTCTCATAAAAAATGTACACACAAAATTCATTAGAAAATGGCTTTTCATTCGATTTTTCGGGTTTTCCGACTTTTCCGGTGGATTTTTTTCAAAAATTTCTTTCGTAAGAACCATCTCCTCTGGTAATTGTGAACACAACAAAAAAGTTTGAGCCAAATCGGTTCAGCCGTTCTCAACTGATGCGCGCACATACATTTTTTACACCATTTTTATAGATATACAGTGGGTCGCACTCGTATTCGTAAATCAAATATTTTCAAAAAAAAAACTCGATTAAAAAAATATACAAATCATATTATAATTTAATCATTTGCATAATTCTTAAGTTCACTCTTAATCTTCATTATAGTATGAATAACAGGTTTCAATAACGGTGCAATTCAAAGAAAAAAATTAAAATCTGTACATGAAGGAAAATAAGCGTCGCATTCATATTCGTAAAATTCCATTTGTGTTTGAATTTTACCGTTATTTATCAATATCCTTTTTTTGTTTTCGCAGTTTCGCTTTGCACTCAATATCAGTATAGCATTTAGTTTCGAATTTACTGGAAGTTATTTTAATTTAAACCAAATTTTAGTGCAAAAAGTATATGTACAATACAATACATCCTAAAACGACACCAAATTGAAAATCGAGTAGAAAAATTACCGCGAAACACAAACCGCAAAACGTTTACTGTTGCAGAGGAACGGTATATTGTGCGCGAAATTAAAAGAGATTCCCGTTTAAGAGCTCCAAAGTTAACAGCGCAAATCAACACTTCTTTTAATAAAATTATACACCCAGATACTGTTCGGCGCGTGCTAAAGAGAGCAGGATGTAAAGGTAGAGTAGCCAGAAAAAAAAACGTGGATCAGTAAGAAGAATCGGAAAATAAGATTAAATTTTGCAAAGTGTCATGTAAACAGGATTAACGAGTTTTGGAAACAGGTTTTGTTTACAGACGAAAGCAAATTTAACATGTTTGTGTCTGACGGGCCACAAATTGTATGGAGAAAACCAAATACCGAAATGAATATAGAGAATTTACGACCTACAGTAAAATATTACGGAGGACCTGTAATGGTATGGGGTTGTTCCTCGGCATATGGAGTGGGAAAATTGCACATAATAGAGGGAATAATGAATAAAACAAAGTACATCGAAATTTTAAATTTTATATTTACCTGAAAGTGTGATAAAATTGGGCATACGAGACGATTTTATGTTTTACCAGGACAATGATTCGAAACATAAAGCTTATGATACACGACAATAGTTATTATATAATTGCCCAAAAGTCACGGAAACCCCACCGCAATCGCCCGATATCAATCCCATTGAGAATCTGTGGCAAGAATTGGACAATAGAATTCGAAAATAGTGGAATAATATTGATAAGAAAATAACGGATACGTTGGTGCAATCAATGTCAAATCGTTTGTCAGAGGTGATCAAAACCAAGGAAAATCCAACTAAATATTAATTATTAAAAAGACTTAGCTCCTTTTTATTTAACTGGCTAATTTAGTAACCTTCTGTGATGAATTACGAATACGAAAGCGATATGAATTTTAGGTTAAGTTCAATTTATTATAATTTTCTTAAAATATGTAACACATACTGCCGTACTAAACATAAATGACTTAACTGCAAAAAATGAGTTTTGAGATAATCGATGTAAAACTTTTGAAACTTGTATCATTTCTGAGTTAAATTGAAATACATATTTCTTAATAACAGGTTTCTGTTTTCTTTTTTAATTTATTGTGTTAATGTTAAAGATAGAGATTAACAATAGCTATCGAATGGCATCATTAACTCAATTTGGCCAAAAATGCAGTTAAGTCATTTATGTTTAGTACGGCAGCATACCTCACACATTTTTATATTAAAATGAAGTTAACTATAGTGTTTCTGATTTAAAAATAAAAAAAATAAATTTTTTATGCACGTAAGTGTTTTTTATTCATTTATCGTTTTTAAAACTGCAATTATGCATACGAGTGCGACTCACTCGTATGAACAGTAGATTAGAACACAAATCAAAAATACACTTAAAAAATAATCTGCCTCCTGGAGGCCTATTATGAAATGTTTTCGATTTCGTAAAATACGAAATCGTAAAATTCGATCCGACGCGAATATTCCTATTATGAAATTGTTTTTGGTCGTAAAATTTAAGACCATGAAGTTTTGTATTTTTTGTTGTTTTAGCTAAAATTCCAACAATCAACAGGATTTTTAAGTGGACCGACTGAATTTAATTGGTTTGTATCTCTAAAATCTGGCTACACATCTAAAAAATTTGGCTATGCCATCATTTTTTTCATAAAAGAAATTAAAATGTCAATTTTTAAAATATAATATTAAATATAATATTTGTCACCGATAAAGCAATTTTGACATTTGATTTTCGTAAAATTCGATTTTTTTTTTCATAATAGGGTGGATTTTACAATTTTCGAATTATAAGAAAGGAAAAAAAATCATAATACGAATTTTCGCGGCGGATCGTATTTTACGAAATCCAAAAAATTTCATAATAGGCCTTCCAGTAGCTCAAATAATTGATGATAGTTTTGGCGGTACACAATATGCAATTCAAATTTGATTTTAGGCTCACATAATTGCTCTCCATTTTTTTTAAAATTTTATCTAATGTTTTGTATTATTATTGATGTTTTTATTGTTATAATTATTCAATTTCATTTTTATATATCAATTTTTATTGATTTCATTGACTCATAAAATAGTGAGAGACAGTGGAAAGTAGTGAATCATAATGATTAAAGCCTAATATATCGCTAAACGACAAAATATCGTATAGACATATTTCTTTGTTAACAACAACATCAAAGATTTTCGAAAGCCTGTTTCTCAAAAGATTAAAACCAATTATAGAGAGCAGAAATCTAATACCAGCACATCAATTTGGGTTTCGAGAAAGGCACTCAACGATGAAGAAATATATAGGATTACTGATACAATTGATGTTCAGCAATGTTCTTAGACGTAGCCCAAGCATTTGATAAGGTTTGGCACCGTGGTCTAGAATTTAAGCTCCAACGAGATTTGCCAAAACAACATTTTCAATTGCTTAAGTCTTACATCAACGACCGTTACTTCCTGGTGAGACAGGAAGGAGAATACTCAAAATTAAAGAAAAGATTGGCAGGAATTCCACTAGGCAGTGTTCTAGGCCCCGTATTATACCTCCTGTATACAAATGATCTACCAAACATAGAAGAAGCTAGAATAGGAACGTTTGCTGATGACACAGCTGCTATGACCACCGATGCTAGAGTTGTTGAGTCCACAAGGAAACTAAAAAACGCTATTAATAGTGAATAACTCGACAAAAAATGGAGAACAGCACTTAACGAATCGAAATTAACACATATGTATCATCTTTACAAATAAGAAATTAAAATATATTCCGATTAGACTGAATTCGCAACAAATTCCATATTCTGATAATCCTAAGTATCTCGGCATGACGCTAGACTGTAAACTCAGGTGGAAAGCGCTTGTTAATAAGAAAAGTCAAGAACTGAATTTAAAATTCAGAAAAATGCACTGGCTTATTGGAAGAGACTCTGAACTGACAACGCACAAAAAACTGCTGTTATATAAACAAATCCTAAAACCTACACGGTTGAAAAAATGGGTATAATTTTTAATACTGAAATCAGTATTTTTCTACTTTTGTGGTGTAAATATTGCGAGTAAATGGCCTCGTTGTTTTCTACGTCTAGAAAAGTCTTAAACATTGTATGGGTGCCATTAAAAGTAATATTTTGTCCGAAAAGCCGAAAAAATCTTGAACAAATTAATATCACGGACGATTATGAAGTACTTCATAATTTTATTTTGATTTTTTAATATAAATATAATATTGACAGGGATACTTTTTAAATATTAAAAGGCATACTTTATAAAAGTATAAAATCAATAAAAACGAAGCAGACGACGGTTTATAATAAATAATAAGTAGTATAAATTAAACACTAGTGGGGTACACAACTATTTTATACCCATGCTATAAAATTTTATACAATGCCTTGTATAATTGTTCTAAACTAACAAAGCCTTTAGAATTAGTGGTTCCCTGATCCGCTTAAATCAAAGGACTGGCCGAGTTGGGATGAATCGATAGGTTCCATCCAACAAGAATAAACTACTAAACTAATAAAACAATTACTAGATAATCGAATGATTAGTTGTAATACAGAAATAAAGATTTCTTTAAAAAAAAAAAAAAAAAAAAATCTCGAAGGTCCCAGATATTGCCGTTGTCCTTTATAACGCCACACAAAACACTGTAGCAAATTCGAACACAACTTGTGGAAAGTTTTTTTCTCGAAAACCCCTATTGCCGTTGTCCAATGCCACACAAAACACTGTACAAAATTCGAACACAACTTGTGGAAAGTTTTTTCTCGAAAGTCCCGTTAGGCATGTTTACTATATAAAGATTCATTCGTTGCAACGTTTTTTAGTATTGAAATGTTTGTGTACTAAATTTGAAGCAAAAAAAAATTTAATTCGGTAACTTCCGGGCTAAGATGAGTGATAATAGCTTTGCAAAACCTATTATAAACGGTGGAAAAGCGTGGAAAGTAACAGTGAACAAATCGGACTGGCAGAGGGAACAGCAAAAGAGAAATAGGTACAAACAATTTACTTTGACATATTCTTAATATCTAAATTAAATCAAATTTGCAAGCGAATAAAAGTGTACGATACATTAAGTTTTTCCGACTCATTCTACCGATGTACAAATAAAATATACCAAGATGCTTTCATTCTTATGCATACAAAAATAAATGTGCCAAAACGACGACGATGTGTAGGTGAAACCACAAAAAAATTTAATGTGCAATACCTAATGCGAGAATGAAATTCAAAATTGTTTAGAATATGTCAAACTAGGTTTGCAAATATTTTGAGGATAACGAAGGTGCGAATAAAAAGGGTAACCAAAACACATTTCGAGCAATATATATATACGGCACCAGTAGAAATCTCTAATAAATTCCCCGAAAACAATGGCGAACACAAAGACAGTACATGTGTGAAAAATGTCTATTAATAGATTTTATCAAATGTTTGATTTTCCAGATATAAAAGTAAAAGAAAGTTATTTCCGATACATATTTAACCAAAATTTTAATATCGGTTTTAAACTCCCATCGTCTGATATATGCAGTACTTGCCAATCCACAAAGGAACAACTAAAAGCTGAAACGGATCCACGAAATAAAATTTCCTAATGAAAACGTTTTCTTTTGATTGCTAAAAAATATGTTATTGCCGAAAGTGGCTGACCAAGCTGTCTATTATAGCAGACAGCTATACTTGTATAATCTTAGAGTTGTTGAAAATCAGGCATTATATGACGGTTGTGGGGCGCAAAATAAAAATACTGCTATGGTAGCTATGTGCTCTTATTGGCTAAGCTTAGAGGCTCCCCATCACATAAAGAAAATCCCTATCCCTGGACACTCGTTCATCCCCCGGATAGAGTATTTGCTTTTTTGGAAAAAAAGTTAAACCGGAGGAATACTTCGAACTTTACAAGGAGAATGGGACCATTATTAGATTGGGAGGTCCTGATTGTAAAATTAGGGATTGAAAATATGCAGCGGCTACAACACTAAAGCCACTTGGTCATTGACATTTTAAATTCAATGTGTCGAAGAGATTTTCAATAAATCGGCTTGATAATAACACGGTAACTATTTGTTTGGAAATAGCTTACCTAGTGGATGTAGGTAAGACCAAATAGGTTTTAAAGGAAGGAAAATCTTTAAGAAATATGACAGTTAGTATTGTCCTTCTCAATGTACCGGTAAAACTGGAAAAACTTAAGAATGTTTATCAATTACTTAAAAAACATCGGTGAAAATTGGCAATCAAATGAAGATCTTGTCTTTTTCAAACATGTACTAGAAGAAACACTCACTTACGGCCGATAGAGGAGGAAATATGTAAAGCACCTGATGAAGATGAAACTGACCTAAGAGTTTAGTATATAAGTAGTTAGATATTCAAACGTGCAATGGAGTCAGTCATTTTATTTTAAGTTAAAAATAGTTTTAATTTTTTATTACAAAATGTGATATGCATGTTGAACCAAATCATCCTTATCCATTTTTAATTAGATTTTTTCTCGGAATTCATTAATTTAACATATCTGAGGCATAATTTTTAAACTTTATTTTATAGTTCTTAATTATTAAAATTAATAAAACCTATAGATTTTCTTATAATTTAAAAATGGGAAGATATTGCCATATATCTCAACATGGCTTAAGATGGATAAGAGCATGTTTTGCTTTTAATACACACATTTATTCAAAATAAATCAAATGAAATCAAATGGGCTGACTTATCTTCTGACATGGAGCAATGTGCAGATGGATCTACATAAATCGGACCTATAGCCGTACATCCTCGATTTGGCTACTGCATAAGGTATGACGTTAAAAGCGAACCGCGAAAGAGTTGGTTCCGCCCCAGAACAGATTGTATAGTAAATAAAAAACTAACATAAATAAATGGTAAATAATTATATTTACTAGATTTAGTAAGAGCTGCATTCGTGCACGTATACAATCAATTAACGCTACATTAAGTTTTCAAGCGCCATTTCGACGTGAGTTACCTCAAATCTAGTTAGATGCTACATAAACTCATTACTATCCAAACACATTTATAAAATTGATTTATTGTACAACTACCTACATCATACTCGTATTAAAAGGTTAAAATAATAAGATTTACAATAACGTTTTTAGCTAGCCGGTCGGTCGTATTTCATCGAAAAATAGTTAACCTTAAACAACGCAATAAAATCCCTAGCTAGATAATAACATTTATAATTCATCCAAATGTAAATATCTACTCGTACCATTATTTAATGTTATTATTATGTAAATTATTATTTTTTAGATCATTTATTAAACGCGAATTACGACGCGATGCAATAAAAGAACCATTAAAACCATAATAAAAGCTGACTTCATAGCTCGTAACCTGTATATTTATATATTATTGTATAAGATTGTGGATGATCGAATCGCGCATTCTTTAAAATGAAAACAGTAAATATGTATTCAAGTAATTGGGGCCCGATGAAAATACAAAGTATAGAAAAATGTGATAAGATGAGTTGATGAATGATTACGTTTCCGTAAAAATTTTCAAAATATTTTAATAAAATTTAACTCTTTGCGAGCGCGACACGCGGTTGAGTATCGAGAATATTTTGTTACGCATTTTTTTAGTATTCAGGGTTAATTTTTAAATAAAATGCTATTATATAATTTTAAGGCGTCGAATAGTTTCTGGAGAAAAATACGTTATTTTTAAATTTTGGTGCACCAAAATGTTTTGAGTTGTGTGATATGATTTCACCCAGAGACTTCTTAGTCAACCCTTTATAAATTTTCTTTGTAGTTCTATAAATAAGTATCGTATGGAAGGGCGAAATAGGAAAAGTGTGTTACACAGTCGGAAGTTAAATAAATATATAGATGTTATGTTACGGTACTTTAAGTATTATTTTTATTACACACAGAGTAATTAATTTATTTGGCGATACACCAGGGAGCCGCCCGGCGCCCACGGCAGTTCATAGCCAATATACCTCAATGAAGGATTTTCAGTGATACTGATTATGAAACAAGTATTTTTGGTTTAATTAAAAATAATAATACTTTTGGCAGTTATTTCACAATTTGTGATTCATACAACCGAGTGTAAACACATATTTATATTTGACTACATGATGTAGACATGAGATTTTCACAAAAAAAAGCAAAATAACAATACAATGTTAGCTTATCAAAGTAAATTATTTGATCGATCAATGGGGACGGCCGATTCCAAAAATAAATCGTAACTCGCATTAGATCATTTGTTTTCATTTCATCAGCGTTAAGTATAAAACTGAAATAATTTAATCATAATTTAATATGATCGTTAATATAGGCCATTATTCTGCACCTGGCATGGATATTTTCACGTATTCCAATATGCATTCGCCAGTCAATAAATTGTCTCGCCTATATGATGGACTAATTTTAATGAAATCGCTTACATTAAAATCAAATATAATTGTTGTATTTTATATTTGATATCACTTTGTGGACAGCTGTGGCGTTCTTGTCTTGTAAACATGATTTTTGATTCAATTTGACATCGATTAATGCATAATCGAGAAATTTTAGCATTTCTTTATTTTTTTTTTTGCGAAGATACAAGAAAATATCACGCCGTTGTCTGATTTACTGCAAAAAAATAATGTTTGCGTACTAATTTTTATTTTTAAAATAGTAACCAAAGTTAAGAATATTTTTTTTAAATAGAAAATGATAAAATCACATATTGAAGAAATTATAAATATTATTTTTATTTTAGGATATGATGAAATATGTTTAAAGTATGTGTTTTTTATGTATGTATATGCATTGAATTTTTAAAATTTCTAGAATTCCTTACCTTGGAGTTGGGTTATCGTAAGTTGATATTCAGCTAGTTTTTCATCGATATAATCTTGCGATTGATTTGCAATAATTTCGGCTGTTGATAAACCACCTTGATCCTCGTCATCATAAATTACGTATGATTTTGGATTTGGTAGGGGAGGATGTTCATAGTGATTTTGCGCGTCAATTGATGTTCGCCGTAAGTATTCCACCGGTGATATCATTGCCCCCGTTGGTATATATGGTTTTGGGGTCGGCGATGATAACGAATCACTACGCTGGAATATTGGCGGTGGTTGATACATCGGTTCCGGTGGGGCATATTGTATATCTCCCTGCGCATTGGGCCATTGTGGTCTTGGGCATGGCAACGGCGTTCCCCGAGTTCCACGCAATCCGGATGCACCAAACATGGGCGAATTTTGATTTGATCGGCTCAAAGGCGATGGATTTGGCCCATATCGAATGCTCGGCGAATTAACCCCAGATCGAGCTGATGGTGGACCCGATATAATTGGCGGTGGCGATGCCACAGTCCATGGTGACGGTGGACGATAGTGAATCGGCGAAGATGCTTGTCGCGGTAGTATACCACGTGGCAGTTTATTTGGCGGTGGCCCTGACATACTTTATATACTTTTTAAAATTTCTTTTATAACTTTTGATAATTTAGCATTGTCCGAATGTAAATCTGTGAATTTTATACAAAATTGAATTGGTTTTAGTGCCAGAATATTCGGTTTCTTTTTTATTGTAAAAAAAAATCCAAAACTCAAGCATAAAACACAAACTAAACAGACTTCTAAAATTCTACTAAAACTAAATTTCACTATGGTTAAGGAACTTAAATTTGTATCCAGAATTTATTAAATTTTTTTGTAGATGCAATGAGTATTTTTATATTTTTTTTAGCACGGTTATAATTAGAACTCGGTATAACATAAAAAATATTTAATTTTGGTAGATGAACTCACGAAAATGTTTACCATAAGCGAAATTTTTAACTGAATTTTCTTTTTTAATTTTCACTACTAAATTGTATTATATAATACCATATATATTTTTTTATTTTTATTAAATCCAACTTTTATAAATTGCACTACTTATATTAAAGAACACCAAAAGTAAACTAAAACTTTATATTTTCCAAATTTTAAAATATTTCCGTAAATTTCTTTTTTATGGCTAGGTATAGATCCTTTTTTATTTTAAATTTATTCCCAATTTTATCTCTAAAAATTTTTACTATTTAACTCTTAGGTTTTTGTAGACGTTTTCAAAGAACACAGAATACTAAAATCTCAATTAAAAATCGTTCAGAAAATTTTCTTAATTTTTTTTCGAATTATATTTTTAGAAATTGTGTATACATACATACGTGCAGACACACAGTATACATACATAATTTTTATTTTATTTTATGGGGTTTTTCATTTTTCAGAAAAAAATGAATGAAAAATATATTATTTATGCTTTAGTGCAGCGTTCATCATCTTTTCGCTTTTAAAAATATTTTAAAAATAAATAAATTTCGATGTTATGTTAACATGAAACTCGGCTACCGGTTCTTATTTCAAACAAAATGAAACGTTGTACCAAGATTTTTTATATGATCAGGCAGCAGGAGAAATTTATAATATTCCAGTTTATTGTGAAATTGAATAAGTATATGTAGGGTAGGTCGCGGAAATGCATACAAATACTTGTAAGTTGCTCACACGCATCATTTCACAGAATTCTCGTAAAAAATAAATTTTCTAGTTCAAAGACATGTACCTTTAAAATTATAGATTTAGCCATGATAGTGTATCATCATCATTTATTTTAAAGTTGGCAGCATTTAAAAAGATATTGCTCAAGGTGTGTTTTCGTTTGATTTTTTTTTTTTTAATAATTTGTTTAGACCTATGTTATACTTTTTGTATCATCTCATCGTTATTTTAAATTCAAAAGCAAAATAAATAAATTTGAAGTACACGTTGTTGCGTTCAAGTTAATTGACTAGACATAATTTTCGATGTGTGGTGATCTTTCTAATTACTCTTTTGGTACACAAAATTTTAGTGTACTATTTTATACACATATCTTTCAACCGCATCTCATTATCAATACGGTTGTAATGCGGATAAATATTGCTACTTTCCAACAAATTTTTTATAAATTGCTGTTCCGCATATCGTATTTTGGGTGATGATCTTTAAGCTTAAAAATTGAAGCATTTTTAAATGAATATGATTTTTTACTAAATGCATCTAAACGTCTGTCCTAATGACCAATGATATCTGAAAATATTATACAGGATGACACCGCAGACGAAATTATAAAAGCATACCAGCTAACAACCGTAACGTTCGGAATGTCATCTGCTCTGCATCATGTTTTCATATCGAAATGGCATTAGGCCGTTTTAATTATACAATGCATAACTCTGTATAGCCAGTGAAACACAAAAATCTGATCGGTTTAGACAAAGATTTTTTAAATATATAAAATAGCTTAAATACGTAACCAGAAACTGCATTTGGACACTTGCCTAAATTTCTGTCAAAATTTTAAGAGTGTTCAAATATTTAAAATTCTTCAAATTTCAAAACGGTTACGATAGATTATTGAATAAGTCGAGATTGTTAACGACAAGTGAATAGGAGCCAGTTTAGTGAATTTAATGAACAAAGTACAACAAATATTGAAATTTGGTGAGACACCAACAAGATTTTGATCGAATTCCAAAGTAATCCTAGGATGAGTGAAAACTAGCCTCATAAATTTGTCGTAAATCGAAACTCGATAATCCAGAAGTTGGGCGCCCCATCTCAGTAGTTTTATGTCAAAACTTCCTAATACATTATTGCATTAGCCCAGTCAGGTTCACGAAAACTTGGGTTCCTCAATAGATGCAGATGTATAACTCCAGTTACTGGATAGGATTCAGCGTAGTGCCACCCGAATAATACGAAATTCTACACTTACAAAAGATTTAGGCAGCACAACACCGCAGAGATGTTGCAGAACTTTGCTAGTTCTACAGATTAATATATGGTAAATGTTCTGCAGAACTAAAAGAGAAAACACCACCATTTGTTACGCCAGAAAGGGTAACAAAAAGAACGGTCAATACGCATAGGTTTATCGTGAAGCTGCCGAAACGTGGAAGTGAGAAAGCAACGTGCGAATTTATTTATCGAACATCCAAGAAGTAAAATTCGCTAAATGGTTTAGAATTTCCATTGGACTATAAAATACACAAATTTAAGGCAGCTGTTAATCTTTACTTGAACAATCGCGCGTTGGGTAGCTCTTTTACAAGGAGTTATGCACCCAGGTAAAACTAAACGTCAAAGAAAATTTCAAGAACTGTGCTTACAGGGGTATTAAAACCATTCAATTAATCATTTGCGTTTTAAAGTAAAACGGTTTCCCTCAATCTGTCTTTGAAAGGTCAATCTAACTAGCACCAATTAGAGAAGGGAAAACTCTAGATCAATCGAAGCTGAAACAACAACTAGAGGAGGCCACTTCATTGATCTCAAGAAGGTTAGGTTAGATTCAAGTGGCTAAGTGAAATTTCAAGTGAATTTTTTTTCACAGCTCTACAAAAGCCTTTGAAGAGTTTCTAATATATTATTTTTTACTGCCTTCAAAATTTCAAAGAAGACTTTATGCTGGAAACAGACGTGCAGAAAACGCGTGCGTTTGAATTAGAATACATTAAAGTAATGATGAATATATGCTGAAAACACACATGCGAAATTTCGCATGAAAAGAATTTAGAATCCACTACTTTACATAAACTAAAACACATGCATTTCGCTGAGCATGCGTTATTTCGCAAGTTGTCTCTATTTTAAAAAAAAACGCACCGCAGCAGTGTTAACTACACAACAACAAAAAATATCATAAATTAATACTAACATCGAACTACGGCTTTTCAATGTTTTGACAGAAATTCAAAAACAAATTGTATATTGTGTATTGAAAACTGTAACAAATTTTCGCTCATGAAAATACGCTCATGCAGTTAACTTGCGTTTTCGCATGCGTAAATTTCGCAAGTCTTTCCAGCAGTACATATATTCCGCATACATAGGATGCGTTTTTCCGCAATTTGACGACATACAGCGCATTCCCAATGTAAAAAAACTTTTCCTTCCCTCTAAAGAAAAAAGCGAGCCGCTTAAAACGGCATGAAAACTGAACGTTTACGTGACGCGGTTTTTACTGACAATATGGCAAAACGTCATCGTATGCATACATAAAGATTATAAAGTAGTCCGCCATTTGTAAATATACCTTTTGTTTTTGTCATTCTTTTCAATCGTATTTTTGCTTTTAAACCATCAATTTTTGCCGTTAAATCATATTACGTAATGAATATTATTAAAGGTAAGAACTAACAAATAAAATAATCTAATTTCAACTTCTAATTCGTTATTATATGGCCTTTCAGAAACCGCAATGAAGAAATACCCATCGGCAAGGGTTGGCGATATTATCACGATATTTCAATATTCAAAGGACCGGCAACGAAAAATTAAAAAATCATCTAAATATTAATTGTGGAATAATCGATTTAGTTTAGTAAATAAGTGCAATAATTAAGTTTGGAATTTTATATTTAGTAAATAAGCATTAATGAATTTTTGAATTTTCTAATTAGTAAATAAGTACAGTACATAAATTAATTTTTGAAATATTTAATTTTTTATTATTTAAATAATAAATTTGTTATATTTTACACATAAAAATAATTTTATTTTTTTCTAAATTTACCCAAATGGAATCGAAGATAATACGTTTGGGCGTTATAAAAAAAGTTCTGTTTTGCGATACAAAGACATTCCTCTTTTGCACAACACAAACATATCGCCTTGGCGTTATAAAAAACCTTCATTTTTTCGATATAAAATCATTTCGTTTTTACGGTACGCAAATAGGCCGCTTTGGCGTACCGAAAACGTGATACATCAGTGGTACGATTTTTATTTTAAAATTCATAGTTCAAAATTTACGGAAATGGTTCGCTTTCTTAACGCCAAAACGTTACGTTTGCGAAGTCTTATATATGAAGTTGACTCATTTTTTGTTTCGCTTATGTTACGCTTTACTTAGAGGGTTATGACTTTTTCCTTTTACTTTTACCTTATGAAGGTTAGACCCAATAGAAAGAAGAAAATTCGAACTGAACCATACTTCATTATTATTTATTTGTTTACAAAATTTTGACTTATTAATTTTTGACCTCCAACTTTTTCCGAAAATTAATTATTAAAACACCAAATACATTAAAACTCAAATACAGTGGAACGCACTCGTATTCGTAAATCAAATTATTTCCAAAAAAAATTCGATCAAAAAAATATACAAATGATATTATCATTTAATCATTTGTATACATCATTTGACTTAGTTTGTCTATGGCTGGCTTCAAATTTGATTATTTTTTAGAAACGTCCAAATCCATTGTGTTAAAATTAGGTTTGCCTCTAAACCACGAACAATTTTTGCTTCAGGCTTCTATGGTACCTAGGTAATAATACATCATTATCAAGATTTATCTCGAAATGACGTAGTAAATGGAAAATTTAGTAAATACATAATATATTTAAAATATCGATTTTGATCCATCGAAAAATTACACCAAACGCTAAATTTGTTGTTTTTACGCCGCACTGATTCAATTTGAGTTTTTTTTGTCCCTAGATGGCAAATCAATTAATAATTCTTGTGTATAAGATTAGTGGTCTTTACATAATATATTATACTACGCAATGTTTAGCGGGCAGATATAATAAAAATTAAGAAACTAATTAATTTTATACATACAAAGAATATAAAGCATATTAAGTAAATTATACTAAAGTATGTTGCTCAAATTTATTAAAAAACACAAACCAGTTTGAATACTGTATTTGAGCTTTTAAATATCGATACCAAAAAGAAAATTGATTTCTGAGTACCGTACAGCCTCAAACCAAAATTCATATTTTGGTTTGTAAAGCATGAGACGGAATGTACAAACATTTTTGCATTATTGGCACAATATTTTTCACACAACAAAATGGTAAGCATCGTTAAAAGTTTTGTATAATTTTCTTATTAAAGAAACCCATGAGACAAGATATTGAGATTAGTTTATCACCGGGCGGTTATCTACATTCGGTCCGAGATTTCTATAAGCGGCCATTACACAATCAGTATTAATGTCATTACTTTTTGGTAATGACATGAATCCAGATTTTCTGATTTCAATGGATCATTACTGAGGCTTGGTTTGAATTTTGACATTATTACTGACTGTGTGTAGGGTATACCGTATGCATCATTACGGTATAGGAACCATGCGCAGATTTTAGCGACAAAAAAACGATATCATTTTTTTCGATTAAATAAAAATAAATGATTGCAACCAAACTGCTATACAAATTTTGTGCATGCAACCAACATAAAAACTCAATAAATTTAGACAAAAATTTTACATATGGAGGTACAGATAATTTTTTTTTTGTTATTTTCAAAGCAAAAATTTTTTTGGTTGATACAAATTTTAAAAACTCGATATGTTAAGTAAAATAAACTTTATTTAAAAATACACAATTTTTTATATTTAATTTTATTTTTTCGAGAAACAAACTGACCTTTGAAAATGGTGTGCTCATGATAATGTACATTTTCAGTCACATTTAATTGGATGGGCACATCTCTTCAAAACTAACAAAAAATGGAAATATGATTTCAGACAAATTTATTAGAATGAAAATTAAAATCATCTTACTTTTTATCAGTATATCGAAAGAGTTTAATCTAGCTCACATCCTTTCCCGTAAAATTATAATATACCATGCGATATATTTCAATATGCATGGCACTCGAAAGGGGCAACACTAATTTTGCTGATTAAATTAAAAATATATTAGTTTATAAAATACACATACATTTATAAAATACACATACGAGTTCATGTCTAATAAAATTTTCTTATAATTTATATACTTTTTTAATTATTATAGTTTGTTAAGACAAATTAAATTTAAAACACAACAAAAAATTTAACCGCCAATGCGAAAAGTCAAATTGAATTATGTAAACATAAACAAACTGAACAACAGTTGCACACACGTTTGCTTCAATAAATAAAATATTAAAAATTTTACGTGCGTTTTTTTAGCAACTACAAGAAATTATAGCTATAACCAGCGAGTTTGTAAGAGTCAGTAACGAAACCTTACAGAATTTAACGAAAATGTTTTATTACAGAATCTTTGACAGTTTGACCAGCGAATCTGTAACACGATTATTGTCAATTGAATTTTTAAATGTCAATTTACTATACATCGTACAAAACGGCAGAACAAATTGACTAGATAATATCCATTTATAAATAAATTATTGATAAATTACAAATCAACCATGCCACGATGGTATGACATTTATATTAGAATTGTTTTTATATTAGAATTGTATTCAATTTTGAAGTTTCCTTCAGTTTGAGCGATAATTTTCGCTCTTGTTACGGATTGCTAAATGACAATTCAAATTTAACGAAACTGAACGAAAAGTACTTTGGGTTTCGCTGGTCAGTAATGTCAATAAACATACATTTTTCAGATGTCGCTTTGTTACTTAAATTTCTTACAGACTCGCTGGTTACGCCTTATATCGAATAATTTTTTTCGCTAAAATCTGCGCATGGTTCCTATGCTGGTGTCATTATTACAAAAACAAAAATTATTTTCAAAGTATTAATTTTTAGACAACGTAAAATATAAAATTCAAATGGATGCTGAAGAAGTCGAAGTAGAATTCTCGGAAGGTTAAGAAGTCCTTCGAGAACTCATCGAAAAGTATGAAACTGTGCCAGAATTGTGCAATCCCACATATCCCGATTATAGAAATCAAAACAACTCATTTCTTTATTAAAACTGACTTATTAAATATGGTTCCACTAGTCCCCGTAAGTAGTTCTATTTTTCTTTCCCCATTCTAAAATAATTTTGAAAATCAGTTGCGTCTGTATTTCTTATATCTTTTAATAAGACGACATGGGATTAATTGTTCTGTTTTTGGAGCCAGTTTTTTTATCCAATCCATAAGCTAAAATAATAGCAATACTCTCTTTTTATTCATTATAAAATTAAATATGTAATACGAAACGTGACTATTCAAAAACAGAAATGTCACAAATACTGTCATTAAAACTGATCGTGTAAATATGAAAATTAATGATGTTTAGTATTGTCATTATAAGTAATGACATTAATACTGATTGTGTAATGGCCGCTATAGATTTGGGGCTTTGGACCTAGCTCATTAGAACGATGATCATATAAATTATTTTAAAACTAGAGCAAATGGTGATCAAATTCTTAAACAATTTTACAACAACTTTTTGTGTCTTAAATAATGTAAACTTTATAATAGATTATTTCAGGACCAAACTTTGTGTATTGTATTATGTAGACGAAATATTTAAAGGTCCTAATATGAAAAAAAAAGATCAAAGTGCTATGGGCGGTTAGGCTCTAGTCAAGAAATATTTTGTGTATAAATGGTTTAAAATTTTCCGACGTATCACATCTTATTGATCAAGTAAGCGCTGCCTCAAAAGTATCACAACAAGCTTTAAAAATGTCCATATGCTGTGCAAAACTTACTTTACCTATCGTTAATAAAAATGTGAAATTATTTTCCTTTTCTCCTAGGAATAAGATAGAGAAATCGTGTAGTGGAATGGGACTATACATAAGCGGATCCGCTCGAAACGCGATATTTTAAAACGCGATATTTCAAAACGTGATATGGTACAAAACGCGATATAGTACAAAACGCGATATTTCAAAACGCGTTATGGTACAGAATGTGCATTGCGAAGCGACGGGAGCGTAGCGACCCGATTTATACCGATTCTATATACTCTCGCTCCTATCGATTTTTAAATTCCTATAAACTGAAATTAATTTCCCCTTCACTTGACTGATATAATTCGATCCTAAATTCCCGTTTTGTACCATATCGCGTTTTGTACCATATCGTGTTTTGAAATATCGCGTTTTGAAATATCGCGTTTTGTACCATATCACGTTTTGAAATATCACGTTTTGAAATATCGCGTTTTGTACCATACCGCGTATTGTACTCTATCGTGTTTTGAAATATCGCATTTTAAAATATCGCGTTTTGATAATTCGCGTTTTAAAATATCCCGTTTCAAATGGGACCCATACATAAGACTTTCTTTTGATATTAAGACTATTGAATCTTAGTGGTTTGATGGTAAGTAAGCTGCAATAGTTCCCAAAAATTATTCTTTGGCACCAATACTGACTTGCCAAGAAGCTCCAAATAGTGTTAAATCCCGTGTCTAAGGCCAATGCAAAAATATTACTGGCCACATAAATCATCATCAATTTTAATTTACACTCCTATACAAAGTGATCTTCAAAGTAATGTTGCAACTAAAAATACTTCAACTTTTGTAAAGACGAGTTTAAGGTGTTATAGATAATTAACATTAAATAAATATTCATTTGTCATCTTATTAAATGCCAAGCTTTTGGGTGAAAGTATATATAGTACTCGATTAGGTAAAGACGAAACAATTCTGTTACGGTACATTTCTTAATTTTAACTCTTTTTGACCTAAGAAAATATAAATCAGTTGCAGCAGTTTTTGTTCGTTTTATAAAAGAGTCTAACCAGTTTTCTAATTTTTCCTTTCACTGTAGTTTATGTTTTGTGTTTGAATTCATCGTGGGATACTTTTATGTTTTAAGAAAACACAATTTTTCATTACATTTTGTAAATGTATTATTTGTATTAATGACTGCTTGATCATCATCCATTAAAATACGTTGTTATAAGAAATTGGTATTCCAAAATATCTTATACTTACCATTACTTCTCAATATTTCCGTATATGATAAACGGTTACAAATTAAAAAATTTCTTATTCTATTCGTTAGCAAATAAATTTGTTTTTGATTAATAATAATCGACTAGCGTTCTAAACCGGTAGCCAATATAATAATCTGCTCATTTTAATTTAGTTTTTTTTACTTATTTGAATATCGAGGTTAAATTTTGAGCCATAAGCTTTGTATAAGCCTTGTACCAAGTTACTATGCCTTTTTATTCGAGAAATCTACCTCTGAAGAGTTAATTTTGTTATCTAATTTGCCTCTATTGTACCTGATATGGCAGTATAAGAACATAATAACTACAGAAACGACATAACGCTGGTTTTGTATAGAAAAATATAGACTTATTTTTTGACCTTGACTCACTTAAGGTAAGAAAAAATTCGTTATTTTTGAATATTTTTATTTCAAATAAACAATTAAGGACTTATAATGAAGCTTTGGCAGTATTTTTCAACAAAAAGCAGTTAGTTAACATAATAAATATTCATATTTAAAAGTTATGTAAAAAGTAATTTGAATATTTTTATGACTACAGAACTAAATTACAGTAACTTAAATGTAACTCTGGCTAGGCAGCATTTAGAAGATAATTGTAAGAAAAATACAAAATCGTTGACTCTAGATATTGGATTATCTTTGGCGATCACCTACAATGCTCATTTAATTAAAGAATGCTGAGTGTTATCAGTGCGCCTAGAATACTAATGGCATCATATTCCTTTAAAAGTGTTTGCTATATGACGTCATTTATGTCGACGGTTCCAATCATTGACTATAGATGGCGGTATGCGATGGGAAAAATACAGGAGAAAGGAAAATGGGTTCTTCATAAACTGACCGAAGAAAACAAAAACGGAAGAGTTGACATTGGCATGAATTTGCTTTCCCGGTACAAAGGGAATAATTTTTGCACAAAATCATTACGGGTGATGGAAAGTGGATTCTGTACGATATTCCTAAATACAGAAAACCAGGGTTAATCCCGGCCACTCATCAACATCCGTTGCAAAAATGAATATTCATACAAAGAAAGTGTTACTGTGTGGGATTGGAAAGGAGTCATTTACTACGAGCTGGTGGAACCTAGTTAAACTGTTACAGCTGATTGTTACCATACCCATTTGTTCAAATTAAGTGATGCTCTGGAGCAAAAAAGGTCAAGGAAGGCGGCAGGTGATATTGCTGCATGACAACGCTCGTCCACATACAGCAAAACCAACCGAGGAACTCATCTTCTCCTTAGACTGGGAAGTTTTACAGTATGTAACGTATTCATCAGCCTTGGCCCTCTCTGATTACCATTTATTCAAATCGATGTCATCACATTTGTGAAAGGTCAGCGGTTCACTAAAGTGGAAGATGTACAAAAATAACTCGATGGCTATTTTGCTTCGAAACCGCCAATTTTCTATCACGAAGGCATTCTTCATCTACCTGTTTAAATGGCAAAACACCATAGATAGTAATGAGGAATATTTCGCTAATTTATCTTTGTATCAATTATATTTTCAATAAAGTTGAATTTAACCAAAAAAAGAAAAATTTCTACTTGTACACCTAATAATTAAGATTAAATCACCACAATAAATATAAATATTCATATTTAAAAGTTTTTCTTTTAAAGTAGGAAAAAAATTTAAGGTAGGAAAAAAGTTTTTTGGTCTACGCAATGTCTGTCCTGCTTATATTCGCATCTGTGGTTATATCATTAATTTTCGAACAAATTGCAAGCGGAGGGTTATATACCCCTATCAGTAGGCCAGCAAAATATAATTTAGACAAAAATGCTATGTAAATATTTTTCCCGGTTCCCAATTCTCAGGGAAAGCCAGAATAGCGCCATTGGAATTAACTACCAACATTTTTAAATACAATATTTTCCAAAAGATGGTTGGTTTTTCTTTCGAATTACGTATTATATTTGACAGAGTGACATGTCCTTTTTTCATTTCATACAACTATACAATTTTATAGTGCTACCCACTTTTAATAGATTTTAAATAGGAAACATCGATATTTATAGCAAATTCTTTCCAGAAATCAAAAATAAATCGATTTTTTGTGTGCCAAAGAACATGATACAAAATAATTTAAAAATAAATTTAAAAAAATATGTCAAAAATTGTTTCTTGACAGTTTATTGTGTTGTGTACGTTGAAAAAAGTAAACCCAAATAGTAGTCACAGACCTGAGATCATTATTTTTATCTCTGATCATTGTTTTTTTATCTTATATTGATTTTAGTATAAATATTTATTATATTTTTGTTGGTTTTATGAAAAATAATATAAAGCTGTTTTCTTTTTTTTATTTATTTATTTACCATGCAATCTGTTTTGGGGCTCGAGGCTCATTCTGCTCTTTCACGGTTATGCTTTTAACATCCTTACTTTACGCCTACTCAGCCAACTCGAGGACGTACGGACGTATAGGACCAATTTAAGACCATCTGCTCATTACAAGATCCATGCCAGGCAAAACCGGCATAGAAGATGGGACGGCCCATGCGGTTTTGCACACCGACAGAGGGTTATAGATGTGTTGTGTTACATTTCATCACTTTGCAAATTTCACTTTGGATCCAGCCTCAGAATCAAAACAAAAAAAAAATGCAATTTTAAGCCACATAATTTTACACACTGATCATGGCTTTTTATAAGTCCAAATCTTTTAAGTATCCCTTTTTTGGCCCGCGATCACAATTGTGTATGTATGTATGAAAGAGAGTCATGTCAAAAACGGCCGTCGTACACATTTGTGCACTTTAGTCGTTTCGTCCGAAAAATATCAGTATAACTATAATAATAATAAAATAATTAATACGTTATCAAAAACAAATAATTAATATGTTATATAACTTATATGTTATCAAATTATAATACTTTTTTCAAAAAGAATTCCGATTTTACAAAGATCCGTTAAAATCCGGATGACATTACAACCTGTCAAATCTTACGTACACATTTGTGTACGACGGACTTAAATATAAGAAAAACAAATTTTTTCTGGCCTTAACAGGATTATAATGTTTTACAACCATCAAAAATCGAAAAATTATTCGAGACATAATTTACACTAAAAATTAAGGAACACACTTGCGGTTTTGTGAGTCTCAGTTGCGGACACTCTGTATAAAGAAATAACTCTTGTAACGTTGAAAATTGAGACCTTGAATTCCAAATGAGTTTTTACTTCACTAAAGTAGTTTTTACTGTTTTTAAATAAAAATTTAAATCGTTCATAATGGTATTCTTACACGTTAACACGAAAGAAAAATGCAAACAATATCGAAAATAACCGGTTCGCTTGAAAATATGCATCGTGTGTAACATACTTTAATTCGAAATCGAAAATCATCGTGCAGCGCTTCAATTTCAAATAGCATAATTTTCGTGAACTAACTTTGACAAATCAATCAGCAAAATATTTACACACAGAACTCAAGTTAAAAATGGTGGAATAGAAAAAAAAATAAGTTCTGCTTCGGCTAATCAAATAACTAAAAGTAGCTGCAATAAAAACTAATTTCTTTGGTGAAAAATGATTAGGAATAATACGTTTAAGAATAGTTTGGTTTTAGAAATTGTGATTATATTACAGTGCGTGTTAAATGTTGGCACACAGCTTTTAATTAATGTACAAAATCAGGTAGAAACATTTTGTGATTTATTTGTTTATTTTTTTTTGTAGATTCAAGTGTAATGTGAAACACAATAAAAGTGTGTTAACTCCGATGGGATTTCTAAGTTTAGTTTTATTAATTGTTGTGTTGGATTTGTTGAAACCGTATACAATTTTATCGATTTAAGATTTGTTCAAAATATTGTATGAGTGTGTCTGTATGAGCAAGAGGCATATGGAGAATCCATCAATGGCATGAGTTGCCTGTCTCCAATATAGTTATCACTATTTTAGTACTAATGAATTCAGATTGTTGAATGTAACTACATTTAATATACTTAGTATTAAACTAGTAATTGTTGGTTGTAGCAACTCAGTAAGCAACCCCCATTGATTGTTTACTGGAAATGATATATTTCTTATAGTTCGATTAAATCGTATGTCTAGAAAACATCCAAATAATATCTTAAATGCACACATAATTTAAATAAATAATTTATTAAAATTGAATATTTGTTTGGCCGAAATTGGTATCAAAATATTATTGAAATAGACACAAATTTCGAAAGATTTAAAAGCTATATAAAACGCTGAATAAGACGTGGTACGATGAATTGTCGTACAATGAATACTCGTACAAAGTGGCCGTCAGCTAGTAAAATCATAAACGTTTGAAACGAGCAACGGCATTGGAAGAAATTTGACATCGACGTCCGAATTAACATCACTGAGGTTGTAGCCAATCGTCCTTTTCATATCTATACTAGAAATGAACAAATCAACTTATTGCCGCGGAATGATCGTTAAATTGCAGTGGGGAGCGTGGCAGAGACAGACAGCGCGACAACAACTTCAGCAACCCATTGTTTGCCGTTGCTTGGGTTAGTATGAATTTGGTACACCGCATATAAACAGCATAATAGTCATTTTAAAAATAGAATAAACCTAGATGAAAGTCTCGAACCGACTCAATACGTGATATAAATGGTTCAGGCATTTGAGGGATTTGATTTATGGGCAGAAATCATCGAATGCTTTTGGAATATCAAACATACTTTCAGCGATGATGGATTCTAATATAGCCTTAACCCCTAACATAACAACGTCCAACATTGTTCTTAAGTGCGCTATTAATAAAAGGCCAGGCCTTAAACCTTGCTATTTGAACGCTTGGAGCATCGTGAGAAAAATGGATCAATTTAAACTATTATTTGATGATGTTAATTTGGATATTATATGTGTGTGTCCGAAACTTGGTTAAGAGACCATAATTACGATTCTTCTATATATCTGGATGGATTCAATTTGTATCGTAATGACCGTCTAAAATCAAAGATTATATATAATAGTAGTACATTTAAAACAAATTTGGAAATCCTGCTTGTTGAGGTTATAATTAATTCATCTAAAATATTAATTGTTCTCATATATAAACCACCTCACAGAAAGTTTCTTACTGAGCTTAATGATGTTTTGGACGAATATTCAACTAAGTATAACGATATCATTATTTGTGGCGATTTCAAGAGTGGATTAATAATGAGCCTACATTCTAGTTTTATGCAACTTGGTATCTTTGCTGGACCTGGTAATTTCAAATAATCAGACAACCCATTTTTTTAATCAAATTGGTGTAGGGTTTTTTGATCATGATATAATTGTTTTGAACTTACAATACCTTTTTATTCAATACTGGTGAACTTAGAAGGTATAGGGATTATAAGAACATAGATGTCGTCGGGCTTATTAAATGAATACGTGTCTTTGCGCTAGCATGACATATATGGTTTGAGCGATATTAATGCTCAACTAAAATTGTTTAATGAGTTTGTTGTTTATTTGTTTCAAAAGTACGTGCAACTTCGTTCTTTCATAGTTAAACTAGCTAAGCCTCCTTCGCTTACGGAGAGTATTCAAACCTTGATCGTTCTAAGAGATGTTGCATTAAACAAGTGGAGGAAAAAGAACAGCGACTAGTAAAAATATATATAAGGTTATCACCAAAATCCGTTCAAAGAAGGCTAAATACCTTAATAGTGTGTTTAACTATGTGCTGCAACAGAAAACATTTTGGAATACAATTAATAAGGTAGGTTGCGGTAACAACAAACAGAATTAAGATTGCCTGTTTTCTGCTAGGGAATTATCCAGGGAGTTTTCTAGTCATTTATCTCATCCCCAGCATCATCACGTTTGCGAATCTATGGGTGATAACGCGGTCAGTTGTGAATTATCATTCAAGTGTGTTAACTTGGTTAACACAAGTGTGTTAAGTGTTAAGTTGGAGAAAGCTGTTAGTTTTGTGAAAGGTGCCAGTATTGGTCTTGATCTTATACCCATTAAATTTATTAAAATAATTTTTCCAGCTGTCGGTTGCTTTCTTTTATTCATCATGAATAATATCATTATTAAGTCATGTTTTCCCGAGGCGTGGAAGAGTGCTAAACTGATTCCACTTCCGAAAAGCAAAAATCTTGCCACTGTGTCTGACTTCCGGCCTATGTATTTTCCCTTCTTTATCAAATGTATTTGAACAGATTGTGAAAGATACTTTGCATTTAAATGATTTTAACCTATTAGATCCTTATCAATCAGCATATAAGAAAGGACATATTACGTGTTCGGCTTTATTAAATATTGTGGATGATCTTCGGCGGTATGCTGATTCTCAGAAAGCTATCTTTCGAAGGCATTTGGTCTTTATGTATGTAAGTAATTAGTAATCAAATAAATGTTATTTTAATTGAAAAATTAAATTAAAAATTTATGATTTAAGTTTGGGCTATTAAATTTAATTGGTTGTTAGCAAAAACATTCATTTTATTATAAATTTTACTATGTATAAATTTAATAATAATTTTTGAAGTGACAGTTAAATAGCTTTCACCAAGAAAGTGATCATCAAACTGTGATAGTTGTAGCGAAGTACTGTATGGAATGCAATTTGATTATCACTGATTAACTTCTTACGAAATCTCATCTTTGGGTAGAACAAGGAAATATCTAGAACAAAAACGTTTTTCAAAGCAGGTGAGAAAAATGATTTGTCTTGTTACAGATGTATAACTTGTTTTTCCTTTACGCCAATATTATTTTAATTGGTTATATGCATTGGTTTCACGCAAGCTAGATCAAGATCTACAAACTTTATTGGTTTCGCTAGAAGTACAATGAAAGAGATGGAAGTAAGCGTGATGTAGTGTACGGAAATTGTAATTAAGGCGAGTGATTCTACCCACCGTAAGGCGCTTATGCATCAACTAGCGAAAGGGTAAAGCTTAAGTTTTACGCTATTTAGATCATTTCGGTTAGGGCTGCAACCATCACAACTTTAGAAACTATATTCGTCAAAACCAAACAACAGGTCCATAAAATGTTGGAATTCATCTAAATGGACCAAACCTAGTTACAAATTAAGCTCTTAAGTGTTGGCTGGTTGAGGCTTAAGTTTTGTATTTTATTCAATTTTTTCGTTAGGTGACTTAAAGAATCTTTCGTTAGGTGTACATGCAGTGGCGTCATTAGCTATTACACTTTTTAAATTTTTTTATAATAATATTCAATAGAACCGTGAAGTGAGTGTTAAAAAATTCCTGATTACCGAGATGCATTAGTACTGAAAGCTTAGCGTTTTTCAAACCCGGTTGAGATATGTACTAACTTACTCGGTAGCACAAGATTTAAAACCGCCATCCGCAGCAAGTAATCCTGAAACTGGCGATATTATTAACAAACGTGGAGTGGTTTGTGATATAAAAGACGATATTTTATTTTGCGAGTTACAAAAAACTAATGTCTACAAACTTAGTAATTAGTGAAGCGCAGACCGATATAATAAGCCCAAAATATACAATCTAATTCCTTATCTAGCTAAAGAATCAAATTTAAGCTGCATAAATCGAGAGTTATTTAAAGTTGTAGACTGGGAAAATGCCTTCAATTTCTTCAAAGTAATTCCGTCCAAATGATATTCTCACAAGGTTCAAATGAGAGCATGAGCCCATTTTTTGTATAAATCACGAATAATTCTATGTAGAAAACACTAAAATCTGATGGGTAATTTGTTAGAAAATTTGCTAAATGAAGTTGAATTCTTCATTAGAAGTAAGGCAACGTAAAACATTTTTGTACTGAATCAAAATTCAAAGTTTGGTTTTCCACTAACACAAAAACCTCCGGTAGGTGGGTAAGATCTAAAAGTTTATTAGCGAGTCATTTATAATTCCAGCATATAGCTTGATTTGCTTTGTATCCTTAGCCAATACCAATGTATAAAGAATTTTTAATATTTACATTTTAAATGAGTAAACTTTGAGCCAAAATTTCCAAAAGCGATCTAGAAGAAAGAAGAAATTAGTTATGCTAGAGTTTTACCCACATTTTACCACGCTGTGTCCACACCGTAAGACCGCTAATATAAACTATTAAAATTTGAGCCAGTCACAGATTGTGGATGAATTTTGCCCACCAAATAACAGAAAAATTGTTCACCTGTTTATGTATTTTCCCCACCCAATAATTAGGGTAAATGATACAATAATGGACACTATGAAAAATGACATAGTTATTGGGCACCCTAATTTTATAAGCATTTTGCGCCAATGAAATGTTTTCACGTAAAATAGGTTTATCTCATTCTGCTCTATTAAAATATTATGTTGTTATTTATTTTTACATGTTCCATTTCGTTTAAAAAATATTTAGTATTGAAGTACAGGTGAATTGTATCAGTTGTGTTTTTTGACGTTTCTCGTGTAATTGCTAAGAACAAGGTAAGATATTATAGACATTTATAAACTCTTGAAAAATATATAGCTAAAAAACTAGTTTATTGGATTACTAATGAACGATTTTAAACAAAATTTGGTTAAAATGATAAAAATTTGTGTGTCCATTACTAGTTTAATAATTCGATTGATTTAGTTATTGGACATCTTGTGTCCATTATTGCCTAAATGAGAACTAGTTAGTAGTTATCGTCATAGTGCCGATTATTATGATGTAAAGTATTGTCGATAATTATAGAAGCTCAATATAATTACAACAAGAAAGATAATTTTGCAAAATTTCGTACCTACCGATGTACCTGTTTCTTTTATTTATTATTTTTAATTACCCGTAGTCATATATATTTCATATTATGTTTTAGATACCCAAGAAAAACCCAACGTATTTAGAGGAAAACGTTCAAAAAGCTTGCGATGCAGTGATTATTGGCAAAATTGGTAAAAAAACTGCATCAACACTGTTTAACATTCCACGCTCTACAATCCAGTATAGGCTATCATCGAAATTTAAAAAAGTCATCCTGGCCCAATGACCGTTCTCACCGAAAATGAAGAAAAAACTATAATTGAGTGGACTATTGAAAGTGCCAGAAATGGATTCATTAAACGTCGCGAAGATGTAATCGCATCCGTAAAAAGTTTTTTGGATGATTGTCCACGAGACAATCCCTTTGGAGAAACTAATATGCCTGGAAAAAGATGGTATAGTTTATTCTTAAAAAAGATGGTATAGTTTATTCTTAATCGGTGATGTTAATAAACACAACTAAGACCCTCTGATGGAGTGCAGAATTCAGCGCCGACCCACCGTCCATGTCAATATACAGGTTGACATGGAGCTTGCAATGTGCAGGTGGTATACTGTAGTTGTGTGAGTAGGTGAATAGGTGAATGGGTTAATGATGTGGCGTGAATGCGTGGTATCACAATGGGCGAAAAATGGCCTAAGTGTCAACCACTGAAACCTAACCTTATTCTTAAAACGACATCCGTGCATAACAACGAGAATTCCGGAAGCGGTATTATTTTTTCGTTTTATTAAACTAGTTTCCATTAAATTATAATTATTCATGTATAGGTAACCGCCGCCAGCTGTAAAATTAGTCCGGAAAATTTGTTTGATCAAATTGAAAATTATCGCAAAGATAAAAACTTGACAACCATTTTATCCGCTTCAACTCGCATATTTAACGGAGATGAGACAAATTTTATGCTTTGTCCGAAAACAAAAAGCATACTAGCTAAAGTTGGGAGCAAAAACTTGTATGAAGTTGAACATGCTCCATCCAAGTCGTGCCTCACTGTCATGTTTAACTTAGCTGCAGGCGATATGGTACCCCCAATGATATATTGCCATATAAGCGGATTCCAGACGGTATCTGGACTTGGTCCCACTGCATTGGGGTGTGGGACGAAGCGATAGCGGTTGGATGACCAAAGAGGTCTTCTTTGAGTACATCTCTAATATTTTTTATCCATAATTAACCAAAAATAATATAAAATTGCCGGTTATTTTATTTGTTGATGGAGACGTGACGCACTTAACGTATGAGCTAATTATTTTATGCAAAAATTTGCAAATAATGCTCTGTACCCGAATGCCACACGGATTTTGCAGCCTTGTGATGTCTCGGCTTTTAAACCGCTAAAATCTGCGTGGCAAAAAGTGCTTTTAGATTGGAAACGAGACAATCTGCATAATACTTTGAAAAGAGAAAATTTCGCGCCACTGTTACACAAAGCTATCGACCAAGCAGTAAATCCGTTAACCATTCAAAATGGATTCAAGGCATGCGGAATCTATCCATTTAATAAAATGGCAATTATTTATTGGGGAATCAATAGATGGGAATATGCACGATACAATCCAGGCTTCATCTAATTTGTCCAATATTGAAAATGGAAATACCATAAATTTCCAACAATTTTCTGATATTGTAGGATCGAAATTATTGAAACTTCAGTCTGTAGAAGACAGTGATTTGACCCTAAAGACAACGGAGTTTTAATGTCTGCATCGAGTATACAAATCTCTTCTACCAACTTCAGATTTAATTAAAAAACAACAAATATTTTGGTCATTAACGAATTTATATTCTTACCTGAAATTTTTTTATTTGAATCCATTGAAGCTATCGAAGAATGAGATCCAGAATGCTCCGAAATTTTAGAAGCACAATTCGAAGAGGAAATTGTTAATTGTGGGCAGGTTTCTCAAATGATCCAACCGACCGATGACAAAATTAACGTGCCAATCGTAAAAACAATTGACCAATATATGAGATGGGTGACGACTCCAGAGAGAAAAAAATTACAAAATCATATAAAGAAATTCTACCGTTCGTTATTACATCGTCATGATATGCCAAATTACAAGAACAAAAGCGAAAGGAGAAACTACGACAACTTTTAAGAATTGAAAATAAAGAAACAAAAGAAAAATTAAAGAAGATAAAATATAGAATAAAAATTCTTAAACCTAAACAAAATTCCAAACCTAAATTGAATTTAGTTAAAAGAGATCATTTGAAAAAACCAACGTTCGATGAATTTATTCCTCCGGAGAATTTCGCGCGAACTATTTCACCGACATCAAATGATAACTTGATGGTTTCGAAAGAACAAGAAAATTGTATTGAGTTCCCAAACGAATCAAGTCAAGAAGACAAACATGACAATGCAAACTCGAACATCCTTAAAATGTTGGCATCGGGGAGAATGTATTATAGTTGTACGTATTCCATCAACAAAACCAATAATGGACTTCGTTGCGGAAATTGTAGAGCTGAATACCATATCACTTGCATAAGCAAGTTGAATCTACCGGTTGAACCCACTTTTTAATGTACTTATTGCAAATCGAAGTAATAAGTATTTTATTTAAATTTTAGTTTCTTTATTATTATATAATTTATATTTATTTTTTTAACGTGATACTGAAATCGTAATGTGATAATGAAAATGTACATATAATGTATCAAATTACATAAATTATTCCTAAATATTGAAATATAAGCCTCGAAACTTTGAAGTCCGCATTTATTTATTTTCTCTGACTGCTGATAGTTGTAAAGATCATGGTGTCTAACAACTATGGTTTTGTGGCCATTATTGTAATTAACGTGGGTGTCAATTATTATGGTACCATGCCAACTATTATAGATTCAAAGAGTGCCAATTATTATTTTTGGGTGTCCATTACTAGTGAAAAAACTTGATTTTTTATTTACTATTTAATTAATATTCAATTAATTTAAATTTTCACTTTGAAAATACTAAATGAAAATTAAATTCTGGTTCTGCGAAATTATAATAAAACAACTTAAATTTAATTAACCATATCCAATTTAAATGTACAAGACTCCTGAACTTCCTTATAAGTGCCCATTATTGTATCATTTACTCTAGTTTTGTATACGAAATATGGATGGGAAATTTAAATGAGTGAAGTTATAAGCAGACTTTATACGGTCAGTAATGATGTCATTACCTAAATCATCATTACTTAAATATGTCGTTATTTCACAAACATTTCTTTACTTTTGAATCTGACACATTATACCTAATGAAGTAAGGTGAGCTGTTTAAGATTAAAACTTATAAAATTGTAATGGAAATAGGATAGTTTTAGGTAATGATATTTTCATTAATGACATTATAACTGATCGTGTAAAGGGCGCTTAAAATTTTATTAAATCACTATTATTTTTTTGTCAACTTTAAAAAAGTGAGTTATTTTAGTACTGTTCACATACCGTAAATGAATTTTTTCCACTGAAAAATCAGTTTTGTGGTTGCAAAGTTATGTATGGTATATTAAATTTTCACTTAATTTTTTTAGTTAAATTAGAAGAATCTTACAACATTATTTATTATCAATTTAAATAATAAATTATGTTTTAGAATTGTTCAAGGATTAAATAATAATTCCTTATCTTCCAATAATTACGGGTCCAATAATTTTTCCAATAATTTTCATCATCAATTACAATCGGTGATATTAATAAATACAACTAAGACCCTCTGATGGAGTGCAGAATTCAGCGCCGACCCACCGTCGATGTCAATGTACAGGTTGACATGGAGCTTGCAATGTGCAGGTGGTATACTGTAGTTGTGTGAGTAGGTGAATGGGTTAATGATGTGGCGTGAATGCGTGGTATCACAATGGGCCAAAAATGGCCTAAGTGTCAATCACTGAAACCTAAACCTAATAATTACGGGTGCGGTTATTATTAAAAAAAAATACAATTACCATTTATGCCAATTTGCGTGAAATATCTCGCACCTTAAAAAGATGAAAAGGCAGTGTATATATATGTACACTATTTTGCATGAACATTTGTCCATGAGAAAGCTCTGTTCAAAGTAAGTTCCGCGCCGTGAATCAAAATTTAAGGTGAATCAAAAACAGCAGGTCGTCATTCAGAGCGCTCTTTAGAATTATTTAACCGTAATAAACAGGTTTTGTTGCGTCGGTATGTGACAATAAATAAAACATGAATTCACCATTATACTCAAGCATCAAATTGCCAATCAGCTGCCACAAACATCAATCCGGGCCAGTAGGGTATTGGTTCCGCATTTTGGTATGCGCAATGTATTTTATTTGTCGACTATCTTGAGAAAAGAAGGATCATCAACAGCGAATAATACATGGCGTTTTACGTGTGTTTAAAGGAAAAAGTTGCGAAAAACCGCCCCAAATGCAAAAGAAAATAGTGTTAATTTGCCAAGGCATGCACCGTGTTACAAGTTATACGACAAATTTGCACGAATTGACGTTCGAATTGCTTCGTATTCTTCCCTATCCACCGTATTCTCGGCAAACAAGCGCCTATTTTGAGGTCAAAGATAAATCGTTCTACAAAAAAGCATCATTTTATCGTCCCTTTCTAAAATTTCTACCTTTCCTAAGTACAAATGGGATACCTACATACTACTAACTAAAAACGCAGTAACTACTTGTGCGAATATGTACATACCGCATTTGTTTTTAGTATTAGTACAATTTTGACGATTTTTGTGATGCGATTGCAAAAGCCCAAAAATCAAACAAGGAAATTAGAAAATGAAACACTATGATTTTTATCAGTGGAAGGATTACAAGTCAAAAGTTACTAAGTAGACGCAGGTACAACACTGTATCTACGTCAAACTTGAAGCATTTTGTAGATACCGTACTGTAACTTAACATGTGAAAATATTTCTTTTTACGATAAATGCCGTATGTGATTTTTTAGTGGGAAGATTAATTTATTATTTAAATTTAATATTTCTAATACAATTTTCACACCAATTTTCCTAAAAGATCACCTTTATTAGATAGCAAACATTCCAATTGACAAAGGGCTCTCAATTTCATGTCACCAGTAGATACCGCGTTTGGTTCTAGGACGGCAGTATAATATTCTGTTTTTTCAATATTAGGTAGGAAATGAAAAATTGTTGAACATATCACACAGCTCTTCAGCTCATTACATTTAAATCACAAATTTTAAACATGATGTAATTTTGAAATCAAATTGGCGGCTATTTCACTATTCATGATGTTATCAGTTGGCGGACATGAAAGCGTGCATTGAAATCACTTTAAAAGCAGCGCGTTTATTGAAGATAATTGAAGAACATATTTTTAAATGTTATTTTTTAAACCAAGAGACCTAGGTAAGCTAAAATACTCCCTAAAAAAGACGTTATTATTTTTAATGGAAGTATTTGTTAATTTAAGGAACCTAAAGTCAATTTGAAATTTCAAGTATTGTTGGTTTTATTAAATTTTGTTTTTCAAATTTTACAAATGCCCTCAGAATGTATCATTTTACATATTGGGGCACCTCGAAGCTGAAATTTCAAAATACATATAAATATTGTCTAAGCCATATTTTTGTGCATTGTAAATCCTAATATTAATGTAGTTTTCCAGTGGCAAAAAAAAATTGATCCCACTTTTGGATCAATTTTTTTCCAAAGAACATAAAAAAAACCCCTTTAAACACAACTTGTGCTTTAAATAATTACAAATATAATAAAATAGAAATGACACGACGTCTTTTTTGACAATTTCACATGACGTTTAGTTTTTTTTTTATGTGTGTGAATAAACGTCAACAAAAATCCAACAAATTTTTTGGATTTTATAATTGATCCGCGATCAAAAAATAAAAACACAAAAAATGTAAACAAAACAATTGACAAAGCCATGTTGGATCAAAAATTTACGTCAAATTATTGATCCGGGATCATGATTTTTGTGCCACAGAAAACGCTATAAGATAAAATTGAAAGAAATATTATCCTTTGCATCAGTTTACCGCTTTGCCAGTCTCATGCATACATAGGCTGTTAACTGAGACGCTTCTGTATCATATTCGATACGTACATATTCTAAATTAGATTATGTATCAAATTTGAAACAGAATCGTCTCGGTTAACCGCCTATGTATCATATGTGATACATGAGACTGGCCAAGCGTTAACAAACTCAAAAATGTTTCTTCCTTCTTAGGAATCTTAAATTGCTTAAATAATAAAAAAGTAAAAGTTAGAAAGTTATGTTTTGAAATGAAAAATTCTTTTAATTGTATACATATATAGAATTTTTGAAAATTCTAAAATTAGCTCCAAAAATGTTCGACTAATGTCAGATGCCACTTAGGTGTCAACTTGGCAACATTGCTCCTAATATCTTATCAAAATATATTTTTTAGTCATCATTTTTACGTGGATAATGGAAAAAATTACAATTTTATTTCGTTAAGTTTACGGATGATGGAAATATCATTTTCACATAGAATGGAAACTGGTTTTGTTTAATGATAGGTTTTATTACTTAAGTTCGTCAGTTTTATTCTTTGAGAGAAGTGGGAATAATTTTTTGAGTTGCCAAACTTACAGAACTCGATATGAATTTTCGTGATGTTCTTAAGTTCCGAAAAACTCATTTTTTCTACTACTTTTTAGTCACAGTCCCTACCACCTATAACAAGCTTCCAAAAGAAAAACATGGCTCGGATTCAAAACCTAAATGTTTGCCATCGCTGAAATTTTTACTTTTTTTAACTTCCATTATTTGATTTTATTTCTTAGCGGATTGTGTAAACTACTTTATCTAAGTATTGTCCATCGCTAGCCATTACTTTCTCCCCATTTTTCTGGCTGCATACGAATACCACGTCGAAAGAACGTTTCATCTTTTGAAACTATACATAAATCAACCCAATTTTTGGTATCTTCATATGATGTGAGGTGCTGCTTAGATAGGCCATGCGTCATCGATTGAAACAAGTGGTAATCAGACGGGATACTGTCTGGTGAATACTATGGGTGGAGTAAAACTTTCCAATTGAGTGTTTCCAAGTAGGTTTTGACCGGCGCCCAACATGTGAACGAACATTATCATCAGGAAAATAATTTTGTCGTATGTGGATTAGTAGGGGGCACGTTTTTCCTTAAGTGCTCGGCAAAATCTTATCAATTGTGTATGCCCGCCATCTTAAGTTTAGAAACCATGTTGGAGGCAATTTTTGTTTTATTTAGAATATCAGTTTTAGATATTATACATTTTTAACTGCAGGAAAATTGGCAACATGCAAGATGAAAGTAACTCATTTTGTAATTAATTTCCTGAAGCCTGAAATTCTTTTCCTTACTTCTTCGACACTTGTCGAGATTATTCTTATTATTTTTGGAATAAATATTCAATTTGAAAAATTACATTAACACACTACTATTAAGTAGATTTATTTTTTAGAAGCAATTTCTGATCTCCAATGGTAATTTCTATTTTAAGGGCGGCGAGGTCGTCCAAGAGAGTATAACATCAAATGTGGCTGACGATTTAATAACGCTAGAATTTCAAAAAACCGATGGAACATTAATAACACAGATATTAGATTTTCGAAATGTAAGTAACTGAAACCACATAAAATCACTAATAACTACATAGCTATTTTCTCTATAATGCAATAGGAGGTGCAAATAGTAAAATCGGTGATATTAGGGGAAGAGGAAAGGGGCCAGAATCAATACCAAGTTATGTGCTTTCTAACGAAATTGAGCAAAAATGATTTTATTTCGGCCGATGCAATGTCCAAACTTAGACAGGTGAGTAAGATTTACGTAAGTGTATTACATAATATTTTTTGAGCTTGTGTTTATTTTAGAAAAATCCAACAACAATACGTATACCAGAAGAGGATCGAGGTAAAGAAAATTTTACAATGAATTCCTGGATTGTGTACGATAAATCGCAAGGAATTTCACGGCATATAATGCCTTTGTGTTTAGAGGCTAAAGACTCAATTTATGTACAATCAAATGATGTTAAACAATGGGAAAATTTGACAGGTATACTACGCATTTTTTATATAAACACTTATTTAAAGAAAAATATTTTCTAGGTTCTTCCTCGCTAGAATATGCAATCGTTCCATTCCCACCCCAATTTTCATTGCGTTGCAACGAAGTAACTGGTATATGGGCACCTTGTGTATGCGCCCTAAAATTATGTATCGGTTGGTATCCGTGTGGTTTAAAATACTGTAAAGGGAAATACGATAGTTTAAATAATAAAATTAGTAGTGTTAGTTCATCATACCGTTGTGGTATTAAAACGTGTAAAAAATGTATTCATTTCTATTATTATGTTAGGCAAAAACAGCAATGCCTGTGGGATGAATGACCAAAATTAATCGTTTTAATCGTGATGACTAGCGTACCAGTTCTATTATTTGTCAATATCGGTAATTTAGGAATAAAATAAGAATACATAGCACAGGTACCTTTTAAGATAATGCCATTTAGAATTATAAATTTCTCTTTAAACTTGAAGACTGTTGATGGTTAAAAATGTATGAACTATTTAAAATTATGAATGAATGAATTATAATTCCAAAATAGGTATATAATTTTTTTAGAGTTAATTGGTTTATTTTCTATTTTTTCTAAATTAAAATTAATTATAAGTAATTAAGAGTATGCAAATGTAAATTATATATTATTTTTCGAGTGTGCGTGTGTATTTTTCAAGATTTTTTTTTTCACCTCGCTGATTGATAAAAACACACGCGAAATATTTTTGATTTTCGGACGCTTTTTCATTTCCCAAAATCAATATAAATCGCAAATATAAGTAACTTGTAAAAATATTCAATACGTCATTCACAATCACCATTATCAAAGTCATCAGTTGTATATAAAAAACTATTAATACATATGTGGCCTTAGCTTTTCTCTTTGGTAAATATAATATACCTAATATATACCCCCCGTTTCCATTATTACGATATAAGACTACTAGTTAAAATATTCTATTTGGTGACATCTAGATCAGTGTTTTTTAAAAACCACGGCGGGTTCGTCTAATGTTCATTCAATATTTTATACAAACACTGATTTCATGTTATCGTTATAATAAAACAACAAACCAATAAATATTTACGTTTTAAGTCTCCCCTAAAATAAAACTACATAATTTAATTTTACAGTTTATTTAAGCTTTTTTTTGTAATTAAATTTAAATAATTGAATTAGTTTATTTTGAATTAACTAATTAATTATATCGGAATTTAAACTAAACCAATTATTTAATTTTAACGACATAATAAAAATTGGCTAATAGCTAGGGTTTCGTTTGTTACAATAAATTAGTTTCAAATTCAATTATAAATCAACAATAACATAATTTTTTGGTCAGTGGCGAGGGTCGAAAATTTTTCAAAATTTGTTTATTACTTAAGTTTTTTATTGATACGAGGGCGTGTGATAAGGACCCTGTGGTAAGGAAAGAATCGAACTTTTAGTCCAATTTTGTTAAGTCATCCAAAAGTATCGATCTGTCAAATTCTGCAAAATAGGTTTCTGGTTCACGACTTGTTCGATGTGAACAAAACAAAACACAAATCGGAGGACGCCAACACTTTATAATATCACTGTGTTATCAATTCTTAACACAATATTCGTCTAGTTTTTCTTTCCATAATATCGTGCTAGGAGTAACAAAGAACAGTGTCTAAAAATGCTGTTGTGGTTCTGGCCGGCGTGCTCCCTGTAGATATTCTAATCAAAAAGCGAGCGCTCATGTAATGTACCACCTAGAAGAAGAGCCGAAAATAATATAGGTGACCAAGTGCATGCTGCAGATAGTAAGTATGATCAATTTATTACTAAAAGGGAAATAGAAGAAATGGCGATTGACCCGAGCTCTATGAGCCAAGTCATCTCTGGTCATGTAAGTTTAAAGCCTACCTACAGAGATTTAAGATAACAAACCAATGTCAATGTTTATGCGGTTCAGAAGTAGAAGACGTCAATCACATACTTTTCGAATGTAACGAGGTGACAGTCATGTCACTAAACCAAAAGTGGCTGGGTAACATAAACCTACACGAGTTACCACTGCCAGCACTACTAAGCGACGAAGTTCTTCCGCAGTTTCGGCCATATTGTGCTGAACTGATCAATATATTAAAAGAACGGAATAGTGTGCAACAGTGGACCGAATACCCGGACAGTACTTGCCTACACGTGGCTAGGGATGGAAACCATACAAAATTTTTGAATTGTAACGGCTAAAAAATACTAGCACTATATCGTTTGACATTGCTAATTGCTATGAAAACTGATAAAAAATTTAAATAATTTTAGTTTAAGGTTAAACCAAGGTATAAGAATTGACGAAATTTTTTTCCGGAATGTTGCCTACGATTAATAATAAAAATGCTCAGTCAAATGTCACGAAATGCCCCAAAAACTTTTGGATTCAGTTTAAAAATGTTCAAACAATGATAATGGAATCACCGCCTTAAGGTCACCGTCCATGTCAGTTTACAGGTTGACATGGAGCTTGCAATGTGCAGGTGGTATACTGTAATTGTTTGAATGGGTGGTCTGTGCGTGAATGAAAGGGGGGTATTAATTGACCTTCAAAGGACATTAAATCCACTGGACAATTAATACTTCCTTTTATAAAAAAAAAAAAAAAAAAAAAAGGTAGATTGGTACATCTCTATCTACGTCGTAGATACTGATGTGCGTAGCTTTTAACGAATGTCCCTAACCATACTGAAGTGTTGCTTTCTGATGGGTTAATTATTTCCCGCAAATTTTCTTACTTCATTACTATTGGCAAATGCAAATTCCTCGCCACTAAGGCTTTGGGATGTTTTGAACACCTGTTTTGATCGCAGATGCCTCAGTTTTTCTTGCGAGTTGTGTCTTCACGTATGTAACCTTATTTTGTTTTGTACTACAATTTAATTGCAGCTCAACTACCTCTTTGTGTTCAGCTAGATAACTATTAAGATCGGCTAGCTGTAGGTACATCGTGTTATCGACGAATTCAGGTAAAACACTTGAATCTTACTTTTGTCTGTGACAGTTATTTTAGTTTAACACCATTGATCGTAACCAATCGTGATACCACTGCCGCGCGCATTACTAAAGTTCTTGCACTGTATTTAGCCGTGCAGTAGATTTTTATTTCACCTTGCGCATCTTAAGCGGAGCCAGTTGAGAATACAGAAACAATTCCTATATAGTTTCACCTATCTATTTGTAAATGACAATTGCTGAAATTATTTATCCGAAGTTCCGCTACTACCCGCATTGTCGCTATACCATTGAAATTAAAAATAAATTCATCCATAAAACAAATTTTAACGACTTGAAATATACCAATGGACATTTATTCTGACATGACATTATAAACAAGAATTCATCTTGATGGCCTTTTCAAATTTCCCATTGAAATGGATAGCGACGCCCATAAATAAGTAGGGCAAAATATTTTTATATCGATTTTTAACTAAAAAATTGAACGAAAAATATTAGTTAGGAGTTAAATAAATATAACATATAAGTATGCAAAAATAGCGCACTAAATATAAGTTGTGACATAAAATTGGGTGCTCTGGATTCATCTATCGGGCGCTAATAAAAAAACATGGCAAATGACTCCTCGATATAACTCGATAACTTACCATGACCTGATAGCGTGCGAAGCGGATAAAGGCAATATAATTACTGTGCTTACAAGAGTCGATTACTGTAATAAAATTTCTGTTTTTATTACAGAAAGCAAAGCAGTAGATCTTGCAGTGTCCGATTATACCACTATTAGTTTTGCTTTTTATAATAATAACACAATAAAGAAAATGGTTTTTAACAATAAACCTAGAATTGATCGTCTTTCCAAGTCTGGTGTTTATAGGATTAATTGCAATGAATGTAGTTTCTCCTATATTGAATAGACTGGAGGCAATTTTGGAGTTAGAGCTAAAAAAGATTTTTCTAGCTGCAATGGAGCAACTTTCCAAAATCATTTAATTTTCGAAAATCATACAGCTAGCTTTAACAATTTAGACATATTACATATAAAACCTAGAAGCAGACGTTTAGATACCTTAGAATCTTACGAAATTCGAAAATCCATATTTCTTAACCAAAATATTATTAATCAATAGAGAGGTTTCTCACCAATTACGGATCTCACTCTGTTCTATTCTCTCGATCTCAATAATATGACTAATACGTCGAGTCGGACCTTGAATTTTGTTACTCAGCCGATGACTAATCACTTACCTGGCAGTGTTAGTTCAAATATAATCTCCACTTACTTGTATCCATATTAACCGTCAACATATATTTTTCTTTCAATACAAAATTATTTAAAGTACTGAACGAAATAGCAGAACTTTCCTTAACCATGTTACATTTGTCAGAAAGAGAATTTATTCGCTCGCAATATTTGAAATTGATGCAGTAGCATTCGACCAGTTTCGTTTGAATTTAATTAGTAATTTTCAACTAACTACATATTAGGGAATGTCGGCATTTCATTTTTTTTGTGAACAATTATTCTAGGTTATTATTAGGTTTTCATCGATTAAAATCCGAGTCGCTATTCTCCTTTTAACGCAAAGTGACTGACATCTGACGATATATTTTAAAACTAGAGCCACAGGTGATCAATTTCTCAAAAAACTAGTCATAGTTGACTATAATTGACTTGATTGAATATTATGTAAAATGTTCATTTAGTTTGCAAATGATGTAACAAATGTATTTAGGAGGTGGCGCTAACTAGGCGACCTTTAGAGGGCCAATAAACAATTGATTGAACTTGAAACTAATTTATTTTAACAATATAACTCTAGTTTAAATTAAAGGAAGCATACACTCAGCATCGTTTCCCGTATAAAAATAATTAAGTATTTTTATTCAAAAGTATAAGTAATTAAAATTGCTTTGTTTATTAAATTCAAACACAAACAATTTAAATTTAAGGAAATTAATGACTGTAAAATATACTAAAAATAATAAACATAACACATTGTTTAAAAGTAATTGTCATAAAATACATAAATATAATAAAATTATTATTATAATTTAGAATAAAGTTTGATTTTATAAAAAAAAAATTAAGAAAATAATTGTGGGAATAACAAACAAATATTTTAATAAGTGAATTGTAGAAAGATGATATTTCATAATTTTTATATAAACAAATTTAAAACAAAATTGTATGTGTTGTTTTATTTGTTATTGAGTGTGATGTGGCATTTGCAAAATACGATTTAGGGATTTCATCGACAACAGTCGGGTTAGGGGTCCACGTATCCAACACGGTCGCTCGAATTAATTGTTTGATATACGAAATCGAGTCAACTTGTTTGATCTAAAAAAATATAGAAACGAGCTAATCTTGAACAAAAGCTATTTTATGAAAAGACCAACGCATCATTTTTATTAATTTTTTGAATACTGTGTGATATTAAAATTGTTTGAAGTTGAATTATTTCTTTTTAACTTAAGTAAACTCTATACTATTTCATTTAGACGATTTTAAATTATTTTGTTTTTAAGTTTTTAACGTTTACCAACAATTCGGTTTCTACCTCGGCAAGAAAAAATCAACCGTAGAATGGTTTACGGTGGCGGGTCGGTTAATTGTAAGTTGTGAAAAATTGAATTTAAATATAAAAAAATTGCGAAGTACGGCCGGTAGATATATTGTGAATAAATGGCCTCATTGTTTTCTATGACTAGAAATCGTCGTAAACATTGTATAAATGCCATTAAAAATAATATTTTTTACGACAAGCCGAAAACATCTTAAACAAATTAATATCATGAACGGTTCTTATTCAGTCGACTGGAAGTGTCTAAAGTCAAACATATCGTATTTTATGTAAAATAAAAAATTGGGACAGTAGAAAGTTCTGTTAAGAGTCGATAAAATTGTTAGCCAAGTTTTGCTAGAATATGTCAGACAAAAATCATACAAATAACTGATAGGGTTTTTCTTCTGCCAAACGCCGTTCAAATAGTGGTCCTCTAGGTCTAGACGGATAAATCCAAACAAGAAAACCGATTTTAGTAGTATAATAGCACCAGCAATATACAGGCGAAAAGCCATTATAAATAACCGAGTGCGGTCTTCGTTCAGGCATCAGTAACAGTACCCCCAACGTCTTCCAAATGTTGGTTATTCTATTGAACTTGAGAAAACGATTGTCCGACGGAAAACTACTATACCTAGGTCCTTCTGTCCCCCATCGGTTATTTTATAATACTTAAATTATAAATTTCTTTCCGGGTACTAGATTCTAGGTTCACTCTGCCGTATATTCGGTTTTTAATGCATAGGCCTGACGTCTAGTGATTTTTTTGTACTACGCAAAAGGTGGTACCAACTCGCAACTTAATGCTGTTGTTCCGTTTGTAAGACAGTTTTAAAATTGAAGAAATTTTTAAAATTGAACGCTGATCTGTTAAAAATGTTTTCAAAATATTTTGTATTTTTTGATTTTTTGCTTCTAAAAAATAAAGTTTTTATTAATTATACGCGTCGATTAAATAGAAACAATGACCAAACTTTCATTTAATTTACTAGTGCTGCACTAAGATTTGCCCCATGTTGGTGATATTTTTTAATACCATTTTCTTTATACTTAGTTATTGAAGTTATACGAACTTCATATAAACAAATTAATTTCAGCAGACAATTTTAAATAGAAACAAATTACCATCTTTGGCTCTTGGTACATGTGGCGCTCCTAGTGGCGGTTGCAAGGTAAATTAAACTTTTTCAACACAACCAACTTTTTTATAAAATACAAATAAAGTTTAATTTTTATTAAAAATTGATAAAATTAAATATTATTGTGCCCGATTCTCGTGGCATAGAATTGCTTTTGAATTATTTTATTTCCCCGCTTCCTATTGGAATTTGTATTGAAATAACATAACATACAATTTTAGATTCCGGAATCGACCCCATTATTCACCTAAAAGTAATTGCAAATATTTGCAAAGGGAGTAGGAAGATTTTTTACGGTCTAATTGTATTTGTGCTTTGATTTCATTCGTATTAGAAAACGATTTCGACGTTTTATAAACGCTAAACATTCTTATCTGTCCAAACCATGGCATTTATAAATCACAAAATATTTTCCTACAATAATGGAGATTCAGCGTGTACATCGTTGAACGTTTGAGTCCCAAGCAGCGTGATCGCGCTGTTGAGTTTTTATGTCAAGAAAACCCAACCCATTTCGAACATTGTCAACAACTGACGGTGCGGTACCGATTGTCGACGGCGCGCGCTCAGATTTACTGAAGCAAGTACATCACACAGCTCCTTTTAATGTAAATAGTACATTTTACTTGGGATTCTGTTTGGGATTCTTTGATAGTGTTTCTTCAATACCCCTGAAACTCAAACGGTTAAGAGTTACCATCGAGAACCCGAAAATCCAAATCCCGAAATACAAAATTCTGGATATCAAAATCCCGGAATTCAAAATTTAAATTTGGACGTGTTTAAGGAATTTGGTCATATTGATTGAACCCAACATTTAATGCGCTATTCTATAACTTGAATTTTGTACGATATTCTTAGCTGGACTTAGCTGTTTAACTAACGAACCAATTTGAATGCTTATGACGTGGAATTTGATTCGGATTTTTGAGAAATATTGGAGTGAAACCAATAAAATTGTTGTTGCTTTGTTGTATAAAATTTGACTTTCTTCTAAAATTACCGTGTGTTATTCATGATTCCGCCCCTAGAGTCTTACCATGTTGAGTGGAACTGGACTCTTTCTTAACTGACTGCAGTAAAATTCGGTTTATAAATAAAATTTAAATTATATCACATTTTTGTTTAATCTGAGTTCTTATTTATTTATTCATATTTTTTACATAAAAACTTAGGTAATGAAAAATTACAATTTTGGATGAAGGTCTGAGGAATATAACCGTGCGGCGAAACTTTGGGTGCTGCAATTTTGGTTGAAGGTCCGAAATTCTTCCTTGCTGATGTGTAATGCTAGATCGGGATTATATTGTGAATCAGATGAAGTTTTGGATAGTCCATAATACAGCTTCTAGGACTTGATTGCGACTAACACTAATTTTGAACAAAGTTCCGGAATTTAGCCATGGTGGGTGGAATTTATCTATTTTCTAATCGGCTATTGTCAAACAAAGTTTTTAGCAGGATTTGTATTAAATCGTAAGTGATTAAACTTAATTTATTGTGACAATTCATCGACCAGTTTTGGATTGCAAGATGCGATTGAAACTATGGATTCCGCCATCTTTTAACCAATTAAAGTCGGTTTTTAGGGCCAAATTGGAATTTAAAAATTAATTACCTACCATGTTTTGACCCTATTGTTTTTTTGACGCTTTTGTTTACTAACTTCATTTTAAATGAAGTTCGAGGATTTACCCATGAGACCTTTGCAATTTTTTAGCCGATATTGGACAAATTGGAAATGTATGATTTAATCTGGATTTATGTTATTTGCCTCGCTGATTGAAATTTGAGCCTTTCGCAATCGTTATGATAAATTTTTTTATCAAGATAAAGTGAGATCCTAACAACAACTTTTATCGAGGTTCTGATATTTGGTTTCTGATATTTCTGATTTAACTAATTAAACTCAGTTCTTAACCGATTATTACCAAATCGGTTTATAAATTCTTAGGTGTGTCCATGTTAAATGAATCTCGGCCATTTTGAGCCTTTTATTATAATAATTGCTTTGAATGAATTTTAAGCAAATTTCTATCATTTGTTCTAGTATAAACCTTAGGATATTTTTATTTTATTCACTGTCGGCCTAAACTGCCAAGGGAAATATGGATGGACCTAGTTTGTAGAGCCTATAATAAGAAAGTAGAAAAATAAAATGAACTCAAATCAAAATATATCGTAGTAAACGTAAAGTAAAATAGAATTTACTGCTAGAATTTACTGCTGGAACTAACTAAAATTTTAGTAATACCGAGTCTACCAAAATTCTGTTGGCTCTACAAGGCTAAGAATAATTTCTTCAAAATTAATTTTCAAAAAACATCTAAAACCATATTTAAAAAAAAAATCGCGATTTTTATTAATCAAGAATCGAAACTTGTAGACATCAAAACATGTTTTACAAAAAAACATTGAGGTTAGCAAGAGGTTTAGAATCAATGAGATTTTAAATTTTTTAAATAAAAAATCTCATTAGTTTGAACAAATCTCCACTTTGATGTAAAAGCCGATATGTTGCTGTCACCTGGAATAACCGAAAATTTCATTTACTAAGAAGTTAATACGAGTTTAAAAGGCCATGGTATAAGCATTTGCCGAATATTAAACCATTTATATGTTAAAAAAAATGCATAATTGTACTTTTTAAAAATTTCGTCTCGATTTACATAAAACAATGTCGAATATGTACGTATCTTTCTCAATCCGATAAGCAAGCTTTATATGAGTCTTTAGTAAAAAGTAAGTAAGAATTTGATTTCAAGCAGTAAATTTTTAAGGTTCTGACCATCGTCTTCTGAGTAACTTATGGAATGGAAGGAGCTCCAAGTATAGGATTTTTCCGTATTTGTTTTATTATACTAAATATGTGGAGGAGTTTCTCCATCTTTCATTTACCGAGGCTTCTATCAATTTCCTAAGCGTAAGTTTAAACCCATGATAGAACTTCTGCAATTGAACTTTCCGGTTGCAGATATGAAGAGTCGTACGGTAAATTTGAGTAAATGGCCAAGTTACAAAATCTCAGGTTAACTTTTTTTTTTTTTTTTTTTTTGTAACTATTGCCAAAGGCTTTATTCTTGAATCTTTATACGAAACTAACAAGAAGTGTGAAATTCTTAAAAACTATATTTTATTTTAAATTAAGCCTTAACCTATGTTAATACTTAATATCATTATGCATTATTATTATTTAATTTAGAGGATCTGCCCTGCGCAGCCGTCTGTATTTCGGTTGCCTTAGTAGTTCTCTAGCTAATTCGTTAGGGTGTGATTCCAGTTTCAGTTGGTACTTTAGACTGCATGATTTAATTGTCTCTTTAACAGTTTTGATTCCTAAATCTCTATGGATGTTGCTGTTTCGAATATACCAAGGGGCATTTGTAATGCTACGAAGTATCTTTGCTTGCGTTCTTTGTACAATATCTATATTTGATGCACTAGTTGAGCCCCATAGTTGGATTCCATATGTCCATATGGGGATTAGGATCGCTTTGTATAGTAGAACCATAGAAAAATCAGTTTATCATAGATTTCTCATTTTTATAAATCAAGAAACAAAAATGAGTTGAGTAAAAAAGTTCTGATAATTCCAATGTCATGATTGTATTTGTGACTTGCAATGTAATGTCACAAATACAATGATGACATTGGAATTGTTAGAACTTTTTTACTCAATTCATTTTTATCGTTCGATTTATTAAAATGAGAAATCTATGGTAAACTTATTTTTCTATGGTAGAACCTTGCAGTCTAGAGAGAGTTTCGATTTTCTACCGATTATCCAGTACATTTTAGAAAATTTTATTTTTTATTGATTGCGTTTTGTTTCAATGTGCTTTTTCCATGTCAATCTTCTATCGAGATGAAGACCGAGATATTTGACGTTTGTTTGTTGAGGAATTGTGATATTGTTTAATTTTACTCCTGGGCATGTACGTTTATTCAATGTGAATGTTACATGAGTTGATTTACATTCATTCGTCCTTATCCGCCAAGTTTTTAACCAATCTTCTATTTTGTGTAGATGTTCTTGTAATTCTCTCGATGCTGTTTGAGGATTTTTGTGCGAAAATAATATAGCTGTGTCACCAGCAAAAGTTGAAGTAACAATTTTTTCAGTTATTGGTAAGTCAGCTGTGAATAGCAAGTATAGCACAGGTCCCAATACACTACCTTGCGGTACTCCTGCCTTTATCTCGGCTAGATCAGTAGTGGCCGTATTTTGTTTCACCTGGAACATCCTTTGGGCTAAGTAGTTTTCAAGAATTGAATGAAATTGGCTAGGCAGAAGAGTTTTAATTTTGTAAATTAATCCTTCATGCCATACTTTGTCGAAAGCTTGCGCAATATCCAAGAAAACTGCCGAGCAATATTTCTTTTCTTCTAAGGAAAATTTAATTGTATTTACAATTCTGTGCACCTGTTCTGTTGTGCCGTGTTGCTCTCTAAATCCAAATTGGTGATCTGGTATAATGCGACCTTCAGATAGTATAGGTATTAGTTGTTGTAGTAGCATCTTTTCAAAAAGCTTTGAAATTATCGGGAGTAGACTTATTGGCCTGTACGACGAGACTTGGGTTTCGACTTTACCTGGCTTACGAATCATGATAATTTGAGATATTTTCCATTTTTGGGGAAAGTATCCACATCTCATAATCGCGTTAAAAATATATGTTATATATTTTATGCATCTATCTGGTAATTCTTTGATCATTTTTCCAGTTATTAGGTCATGACCTGGCGCTTTCTTAGGATTTATACTGTTTTTGATAACCGTTTTGACGCATTTCCATTTAAACTTTACTGGGTTTGGGTTCGACTCGTCCCTCGTAAACTGTGATAGTACGCAATCGTTATTTTGTTCGTTTGGGGTGAACACTTTTTGTAGATGGTTAGAGAAAGCGATGGCCTTTTCTAAGTCACTTCTGGCCCAGTGACCATCTGGTTTCCTTATCGGTGGGTTCGATATCTCTGGCCTTTTTAAATTTCTTGCTGCCTTCCACAGTGAGTAATCGGTTTTTTCTGTTGCTGTGAGCTCACTTAGGTAATTCTGTATTCCTAAATTTTGTTCTTCCCGAATTGCTTCTCTCAGAGCTTTAATAGCTCTATTTAATTTCCATTTATGCAAAGGGGATCGGTGAAGCTGCCACAGCCGCCGAATTGCCCGCTTCTCTGCCAATAACTTTTGAATGTTACTTGAAAGCCTTGTATTATTTTCGAAATTTTTGTTCACCGGAGTAGCTTTTTTTGCAGCCATTTCCATTATTTGACTTAAGTTTTCTATCGCGGTATCAATGTCTTCTGGTGTGCGAAGTGGAACATTGAGATGACAATTCACATTTACTATGTTTCTATAGAGAACCCATTTCGTTAGTTTGTTTGTTAAACGTTGGGGTGGTTCAGTTTTTAATGCTTGGGTACTTAGTGTTACTATTATTGGTGAGTGATCTGATGGTAAATCATAACAGTCAACGACTTGAGCATTGTTGCGTGCTATTCCTCGTATTACACAGAAATCTATTAAATCAGGAATTTTCTTTCTATCTGTAGGCCAATATGTGGGGTGTCCAGATGATAAATAATCTAGGTTTTTCTCATTTATTGCTTCGTAAAGTTGCTTGCCCTTGGGTGACGTCAACCTCGAACCCCATTGCACATGTTTAGCGTTGTAATCACCCCCTGCTAGAAATTTGATTCCCAACTGATTGAAGTAATCGATAAATTGTTGTTTTTTAATTGCGTGTTTCGGTGGGCAGTAGACAGCCGATATTAAAAATTTCCCAGGCCATTCTTCCAAACTGATAGTTGTAGCTTGAATGTGATCTTTAGCATATTTCTGGAGCTCGTAGTGCTTTAATCTTCTTTTTATTAAGACTGCAGTGCCGCCGTGTGCTTTTCCATCCGGATGTTTGGTGTCATAAACGGAATAGCCGGTAATATTAAAAAAAATTTGTTTTGTGAAGTGTGTTTCAGATATTAACATGATGTCTATATTTTGTTCGATAAGAAAGGTTTGTACCTCAGCTTTATGTTGCGAGATCCCGTTGGCATTCCAAATAGCTATTTTTAGAAATGCCATTTTCGATTTTTGACTATAATTTGCATAAGCGTATTCATATTTGGCATCATCATGCTCATTTGTCTTTCCATCATCATCATGAAACTTTGAATGGCCTCGGTTAATTTATTTACCATGGTATGAATGTTTAGTTCCTCCTTATTAACATGAACTTTTGGTTTCGGTTTGTTACCTTTTAGAATACTTGCGTAAGAAACACCTGGCTGTGCAAAACTGCTGGCAAACGTCTCCAAGTTATCATTTTGTGTGTTTGCATTCGTTGGTTTGGTGACTATTGTATTTTTTGGAAACACGGCCCTCTGATTAAATTGCATGTTGAGCATTCGTTGCTCAGCTCTCATTTTAGGGTTTATTTTTCGTTTTAAGTCCAGATACACTGCGCAGCCCCTATAGTTTGCAGTATGATTTTCGCCGCAGTTATTACAACGTAACACAGATGGGTCATTGCGAGACTTGTCACACTGTTTGGAGTCGTGGAGTTCACCGCAAATAACACAAACTTCATTTAAGGTGCAGTATGCTTTCGTGTGTCCATATTCTTGGCACTTTATGCATTGGACTGGTCCAGACCTCTTCTTAGGTTCTTCAATTACTATTTTACGATGTAACAAATATTTTAATTTGTAAATCTTGTGAACTCCGTTTGACTTTTGTTCCTCTGGCTCTAGTTCCAAACGGAACATTGGTTGAGGTACCTTCTCACGGTTTACTATATTACCAATAGATTTGACATGGAAACCTTCCGCAGCAAGCGCAGCTTGTATGTCGTTAACATCTACGTAGCTTTCAATTCCTCTTAGCACAACAGTCAGCCCTTTTTGATTTTTTAGCTGGTATGTGTAATATTTTTTACCAACTTCATCAAAATGTTTGACAAGGGCTCTGAAGCCAGCGATTTCGAATGTTTGAATCTTTGTTTCATTTATGTTACCTCTTTTGAGCGGGGCAATATAAAATTTTGAATCTGTTAATGTTACGATCTTATTAACCAGATCATTGTTAGATGCTTCCCTTAAATAAATCGGAGGCGGTTTCTCATTTTTCAGGTTAACTTAAATAAAAATTTGTAACCTGAGATTTTTGAACTTGGGACTATTGGTGCTACCCACTTGGTCTGCATTCACCCGATAACGTACCGCCTCGAAACATCTATCGCTTTTTTCGGCCCAGAAAGTTCTTGGAAATTACAGACGATTTTCATATAAATTTATATAGGGCCATATTCGAAGCTGGAAGATTGTGCATATCCTAATATGCGGCTGGTACTGGGCAGCATTCTTTAAGTCTTCCTTAATATTTTCAATTCATAATATGACGCATTATTATTTTGAGCATAAAATGTTAAGAATTACTACCGCCAAACCACATTAAAGCATTTCAATATATTTGTTTTTATTTGTTTTAGATAAACATCAAATACGAGTCGTCTTATAGAGATATACAACGAAAAAACTGGGATGGAATAGAAAAATTTCGTGTAAATCCTGGGAAGAAAAAACTGGGATAACTTCATAAACATATTAATACAAATGGTTGCAGCGATTTTTAGAATATCATATTTGAATACTCATATGGGTCATCTTTCGGTTAAATGTAATTAGGTCCACTCTGGATTAGTCACAAATTTGATTAGGCGCGTTTAAAATTAAAATTTAAATGTTTTTCTGCCGTGCCAAACTATAATGTAATTTATACTCTTTGAGAATTTAGATTAAATTTCATTTAAGTTTTGGTAGCTGTCTAATTTAATATAAAATTTTAATTGTTGTTTGATCCTCTCAACAATAAGAGGAGTGAATAGCCACACGGTATCAAATTTGTCACTACATATTTCACAATTCTACGTTACCAATCATAATATTTTAAGAAATATTTGCGTCGATCGACTCATTCAACCACTATAAGTTATAACATATAAAATCACTTCACTTACCGCTTAAAATTCCAAAAATTCTCCAATTTTAAATTCACTTAAATTCTCAAAATATTTTCTAATAATAAAACACTTAAAACAAATATTCACTTCCCGCCTAAACAGTTTAATATTTTCACATATACATATATCACTATCATGTGTGAACCACTTTCGTTCGAATTTAAAAATCGACTATAGACATAAATTTCTTATCTCTTCCAAAATATTTCTTATAAAATCCTATAAACTACCCGTAGTTACAAAATTGTTGTTTGTATATTGAAAAACTATCGGCTGTATGCTGGTTGTTGTTACAAGATAAATTGATTCCTTCGTCAGTTCACACTCAGTTTGGTGACCTTTTTATAATGATTCCAGATGTATGTGTGAATTGAGTTTGAGAAAAGTTATCCATATGGATCGAATGCGATTATAAGAATAGGATCCGAAATTTTGTGCCGATTTGAATAAGTAACTGTGAAAAAAACATTCTTAAATCCTACATTAAACAGGTAGTTGTTATGAAGTTAAGAAAGAGGATTTACGAAAATATCTCTAACTTACGATGGTAAATAGTTTTGTTTCTTAATATGTTGTTGATTATTACCACTTGTTTGTAACAGTGTGTGTGTGTGTGTGTGTGTGTGTTATTCTGACGCATCATAATCTTAATATTGACCTAAGATTTTTTTAATTTCTTACCTGCTTCCTTAAACCAATTTATGTTAATTGTATAATTTGTACAAGAAAAATATGGTGGTGGTTTGTTATTGCTATTGGGGATTTATTTACGATCGTCGGTGTAATCCCAAAATGTCGAAATTTGTATCCCTAATTTTCAATGAAATAAAATAATCTGTCATAATTTTCATTCATACAAAAAATTCATTTTTTTTTTCATTTATATTCTAGCAAATTCTATAAATAATAACAAAATAATTCTTAATTAAACTCAGATTCATAATCGCTATTCAACGGCACTGATTTATTTTTATTAAAGCCACACATGGGCACGTACCGTCTTAAACTTGTATTACTCTTCGAAATGTCCGTATCACTGCGCATAATTAAAGGTTCGATGGGATTATAATGCGGTGACAGTGACGAACTATTTGTTTGTTTTGGCAGTAAATTCAGTGTGTTCATTTCGATGTAACTTAAATTTCGGGTCTGGGTGGCCGGCGCATCATGCCCATTGCTCTCTCGTTTTAAACTACCCGTAGTTAAATTATTATTTAATGATTTTGTTGGGTCGCTGGCTATTGGCCGTATATTAAGTCTTTTTAATAGTTCAATTTGATCCGTTTCCGAATCGTTGATTTGTACCGATGACAGTGGATCATCAATGCATGCGATTATAATCCGAGGATTTGTGGTGAGGTAGTCACATATTTCTGAAGCCTTTATTCGATCTCGATATTCACGCTTCCAGCAGGATCGCATTAAATATTCTAATTGTGGTTTAACACCATTTGGTATGGTAAGTATATTACCCTGTTTTATGTACTCAAGTACTTCGTTGTTAGTCATTCCTTGGAATGGAAATGCACCAAATGTTATAATTTCATAAATTAGCACGCCAAATGACCAGATGTCAGAAGAAGGCGTGAAAATTCCTAGGACTAGAGATTCTGGTGACATCCATCGTACAGGTAGCATACCTTTTCTATTAAATTTGTAGTAATCGTTCTCGAACATAGAACGCGCCATGCCAAAATCGCCCAATTTTACCAGTTTATTCGCATTAACCAGACAATTACGACACGCGATATCGCGATGTACAATTTTTTCTTTACTCAAATACGACAGCGCCTTTGCAATGTCTAAAGCCATTTGGGTCAGTCGCTTCGGCGACAGATCAGAATCTTCTGTAGTTTTTTCATTCACTAAGTGCCGCCTAGCGAGCAAAAATGTTTTTAAATCACCATACAACATGTATTCCATAACCGTGTAAATGGGTTCTGATGATAAGCAAACCCCCAATAACTTAATTATATTTTTATGATCAAATCGTTTCATTGTTTCAGCCTCTGCAAGAAAATTCAGTCGATCTTCTCGTATCGAACCCATTTTCAATGTTTTTACGGCAACCGCAACCCATGTGCCATTCTCTATAAGTTGAGCTTCTCCACCGTACACCGTCCCGAATGCCCCTTCACCCAATTTACGATTGATAACTATACGTTCCTTTGGAATCTCCCATTTGTCCAATGTATTCTCTGCCAATTCTTGCAACAGATCGATACCGTTTTTCTTCATGAATTCCATTTTCTTATCGTATTTCCATTTCCAGAATATAAATGAGCCGGTCGAAATAAGCACTACGAATAGAATACATCCCAAACAAACAATTACTACGGCGGCTACTTCACAACTTGTGTTCAGTAAATTAGCTAACATTTTGAATGTGCAAATTTTTCGTCCATCTGTCGGAATTTGTCCCAGTTTCGTGAACCAAACGATGGCCGATTCATTTAAGAGGCCATTCCAATTCAGCATTGATTTGTTACTGTGCTGAATAAATTCCGGTTCATATGTGCCGATTACGTGCAGTTCTTTATTTTGCGACTGCATTAAATTTATGTCAAGCAACCGTGAGCCACTCTCACCGAAATACACATTTCCCGAGACACCTATAAAATTTATGCGAGATATCTCTTTGGCCAGATCCTTAACCAGCTCCGACCGTTTGTAACGCTTACGAATTTTAAACAAATTATGGAGTGCAATACCATAGGTCCATATCGAATCGTACACAAATCCTGCATAATTCGATATGTATTTGTCTTCACCAATTATGGAATAGTATTCGTTACGCCACTGTTTTACAGTTTTTTGTTCCACCGTAGTCACATTATCGCGTACGTACGAAATATGCTTTAAACTAAAATGTCCGTTGATCGCTTCATGCAATTGCTCATTGGAACATGTGCCATAGCCCCGTTTTTGTAATTTATTAATATGACGTAATGACCAATCGGGCAGAAACCATACGTAACCATATTCCATGGTCATATTCGTTTTATATAATTCGCATGCGAACGAGTATAGGCATGTGACGGATACATCAGCTATTAAGATATACGCGTTTATTGATTTCAAATATTTTAATTGCTGCAATTTAAATTTTTTAATTATGTAAACTGTAGGTGGCACCCAAATTGTATTTACTTACTTGCTCCAGCACATTATTTCGTCCATCACAATCGAATTTTTTATTGGCAACCAGCTCTTTATCGCCGTGCTTGAGCAGCTCATCTAAACGGATTAGATAGTTGGCTGTTTTTAACCCTTCTTCACTTAGCGTTGCTACGCGTGCCCATGAAAATTGATTGAATATGTTCATGTAGATTTTTTCTATTTCACGATTTTCTCCAATCGTCCGATAAATATAGGGATATTTACTACGGTCGGATAAAAATGATCCTTCACCGGCATACGAAATAAACGGCAAATTAAAATGTTTTGACAGACCTTATGGAGAGAGAATAATGTTATAAAACTATTTGTTGGTATTAAATAATTAAAAAAGTTTTGTTGTACCAGCGATTGATTCTATCATTTCTTCGCAGATCGGACCTATAAAGCCAACGAGTTGCGTATCTGAATAGTAGCTACTCAAAAAATTGTTCATGGCTTCATCCGATGTGCAATTAATACGTACGCGGCGAACTTCAAAAAACTCAGTATTATTTGGTAGACCATTCAATTTGGATAGGTAATTATTGACGGAGATTTCTGCCATTTTGGAACTCACCATTAGACTGTGCTCATCAATACCATTTGCTATGAACCAGGCGTCAATCACAATTTTATCGTTGTCAAAATTTTTGTATTTATTTTGTAGTTCATCATAATTGTAAGTTTTCTTAACGTAGTCACATGAGATGTCATTGTAGATTTTTTCCATATCTGAAATTTTAATACAATTAAGGATTAGATATTTTGCATTGGAAAAAAATTATAGAATTTTGGATACAACATCACAAAACCACGATAACATCATGATAACTTCGGGATGAAATTGTTGGACTTGACCGAAGCCAACACCAAGTAAAGCAGCTTCGACGACGGTTTGTGGTACTATTTTGATAACCTTAGAACCAGATTTTAAAAGTGAATTTTCTAAACGCGATGCTGAATCAGAGTTGGAACTATATTGAGGTGTTAAATGTTTAAGAGACTGTCTTAAAGTGTAAGGTTTACGATAAAAGCAGTACAACTATATTGTTTGAGGGAAGAATATCATTACTCATTAGCATTATTACCTTCCAGATGAATTACTTAATATTAAAACTTAAATATTTCAGCGAGTTCAACATAATGTGTATATTCGAGTTACTCCATAACTCCAACCACTAGGGCTCAGACAAGCACAAACAAATGTTTCATTGTTGACATATTTTTTGCCCAAAGTAAATATCGAAAAACTCCATTGTAGGCGGATAAGACAACATACTGCAACTACTTAAACGTTTTGCTGAAGATTACATCATTAACTCAAAATAACCGAAACATCGCGGAATCTGTGTCTATAGAAATGTTATCCGGTAAAAATCAGTAAGGCTAACTAACAGAGAGTTGTATTTCAATCGGTTAAGAATTGGCTTAGGTTTATTTAAATAGACAATTTTCTAGAAGCATGTCCAAAATTTATGTTATATTACCGATTTCATCATTAATCTAAGTAACATCACCTTCGATTGAGATGACATTGGAGCACCTCTTTACAAATTACCCAAAATCATGATCTAATGCAGTCATTTCCTGATATTCGAAAATAGCATCAAAATCGTTCGAGCTGTTTTTTTAAAATAGGGACCCGATTCTTATTTGAGAACCTCCTAAATGTCGAATTTACAATTCCTTATAATCGATTCTAACACTTGAAAATCCATCTTATTTTTTTAATAATTGTTCGACCCGAAAAACTTTACATGAGTTTTCCTGAAATTACAACTTATCACAATCCGTTCCTAGCATTAGAACACCCTGATCACCATTTTTATCTTAATCGTTCGGGTAAAAAAAAATTAAAAATGAAATCTGATTTTCCCGAATTAAGAGCCCATCGAAATCGATTCTTGGCATTTGATTACTTGACACTCTTTTCACCAATTTTTATTAAAATCATGCTAGCCGAAAAATATAATTAAATAAAGGGCGCCGGGCCGCGTCAGACGACATCAAATTGTTTGAGACGGAAAAAAATGTGAAAAAGGACCAAGGCCAAAACATTTGTTATACAGCGAATGCTAAAACTCAATATTGTTACTCATCCCATCTAATATTTAAAAAAAAGCGATTAGTGCAACCATATAATGTCATCGTATCGCAACCAACATAGCATGATGCAACATTCCGCAATATGATGGAACATAACGCCAGACACATCTAATTAACGAAAAACACAGGTCCGATCAGGCTTCATAACGCAACACAGTAAAAATTACGCAAAAATTACACAAAATTACGTTCATGGTGCAATATCTAGTAATTACCCACAATATTAAGCAATATGGTGACAACTTCACGCGAAGACTCCGAAATTAATTATACCAAAATCAGTACTCCTTGTAATTGTTTCCTTGCATTTGAAAAACTTATCCCACGAAATTTGATCAAAATCGTCCAAGACATTTAAAATGTTAAAAGAAGGTTCCAAGCAACATGGAATATCACAAAATATTCCTCAACAAGATGTAACATCAAGCAACATGGTTGATCAACATCATGCAACATGCTGCAATATGACCAAACATGATTCAACAACCACATGGTGCAACGTTACGCAACAGCGACCAACTTGACGCAACATCATGCAGCATCGTGCAACATGACACAGCTGGTGCAAAATCACGAAACATGAACTTTCTGGTGCATCATACAACATGGTGCAACCCCACCGGGATAACCTTCTAAACGAATTTTTCCGAAATCAGGGCCCATCACGGGCCTTCATCAAGGTGCAGGTATATCTGGGAACATGTCGTTCACGTTGCAAGCCGATATACTAATTAATACCTAGGTGATGCGTAACGAATTTGCATGTGTGACCTTTGCTCAGCTACAAATCGGATATATGTGAAACTGGGGTGGGTTGTGAAATTTAGGTAAAAATAATATAGAGCGTATACGGCGGCAGTTAACCTAATAAACTTCTTGACTTGCTTCCCTCTTACCTCTTAAAAATATTTGAGAATGTATCAAGGTCTTAAAGGTAGATGTTGTTAACAAATCAAATTTAAACATAAATAGAGGTCAACACCATGTACAATATTATTGCTAACGTTAAATCACGTTCCATGTCACTTTTAATTAGAATCAATATTGAAAGGCGTACGCGCTTGAATTTATTTTGTTATGGATCTTCCTCATCATTTAATTAATTTTTGGTACGATGTCGCGCGAATACTAAATAAATTAAATTAGAATAAAAAATTATAAATTATTATTTTTAGAAAATCTATCTGTTGTGTTAAAAATGTTTAAACATTTTTATCTCTGTGTTTTGTGTATATTTTAATATTATCGTATGTACGTGGGCCAAATTCTTCAAACACTGATTACGGCAATAATAATCATTATTTTTATTAAAATAGGTTTGGCAAATGTAAACCTAGTCCATTCTATCAAGAGCGTTCATTATTATTTTTATACGACGGACGTATATAATTCTTACCTGTGTCGTACAATAAATCACTGCCCATACGTTTATTCTCGTACATTTTCAGCAAATTGTTCAATTTAATCGAGTTGAAGTGAAAATTTTCACTTAGACTGTACAACGCTAGATGATTGCTTAAAAATCCTTTTGAACACATTTTTAGTATGGGTGTCAAATCATATTTGCACTCCATCTTTAGGGTTTCGCACACCGGCATTACAAATTTAATCATTTCGTGGCGGCCCATTGTTACGTCCGACGGGCTCCAATGTAAAATTATAAATTTTCGTCGTGCCACAACAAGTGTCGTGTCTTGAACATATAAATTAATTAATTTATCTACAATCCTACTAAATAACCTATTTCCAATAAATATTACGCGTATATACAGTTTTAATTGATTTATGTGGTTTTTAATAAAGTGGCAGTCTGCCGGTGCTAATAAATGCGCACATGTGTTATTGTAACAATGTTCGGGAACGTATTCAATGGGGCCATTGTTATGCATGCTGGTATTACGTGGATCATAGCTGTGTAAAATAAAAGAATATGCTTAATTAATTTATTATAGAATAATTTTGTAGTTTACAATGCATTTACCTATAAACTAGCTGTTCCACTATTTTTAGTGTGTGTCCATCAATCACGTATTCGAGGATAGACGAGCTTTGCTGCGTAAACAATGTGTAGCTAAAATATTCTGATGATTCGGTGGCCATCGCATTTGGTGGCAGTAGGACACGAGGCATATAAAATCCATAGCGGCCCGGTGAAAATATTGGTCCAACGATTGATACATCGTGTGGTAATGAGTTGTAATCAGGTAACATCCATACCTCTAGATTTACAATTTGTTCTGTTTTACTGGGCACTCTATATATATATACGAGATAAGCGTATAAGATTATTTCTTAAAATACACAAATCCGCGTCTTACAATTCATCTAATATGTTGTACAATTTAATGTATTCATCCGTTGCGGCGGTGGTTTCTTCAATTCGCTTTAAAATCACATTTTTAAATCCAAGATATTCGCGTAACTGTATCGCAAAAATACGCGAAATGAGTTGATGTGTCACACGATCCGAAACTAATATTTTAATTTGATCCTGTGCTGAAATTCCAAGACCCGGTCTTTCATCTGTAAGAACGAAACAAAAAAATATTTTAATTAAGAATTTAATTAGTGCGGTTTTATGAAATTCGTTTGTTTTATTGATACTGTGTAAATATGACCTTGCTATGCAAACAAAAACACAAATAAAATACAAAATCCGTTGATGATTTTTCTCATTAATACAAACATAAAACCAAAATAGTTTACGTCTTGGGCAATTATAATACAGTGGAAATCAACAGCGATTACGCATATGTTTGGTTTCTGAAATCGCGCAAAAAGCCATTTACATAAATTTAGAAGTTGCGCGCATGTTACGTCCAAATCCGTTTGGGTTTAAAAAATTTGTTTATGTTGCTCTTGCGATAATAATTAAACGAAATTGGTTGTTCAAATTTTTAAACTATGGAATTTCAACAGTTTGGTGGCCAATGTCTAAATTGTTTTGTTCGAAGATTTGTCTTATTTGTTGGTCGCGCAAATTACGAGTACAAGTATGAAGTGCGGATTTCAGACAACAGATGGTGCACTAATGCAGTTTGTGTATACAAATTTGACACTGCGCCATTTTGTTGTGTCATCAACAAGTGTCAGACGCGCACGAGTGGTAAATTAGAAAAGTGTGTGCATATGGTGTTGCATTGTTGTGTTCAAAATGTCGATGTCTATACCGAACAAAGAGCATTCGCGAACAGCATTAAATTTTTGTTTTTATTTGAAGGAAACTGCTGCTGAATCACACCGGTTACTTCGAGAAGCTTATGGTGAACCTGCTCCATCGCGGGATATATGTGAACAATTCTATATTGCAGACAAAGAACGTGGAAAGCCAGCAAAAAATACGAAGAAGTGGAATTGCAAACATTGTTGCAATTGCGTGTTAGTCAAGACGCTGTTTCCAATCGGTTACGAGAGATGGGAAAGATTTAGAAGACCGCGATAGATGGGTGTACCACATGAGTTGAACGACAGGCAAAGTGGAAAAACGCAAAAACACATGTGACATTTTGCTTGCTTAGTACAAAAGGAAGTCGATTTTGCATCGTATAGTTACAGAGGGGATTAAAAGTAGATTTATTTTAAGAATCCCAAGCACAAAAAGTAGAAAAACGATGCTCTGTGTTTGGCAGGGCCAGAGGGGTGTGGTCTATTATGAGCTGTTAAAACATGGGAAAAACGGTCAATACTAAACGTTACCAAAAACAATTGACCGATTTGAACTGTTATGCTTGCAAAAAGGCCAGAATACCGAAAGAGGAAACACAAAGTCATTTTTCTTCATGACAATGCTCAACCACACACGGTAAAAACGGTTCGCGACACATTGAAATCACTCAACTGGGAAGTTCTACCCCATACGGCTTACTCAGCAAAGTTGGCTCCTTCCGATTACCACTTGTTTACATCAATCGGTCTCGCACTTGCTGTGCACCGCTTTGGTTCGTACGAAGATGTGAAAAATGGCTCGATGAATGGTTTGTAGCAAAACGGGAAGATTTTTACTGGCATGGTATTCACAAATTCCCCGAAAGATGAGAAAAATGTATAACAAGCGATGGAGCATACTTTGAACAAAGCACTTTTTACCACTTCCGAATTTAACATGTTTTTTAGTAAAAAAAAAACAACTTACTGATACCCAAATTCTTTTCGTTTTTAAAACCGGGTAATGTAGCTTAGAATTACATTTTAAAATGTCCCAAAGTTACCCGGCAAAATAAAACGAAGTGTGAGGTGAGCAAAAATTAGAAGTGGGCGTGATTCAAAGCAAATTATAAACGGTGGCTCAAATTTGAGGTATCTTTTTAAATTTTAATTGTGGCCAATTCACGTCTGTTCGCCGAGAAATTATTTGATTAATAAACTTCGTGAACGACGAAAATGCTGAATTGCTATAATAATTCGACACATTTCGAGAACTTATGGTGCAAGTGGTTGGCCCCAAATACTAAATTATATGAAAACACCAATTGGAGAAAATTAATGTTCGCAAGGGATCATCTAATATCATTCCTTCGCGAAAAATTATTTCAAAAATTTTATTTCTGTGATTAGAGTGAGTTTTGATGTCAAATTCAAATCCCACTAGAATCCTGATGATTGACAAAAAAAAATCGAAAAAATGTGAAAACACAAAATGCTTGCAAAAAATTAGCTCATTATGGGACAAAATACCATTTCTTCAGAAGTAAGATTTTTATTTGAAAAACTGCATCTAGAACAGTATATATGTCCCAAAAAATTGTAAACCTGTGTTAAATTTCTTCGTTCGTTTCCGTTGCAGGTTTAGTGTTAGAATTGTGGCACAGCTATGAGTGGCAATCACACCGAAAAGACAGAGATACTGTTAGAAGTGTAATTTTCATGTTGCATCTTGCAATACTATTTCTATGTATTATTTTCTAAGTCCTCTCTTCCTTCATTATTAATTTTTTCGTTCATAAGAGTACATGTGTGCAACAGCTTTTTATATTAATATAAAACATTATATATAAGTAATCTAAAATCATCGGCTTTATTATTTAACAAATTAAGTACTTTTTGAAGTTTAAGTACGTGCAAATAAACCATGGCTGTTTCTATGGACAAACATAGCATTCCAAAATTAAGTGGTGATAACTATTTTCACTGAAAGTTCCTTGTTGAGATGCTATTGAAGAAGAAAGAGTTATGGAAAGCAATCACCGATGAAAAACCATCTCCTGTTACCGAAATTTGGACGAAAAGCGACGAAAAAGCGTTTTCCACGATTGTTCTCACAATCGATGTCAGCCAGCTGCAACATGTAAGCACATGCAAAAATGCCAAATCAGCTTGGAATGCGCTGAAAGATTTCCATGGAAAGGATTCTGCCGGTAGCCGAGTACGAATTCTCCGCACCATAATGAAGCAACGTGCCGATGAGAGCACCAACATCGAGGAGCATATGCAGAAAGTGACTGAACTTTTCCAAGAACTCCTATCATTTAATAACGATAAAAAAATTGAGTTTTTGATGTCCGCAACGTTATTGTGATCGCTACCAAGTAGCTATGATAGCCTCATTACAGCTATAGAAACTGGAAAAGAGGATGAAGTAACCTCTTCTTTCGGTCGATCAAAAATAATTGAAGAATACCGACGACGAATTGAGAGAGATGGTAAAGCCGAGACAGCTGCGCTACAAGTTTCTTCATTTAAATCGAGCAAAAATCAACATTTCGCAAAAGTGTTGTGTGCATTTTGTAAGAAATTTGGTCATGAAAAGAAGGTTTGCCGCAGGTTCGCGAAATGGTTAAAAGACAAACAGTGCAACAAAAGCACAAATGAATTGAATTTTAATCATCGCGAAAAAGTTTCTGTGGCGAACGGGAATGAAATTATGTCATCAGGTCGCGGATCAGTGAACATGGAGTTTGTTAATGATGCTGGTGTAGCCATAGATATAACAATTTGCGACGTTTTATATGTCCCATCGATTGGTGGTAATCTTATATCAGTGAAACGTTTGACACAAAAAGGATTACTCATTAATTTTACCGAGAATAAATGTGAAATTTCATTCGCAAATGGAACTCAACTCGCATGTGGTTACATCAATAACGGCTTATATAAGTTGTGCGATAAACAATCAGTTAATTTAGTTCAGAATAAAACAAACATGTGTATTCATTATTGGCATCGAGTTCTCGGTCATCGCGATATGAATGTGATCAAGGATTTGCCAAATAATGGGCTGGTTGATGGTGTGGAAATTCAAAAATGTAGTTCTATATGTGTTATAGATTGCGAAGTTTGTGTGAAGGGAAAAATGTCCCGCCTACCATTTCCAAAGGAGTCCATTATTAGAGTTTCGAAAGTTCTCGATCTCTTGCATAGTGATTTATGTGGACCGATGCAAAACCATACCCCGGGTGGGAAAAGATATGTTTTGACATTCATCGATGATTACAGCCGTTTCACAACAATTTATTTGCTGTCACAAAAATCAGAATGTTTTGAAGTTTTTAAGCAATTTTACGAGATGACGTGAAATCGTCATAAAAAAACAGTTGAACGTGCTCCAGAACCGATGGCGGAGGCGAATATATATCAAATGAATTTCAACAATTCTTAAAATCTCAGGGTGTGCAAATTCAACGCACAGCGCCCTATTTGCCGCAACAAAACGGTGTCGCTGAAAAAAAAAACAGATCGCTGATGGAGATGACAAGATGTCTTCTGTTGGATGCCGACCTTCCCAACAAATTTTGGGGGTAAGCGATTACAACTGCAAATTGTTTGCAAAATCTGTTACCCTGTAAAGGTATTAATGGCACTCCATTCCAGAATTTGCATAATAAAAAGCCAAATTATACAAATCTGCGACGGTTTATGGGAAAATGTTTCGTTCGTATTCAAGATGTTAATCGCAGAAAATTGGATCCGAAGGCGGAAGCGGCATTTTTCTTTGGGTTCTCTATGGATTCGAAAGCTTATAAATGCTACATCACGAGCAAAAATAAAGTAATCATCTCAAGAGATGTCAAATTTTGCAACGACTTTAAGTCCAAACCAACAATGAAAAGTCCATTAAATGAGTATAGTGAAGGTTCGAGCGTTGATGTCGAGATTCCGCTTATTCCATTAAGTGATGTACATGAAATTTCCGAACCTGAATTAACCACTGGTGGTATTAACAGTGATGAACGCGCAAGTGAAATTGTGTTAAATCAATCAAATGAACAAGCCGATTTAGATAGTGTGGTGCAAGAGCGACGACCCAATCGATCCAAAAAAGGCGTTCCGCCGAAAAGATTGATTACTGAAATTGATCTAGTAACACAATTTGGTTTTCTAGCTTTTAATGGTGAACCAATAACATTCAACGAAGCAATTTCAAGTGTTCACAAAGATTGGTGGATCGAAGGTATGATGAATGAAATGACATCGATTAATAAAAACAACACTTGGGAACTTGTCAAACTGCCAACCAATCGTACAGCTATTGGCTGCAAATGGGTTTACAAGGTTAAATCTGACGAGAAAAGCAATGTCTACAAAGCGCGACTTGTTGCTCAAGGATTCAGTCAAAAATTTGGCACAGACTATGACGAAGTTTTCGCACCGGCTTTTCGCACAAGGCAAGCCACACTTAAAATTTTGTTATCAGTAGCAGGTCATAAAAATTTACCAGTTTATCATTTTGACGCAAAAACAGCCTTCCTCAATGGTAAATTGAACGAGACGATATACATGAAGCAACCTCCAGGGTTTGAAGCTGAGGGTAAGGAAGATCACGTTTGCTTGCTAAAGAAAAATCTCTATGGCTTGAAACAATCTGCTCGAGTGTGGAATAAGAAACTCCATCAGATTCTGGTTAGTTTGGGAATGAGGCAAAGTAACTTCGACGCATGCCTTTATACATTCAAAAGTCAAGAACGAAAATTGTATATGGTCATTTATGTTGACGACATTTTGATGACATCAAACTCTCAAACGTTTCTCGAACATATGGAAACAGAACTTAAAAAGCGTTTTATAATCAAAAATCTGGGCATTGTGACAAACTACCTTGGCATCCGTATCCACAAAAAGGGTTCTTATTATTTAATTGATCAAGAGAAATACATTAATCATATCATTTCAGAGTTTGGTTTAAAAGATGCAAAAATTAGTCAGATTCCATTAGACGTGGCATATATGAAAGATAACAGCAGCGATTTACTTTCGAGTAACGAACGTTACCGTAAAGCAATTGAATGTCTGCTCTATGTCGCAATTAACACACATCCGGATATATCAGCATCTGTAACAATATTGGCTCAACGTGTTGCTCAACCAAGTCAAAGAGATTAGATTGAAGTAAAGAGAATCATCCGTTATCTCAAGGGCACCGCATCTAACAAATTAAAACTTGGGTATCAGCAAAACACACAACTTGAAGGTTTTTCCGATGCAGACTGGGGCGAAGATCGTCAAACACGCAAATCGAACTCTGGGTTTGTTTTCTTTTTCGGTGGTCCGATCAGCTGGGCGTGTAAAAAGCAAACTTGCGTCGCTCAATCGTCAACAGAAGCCGAGTTCATTGCTCTTGCTGAAGCGTCAAAGGAATGTATGTGGATACGCAATATTCTAAAGGATTTCTCCATTCCATTAGATGGGCCAGCAACCATAAATGAAGATAATCAAAGTTGTATTCAAATCATTCGTGACGAAAAGTTTAATATGCGAACAAAACACATCGACATTAAATCTCATCACATAAAGGACAACATTAAGAAAAGAATTTTGAAAATTGTTTTCTGCCCGTCAGATGAAAATATTGCAGAGAAATAAATTTTTCAAGATGAAATCAAAATTAACTCTTAACTTTTTTTTTTTTTTTTTTTATTATTTTTTATATTTATGTATTATTTTCTATGTCCTCTCTTCCTTCATTATTCATTTTTTCGTTCATAAGAGTACATGTGTACACCAGCTTTTTATATTAATAATAAAACATTATAAGTAATCTAAAATCATCGGCTTTATTATTTAACAAATTAAGTACTTTTATTGAGATCCAACAGATACCAGGAACAAAACCCAGGAGATACGGGTTGAGGTCAAGAGCGTGTTAAACTGACTAATGCGCAACAAGTGCGAGCTTGCGGTGGTAGCCAGGATAAAATTCCAATTACCTAAATCAAGAGCATGCGTTTGTCTTTCAACCCAGCCAAATTTAGATAAAATTCATTGCATTATTTAACCAAGCAATCTTTACCTTCCTACCAATAAATAGAAAACCGTTACACGGGGAATCAAAAATGTACTCTTTATTTTTCCCTATGATATTTATATTCAATCGCTTCAAATAAAAATGGTGTTACAAAACTTTGGACCAATAACTCTTGGAGTACATTGAAAGTGTGGAGCCGAAAATGATACGGGAGACCAAACTGATGAAATTGGAAACCAATCAACCAGACGGTAGAGCTGCTAATTAGCCTGCGGTAGCGGGTAGTATGCATATTTGAGAATTTTTGTCTAAAACATTCTACAGTTAATTTAGATTATCCTGCATCACACCAGAGCTGGTTTGTTAGTTCTCCCTCTCAGACTAGCAAAATCTAAAGATAGTTCTTATACAAAAAGCATTCTTTTGAAAATTAATAAAAAAATGTTTACTCGTACCTTGTACTCGATATACTGACGGCAACATAATCACGACTTATCTAGAGATAAGCATCGTTACTACACGATCTGGCTGATATAAGCGTATATGAAATGACAAAGTTTGGGAGCAGGCCAATACCAATATGGTTGTCGGTAGAACTTCGGACCTATCAGTAAATAGGTAGAAAAGCATACAATAAAACTAAAATTAGTAGAAAGGCGCAATGGTTTGGAATTCCACCAAGAAGACCCAAAAAATTATTAAAAAGGAACTGGTGAAGGTTAAAGGAAGTTTTGTGATTAAATTGAAGCGGTCTACGGCCTATACAACCAAGTCGAGGGGAGTTTTATGTGATAAAAGATCCCCCCGCCTAGAAAGATTATTTCTATTAATCAAACCATTCCAGTTATTAAATTATACTACGTGTTTTATGGACATTTTCAAGTGCGAAATCCTTAAAGTTTCCTATCACAAATCTTTAAAGTTTAGTATCGCGGAAAATTTAGGATTTACAATGCATTTGAAAAATAACAAACTTTTATATGTAACAATACATAGGAATATCGTTAAAAAAAGGATATTGTGAGAGATAAACGGATGCAAGTGATTTAAATTCGCCGGACCAAACTGGAGCTTTCCAGCATAAATGCAGAACTGAGTGTTTAAGGCTGATCTTTATTCCCTGGAAAGGGACAAATATCAAGCTGGTATTTATCAAATCGGTCAAAAGTGCACATATTTTCCCAAAGGTCCGAAGACAAACAGATATTTAAAAACTAATGGATAATGTATTTTTCAATATTGGTGGTGCTTTTACCAATATAAAGACTGTGTTAGCCATGGAAGGTTTGTTATGAGATGGGGCTCCACTAATAGAATAAATGGTGATAATTTGCAAATGGATTAATCAATGGATTCCGTTTGGAAGTGGTGGGGAGAAAGAAAGCGTTCGCATATGCAAGCGTTATAGTGATACTCGTATCTAAGTAAGAACGTTGTGGAAAATGCCATTTCAGTAGACTACATGCGTATGTATATTATAAAAGGCTGGATTTACTATGGCCGTCCAAAATGTAATGAAAATGGTTATTTTTCACACATAAGTTATTGCATACACAAACTTTGAAAATTCCTTAAAATTGACCGTTTAAAGTGCCGGCTAAAAGTAAATTTAAATGAAAGGTCTTAATGATGCTCGTACCTGGGAAAAATTAAAGGTCAATTTTCATGTAACGAGTCCGGGAAAAATGATTAAAATGGAATGGCTGGAAATGGATTAAAATGAAAGGCCTTAGTGATAGTTACTCACCCCTAGAAGGAAATTTCAGGCCGATTTTCATGTCGGTAGCTTTGGAAAATGCGGTTCAAGAAAACATACAAATGAAATTATGCTACTCCCCAAACAATCCATGGTATTATCCATATAGTATATTTAGTGTGCTGTGAATCAAATTATTAGCGAGACAATTGAATATTTTGCAAGAAGGAGTTCACAAAAATGACACAAGTGGCGAAAAAACTGTAATAAAATTGAAACACCCAAATTTTATTAAGGTTACATGAAAGAAAGTAAGAACCAAAACCAAAAGCTTTCAAACGGATTGAGCTTGAAATCCCGTATTTTAAAATTCCCTTTTCAAAATCCCGTATTTCAATCTGCCGTTTTCAAAATCCCGTAATGTTGATATATTAAGTGTGTCATGTCTTAGCCAATCATAAAGAAATTAGGTATGTTGGTTAGAAATGGGATTTTAAAATAACTTTTGGAAGAAGTTCTGGAATTTGGCCTGCTGGGATGGAACTCAACCATTTCTTAACTGATTATGATAGGACTGAGTATGTTGGAGGATGGAAATGTGATTATAAAATGAATTTTAGAAGAAGATCTAGAATGGAAACACCGGGGACGGATGTGGTCCTTCTGTTAACCGAGCTTTTGTAATGTTTCTAAAGTTAAAATAAGGTTGGTACCCAAAAAAAAGTACCAACTTAAATATGCAAATGGTTTTACGTTTCTGGCGTTAGAAAGTGTAGGCTCTGACGTTAAAAGTGTAGGAAACTGCAATTTACGATAAATTATACAACAATACTCGCACAAAAGTAAAAATGTATTCCAAAATGCCAAATTTAAATTTAATCACTGTAACTTGTGATGTTCATCGAACGCAAAAATTGGCGGAATTAATGCTACATATATGGTAATCGAAGGGATAAACCCAATCCCATCATAATCGGTTAAGAAATGGTTGAGTTCCATCCCAGCAGACCATATTCCAGAACTTCTTTTAAAAATAATTTTAAAATTTAATACCATCCGTCGATTTTTTCTGCTAAATTAGGAACTAAACTTTTTGAGGTGACCTTACGCCATTCATCGCCTGCTAGAAACAAGAAGTCTCCTCGCGAGGTAACTTTTCAATTTAGTTGTCAAATGTCATTATTTGGTATTTAATGCAAATGTGTTATTGTGTACAAATTTTTACGTGACACCTTTCTTTAAATTTTTAAACATTTCGTACTTTATAATAACATTTGCAAATAATGCAACTTCCATATCATCTTCCATTATTTTAATTGAGTTTAATATTTCTTTTATCCACGAAAAGTCGACAATTTAGTATTTCGAAGTCAGGCACAGCTTGTTTTGTTGATGTTACTGCCACCTATGAATGTTTATTTTGAATTACTGAGAAATTTAGTTTAGTTCATAATTTAGCTGAAAAAATCGAGCTGAGGCACACAGCATAATACTACAGACACATTACTAGTTTCGTAACCACAATTTCGGGGTCATGATTTTCTAAATAAGAACACAAGACACACTATACAATTTCCTTTGTTTTGTCATTTGGTTTTAAACAATAATGGAGTACGCGTTGACAATAATGTCAAGATTGACATTTAATTGACTTTTAAATTGTCAGATGTGACTTTAATATTGACAGAACACAAAAAATTTTGCTCGCCAACTAAGGGCCTATTTTTTATTCAACCTGAGTAATTTTACTCTGAAAACTGTGTTTTTATTTGTGAACTGTACTTACACCGAGCATACTATATGTTCTTTAGATTTTACACTGAACAGAATGCCAGTGTACGTAGAGTATGCAAAGTAAAAAACAAATGTTTACTCTATGCACACTGGATCGTTTGGCACTACACAACCTGTGCTCGGTGTACAATACCCAGGGCATGCTTGCTCGGGTTTAATTAAAAAAAAAGACCCAAATATCAATAACAAATAGAAATCTCGAAGGAAACTAGATCTTTTTTGGTAAACTATTAGTTGTAAGGAATCTCCATTTTTTGATGCATTCGGCGTTGTGAGCACTAAAATGCATCGAAATGTGAAAAAAGATCTCATTTCGAAACTGAGTTCAAATTTAGTTTGAAGCTATGGTAAAATATGACACACTAGTACGAAATCATGATTTCGAGTTAATCATAATTACGAAACTAACAGTCTGTGTGTCTATGACTTAAGACGGAATTTATTTCTACACGGGTTGGCGCTCAAAGTGTTACCAACTTCACGCTGCTGAAGCATATCATTTTACGTCGCAGTTAAGAAAGTTATCGAAATGGAATTCAAACACAACAATGTTATTGCTTTATATTTGGCTAGAAAATCGCAATAGTTAAGGAGCTACGACATTCACGTGTGAACAAAATATTTGTGTTTCGCACCATTACACGTTACAATGATACTGGTAGTATCAAAAAACGAAATGTCATGAAGGTGGACATCTATAAAAACTGCGACATCGTAGAAATGGTTCGAAAGGTGAAGGCCAGAATTCAATGTAATCCCAGACAAAGCGTATGTATAAGTTCAATTGGTGAAAAATCTCAATATGTCTGCTGATGGAAGCCCCTCAAAATACAAAAAGTGCAAGATTTGACACCTGCACAAAAGGCATTTCGTAACAAGAGCAAAGGTATTAAAACACTTGCACGTTGGTGGCGAGCTTGAGAATTTGGCTTTTTCTGATGAAAAGATTTTTACGATTCAAAAATGTTTTTAACCATAAGGTTAGAGTGCAAATCAAAAGACAATTTAGACCAGCGACTTGCTCTGCGAAAGAAAGCACCTGCATCAGTGACCACCACTCACTTTCATTGAAACGGGCGTAAAAGTAAATCAACAAATCTACCGTGAAAAGATTTTAAACGATGCTTTGTTACCTTGGGCACGTAAACAATTCGGTAAAACCATTGGACGTTTCAACAAGACTCGGCACCATCCCATGAAGCCCGTGAAATCCAACGTTTTTTTTCAAGATAAAGTTCCAAGCTTTATTTCTTCACAACAATTGCCACCATGGTTCCTGGACTTAAACCCAATGGGTTTTCCATATGGTAAATTCTGGAGGCCAAAGTATTGAGAATGGGATAAAATACCATCAGATCACATTCGTGCAGTGTGTGAAGCCCTCACGTACTGGCTCGATGCTAGTATCTGCGCTAAAGGTGCACATCGAACAATAACATATTTATATGAAATGTTTTTACGATATACTGAAGTTTTGAAATAAAAAAAAAAAAATTGACAAATTTGCAGCATTTTTAATAGATAACATTCCGAGTGCCGACTCTTGAAATTTTCAGACTCTTAAAAATAATGAACTTCGAAGAAAATATTAAAGATCGCTACAAACCCCCTTCTAAATTTCATACATTTATTTCATTCTAAATTACAATTGAATTTATCACTATTAAATTTCGTGTAAACACGCGTAAGAAACAAACAGCCGTACACAATATGTGTATTTGAGCAGGTGAACCATACATTATACCAGTGCTCGATTACCTCTACTACACCAACGACGTCTAATATGTCTTAAAGCAGCTCATCAAACATTTCATTCCAACCAAAATATAAAATGCGCAATCTGTAATGGTGTCGCATACCGTTTTGCACACTACAAGCCTCGAGCATGTGTGAAACGAAATTTTTTAAATTAATAACAAACATATATATCTACATACTCGTTCTATATACTCGTACAATATATAAAAGAACAATTGCCGTGCGTTAGTCTCACAGAAACTCGACAACGGCTGAACCGATTTGGATGATTCTTTTGTTGGTTTTGCTCGTCTTAATACTGGGGGGGTTTAGGAAAACACGAGAGGAAAAATCGAGAAAAATCGGAAAATCGAAATTTGTGTTTTGTATGGGAATGCACTTAACAATGCACCAATGAGAACTGTGCTTCGTCATTGAGCGAGCATTCATTTATATAGTCACTTCAGATAAATTTCAATAGATGGCGTTGGTGGCGGACTTATCGTTTGACAGCTGCACCATGCATTACATATTTCTGATCCGATTATTCACACCGTGTGGTTGCGCTCAAACATTTCAGCGAAAATTTATTAAATCTAATAAACTTAAAATTGTTTCTTCGTAAAAAAGGTAGGGGATTTTGAAAATAGATTTGTTTACAGCAAATTTAATTACATTTTGAGAACAAACATTTTGATCAGCTGCTCTATTAACGTAAATTGACTTTGCACGCTTAGACATAATCGCAAATTCATTCTTAGGTTTTTTAGCGAGGCCCGATTAGTTTTGATACACGAGGATTTCAATATTGTTAAGTTCTCAGTGAAGAATAATAAGTTAATTTCAACAGATTTAGCTCGTGTACAAATGATTGTGAAAACAGTTCCGTGTCATTTTACAGTGTCCATTGCAATGCTGTAACCTACTTCGCAAACCGCACTGATAACCAGCGCGCGACGGATAATGAACATAATCGTATTGGCATGACTGAAGATGAACGACAAGCGAATAGATTCAGAATGATAAAAGTTCGTACAAATCAAACAAAACGTGTTGCTCCTATAAGACTGGAACGAGCGGCATTTCATTACGATTCGGAAATTGATTACAGTGCGTATAGATCAGTAACGATTGGAGAAATATCAGTCGTTTACCTATATTGTAAGGCGTTGAAATAAAGCACCAAAATTCCTGGATTGTGTTGCGCAGGTGAGCAAATAAAATTGCCACAGTTGATTCCGCTGCCAGAGGAGCCATTACGCTCATTGGTTTTTAGAACAGGAAGTGATTCTACCTATTTCCTGGCCAACATCCAAAAATACAATTTGCTTCCACACATAAAACGCATCATCGAAACCATTTCAGCGTCGGAAACAACGAACACGAGTTGAAGGGCATCCAAATGTATTTGCTTCAGACGGTCTGGGACGCATCTACACTGTGCATCCAAATAAGGACGTATGTTACTATCTTCGATTATTATTGATGAATGATCGTGGTCCGACGTGATTTCAACAACTGAGAACCATAAATGAGCATCTGTGTGCGACTTACCGTGAGACGTCTCGACTCTTACAGCTGCTTCAGAACGATTCGCATTGGGAACAAACGCCCAAAGATTCTGCCATATCTTCATTACCGCATCAAATTCGCACATTGTTTACGATTATCATATCCACTTGTTCCCGCTTTGAACCCGAACGATTTGTGAGTGTAATATGAGGACGACGTATCTGAGGATGTTTTGCATCGTGTGAAAGCATTAGCCGACGCAGTTCTTACAAATGTTCTAATCTGAATCAACAACAAAAGACTGCGTATGACTCTTTGATAGAAGCTGACGAGTTGATGATCATGGCTGTGATCAACTGGCTTCATCTGGAATTGTAGCGACTTTGTTAGAAGGCGAACAAACTGAACATTCTACACTGAAATTGCCACTGAACATGAAAATCAACGAGACACCAACTTGGAACATCGCTAAAAACAGCGCAATGGCAAAGATTCTACCGCGTGCTTGAAATCATTAAATTTGTGGCGGCATGTGAAAACTCTCCGATTGACGACTAACATGCGAGTGTTTTTGTAACAAGATTGAACTGCAGATGTGTTTTCGAAGCAATTGTTAGATATTGGTAATGGAAAAAATCTCAGTTGACCTCTACCGGATTCATCACATATTTCTGCCAGTTGACCGAATCGCAGCGCTCATTCGACATGTTTTCCGAACATAGTGCAAAACTTAACAAACTACAATTGGCTGAGCAAACGAGCCATATTGGGGCCGAAAAACTAAGATGTCGATGGTCTTAACGCAACCATTCAAAATTTCATTCCGGGACAGTTGTTTTCCTTCATATCGGTTGATACAGTTATCAACCAGGATGAAGTAGTCAATTATCGCACAGAATTCCTGAATTCGCTAGAATTGCTCGGATTACCACATCCACATCAACCTCGACTGTGCAATAGAACGGGACTGGCTGTGAAAAAGCTTATGAATAACATCATCGAGGCGATGTTTATCAAGGGTAAGTACAAAGGAGAGGATGTTTGATTCCGCGTATACCGATGATTCCAACGAACTTGCCGGTCGAGTTCAAACGGCTTCAACTCCCGTCAACAAGTCACGAGGTCAGTCGTTGGGAGTTTGCGGGATTAACTTGACGTTTCCGTGTTTCACGCACGGACAACTGAATGTCGCGGGTTCCCACGTCAGAAAATCATCATCTTTGTTTGTCGCCACGCCGGAAAACAAAACGAAAAGCGTAGTTTACCACAACACTGCATTGAATGTTAACCTCATTTATTTTCCATGTAAATAAAAGATTCGAGTTTCATTTAATCGCCAAACAAACCTCAAACCGTACACAGTGGAGTTGGAAGGTTGACTGGGATTCATAATCGCGAGGAGTTACAATCATATCAATTTTAAGTGGTTAGAAGTTCATTGGGTCATCTAGTATCACATTAAAAATACGTTATTATGATAATGTAATCATAATGTGGTGTAGCCACATTAAAAAGTTTGCAGGCCAAACGTAATGTTGGGTAGAAAAAAAAGTGAGCCAAATAATACAACCAGCTAAACCATCCGAATTTGAATGTTCTTAAATGAGACTTTGAGCATCTAGATATTTTGTTTGTAGCAGCACATTTACCAAACATCATATTGAGCGATATTGCAAAAGGGAAGTCCAGAGCAAACAATAGCGCAAAACATCGGATTGAGAAGGATCGTGTTCGGAACGTCTAAAAGTCCAGGCGAAGTAGGTTTTATGCAAAAAGATCAACTGCAATCAATCTTACAGAATTCAACACCAGTACCACAAAAGAAATCGATAATCACAAGCAAGTTGATGTGGTATACACAGACAAGACTTTGCTTTGAAAAGCTTTTACCTCATCAATCAATATAAAACTAACCCAACCACAAATTTGGGTTCTGCAGTCCATTTGTAACATGGTTTAAATGATACTTAGGCCACTGCTCTCAGTACATGGAAATGGGGAAGAAAATGTCTGTATTAATTTCTGCCACCTCCGGCATGCCTCAAGGTTCAATGGAATCATTCAGGTCATATACTGTTTGCAGATAACCTAAAATTTTTAAAACCGTGGAGAAAATCAACGATAGCCACAAACTACAACAAGATATTGACAGTCTAGATAACTTGGTTAGATATTGCCGTTCTAGGGCCAATCAAAGATGACCACTAAATTTTTATTGGAATGCACAGTTTACCACAACTAAACTAAAGTAAAATATATATAATTCAAGGTTTAAACGAACCTATGGGATTTTTGGTGTGATAATCTCATCGGGAATCCCACATAATCTTTAAAAATACGTTATGCCCAAATTTTAGCGATAGGCGCACAAAATTGCGCAATCCAACACACTCGCAAAAATCGGGACTTCTAGTGTGATTGACACAAAGTTCAATTTCCAACAAATAATCCAACATAAAATTTCAAAAATAATAAACAGCATAAATGCAAATTACGGAAAATAAGATAAGCAGAATTGTTATACTGGAGGCAATGTAGAATCCAATGAAGTAGTACAAAATTCATAGAAAATATCGACAGTTAACTCCAAAAATCCAAACAATCAAAAGTCATCTAGCAAAATATATTGCTGATCGCAAACTCAAAACAATGATCACAAAATGACTTTTTAGAAATGATTGTTGAAGTGAATGTTTATAATTTAGCCGCCGTCGCTACATGTTATGCTGGAAATAGACGTGTGAAATGTCACGTACGGTAAATTAAAAATCTATACTACTTTACATAAACTAAAACACCGCAGCAGTGCTGACTACACAACAAAAAAAAATATCATGCGAATTAACATCACGACGGCTTTTCAATGTTTTGACAGAAATTGAAAAACAAATTGTACTATATATTATTGTTTATTGAAAACTACCGAAAAATAAAAACGCAATGTCAGAAAAATACGCTCATGTAGTTAACTTGCGTGTTCGCATGCGTATTTGCATTTGCTGCATTTGTTTCCAGCATTAAGCATACTTACAGCCCAGAGCCCGTATTCTTGATTTCCTACTAAAGGAATATTTCCGAATGTATATAAAGTATGTGGAAAAAATTCCCCCTGCTAGTTATTTGACGATTATGTTATTTTTCGATAAAGTTCAGCTGAACAATTATTTCAAATTTCGTTTAAAGTTATTTTAAATATAAAGTTAACAAATGGAAAAAATTGTGGTGATACAATTTATTTCGAATGACTGAAGAATATAAAATTTGTGTACATGTAGAATTACATGCGGAAATAGTACAGGAATTTTGACAGATACCCACACATGTGGAAAATGGATGTGGAATTCAAGAATACGGGCCCAGTATGTAATTTTTCCAGTGTGTGGAAAATATTGTTATAATTCCGTACTACAAAATATCAGAGACACAAAAATATCAATTTTGGGGAAAAATAATCTTCTTTCTCTTTCTGTTTCGCGGTAATCTTATTTATTTTTTATACGTTTTGTTTGTATATTGATTATTGATTATTGAATCTTTTATTATTTTCTCTTCTCAGTTTAATGTGACAAGTCTACGGGTAAATATGCACACGATTGTGCATGCGTGTGTTTTTGTTTATTTTAATTTCTCGTGTTACTTTATTTTAACAATTTTTAATTATTATAAAATGGTTGCGATCGGATTGGGTTAAAGAGGTAATAAAACATATTTTTGCCATGGCGTCGCCATTTACATATCTACGCATTTCTTTTAAGTAACTATTGGTTTCCACCTAACATGATTGCAAATTTGCAAAGGGAAATTTTTGATCATGTATAGTTGTATTTATGTGTTATTTTCATTTGTATATGAATATAATTTTGACGTTTTCCAAAACAAATCTCCTACTAACAACATAAACAAAACTGATGTACAATAGATTTTTTGGTTAATGGTCACAATGAAATATCCAAATAACGACAGCAAAAATAAGATCTAGAAAGAAAAAGCAACGACGCGAAGAGCTTCGCTTTTAAAAATATTCATTGGATTCTGGGAGTAACAATTAAAATACACAATTAATTTCCTATATTAAAATTCAAACAATAATTCAAAAATAAGCCAGGATGTTCACTATTACAATACATCCTACGGCCATTTATTACCCAAACATTTTGACATAACATAATAATGTTTGTTCTCAAAACATAAACAAGCTGCTGTGTTTATTGCAGGGTTGATAATTTTGTTTTATAAATTTGGAAAATTTTGGATTTCTTTTTGTAAATGCAAAATTTGCGAAGCAACAAGTTGTATGCTCGACTACTTTTGACTGCAAATCGCTTTGTAATTTTTTTATGTGTGTGTATAAAAATGTATATACCGATACGGAACTATTTTGAATGTGTGCTATCGAAGAAATCGATTGCAAATAATTGCAAAGCAATTATGCAGATGGAAACGCATCGTAAAATGTTTTTGTTTTATTTTTTTAGGATGCTGTGTAAAATTCTAACATAAAAAAGAAATATGTATATTGAATATGTGAATAAAAATATAAAAATTACAAACAAATAGTTCTTTTTTTAGTAGAAAAATATTATTAATACCATGTAAAAATGCTTTGGAAAGCTGTTCTATTTGCATGCGATAAAGTGTGTTAAATTAGTACGTAAGTGTATATGGAATATGCCCGAGTTTCCGACGAAGTTCCTTCTAATTTACAATTTGATTTTTTCTCTTTTTAGTCAGGATTCACACCCACACTGGAATTTTTGTGGCACTTTTCTTTGGCGATTGAGAGCACATTCAATAAAAATGTCACGACACCTTTTGGTTTGTTTTTAAACTAGCGGCTATGATCTAATGTCATCTGTCAAGTGACAAATTCAGTATTATATTCTCGGAGAACGAAATGAGTTGATACACGTTTGATCAACAGTGGAAAATATTGAAAACTTATTTCCAAGGCATTTAGTCTTTTGGGGAAACTTTCCGAAAATTACGTGCAATTCCGTATAATTCGGTAGTGCCAACTGAGCGAATACATAGTGTGAGTAAATTTGTGAATAAAGTTTGTTCGATTAACATGTTAATAGACAATACTCACAACCCGTACCGCAGTCCAGCTCATTCAAAGGAAAATATTGAGCAAGAATTGAACATCGACGATAGAACTTAACGAAGAATTTTACTCAAAAACCTGGGTATGAAGTCCTACAAAGTCCAAGTATTGGTTCAAGAATTGAAGGCAGTTGACCATCCATTGCGTTTTTACTTCGCTGAATGGGCCAATTCTCGGTTGGAAGAAGGACAAATATTATGCTAATCATTCAAAGAAGATTAAGGCTTTGAAACACGCAAGTAAAGTGACTATAATAGAGACTAAATGATTGAAAACGTACATAAAAATTAGGTCGAGAGAATGAGGTACTGTGGATCTAGCCGAATAGTACTCCATTATTAATCTGAAGGTGTACTCCCAAAAATAAAGTACTACTCATACCTGTATAAATGAGGCGTGGTGGTACATTAAAGGGCGCGAGAGGAAATGTTATATATACATTTTAAAGTAAATACGTACACAGACGATAAGTAAATTACTATTTTGATGTTGGCATCACTTTACAAAAATACCGACGAAAAACCAGATGTTCACGTCGCTAAAACTAGCAGAACCCATCCAGCTGAACATTACAAGATAGTATGGATAATAAGCTAATAATAGGCTCTACTAAAAAATTTGGCCCTCCATCCCTTCCAACTAAAACGATGGGTTCTATTAGAAACTATTGGAAACTTAAAAATTAATTTTAGGCTAATTAAATGCCCTATTAAAATTTTTTGTCCACCCGTTTTTGACCAAACTTCAGGTCTTAATCTAAAGCTAGCAGAACCCAAATCGAAAATCAGACCAAAACCGAGATTATAACGCAAAACATTAAAATAATTTTAGGTTCAATAATAAATTAAAAGATCTAAAGCTTGATCAAGAAAACGAGTGGAGCCTAAATAGGACATTTGATTAGGCCATAATCCGTCTAAAACTATTTGTACGACAATAGATATAGTTTTGCGTTATAAGTTCGGGCTTGGTCCGATTTTCGATTTTGCTTCTGCTAACCTTAAATTAAGTGACCTTAACCTTAGTCAAGAACGAGTGGAGACCAAAGTATTTTACCGGAGTATTTAAATGAGCCATAATAAGCCTAAACTCATTGGTATGAAAATGGATCATGGTTTGCGTTCTAATTTTGTCGGTTTTGGCCCGATTTTTGATTTGGGTAGGGACGTAGATGTTTCGCTTAGTAAAATGAAAAAAAAAATCGGTCGTAAAAATTAAGAAAATTCGTTGCATTGCTAAATGAATATTAATAAACTCGAAATCGGCACAACTTTCATATTTCGTAACCAAAAGGTTACCTCATGTATGCAGTGAAAGTATATTTACCAATCTTGCAATCTTTTTGTTGCATTACAATATTTTTTTTTCATTGTTGAATCGGATTACGGCGAGTCTATATAATTAGTATTTTATCGTTACTTTTTTATGGCGCTTTTTACAAGTCATTAATTTTTAGATAAGACAGTAAAGTAGAACAATTAATTGACATTTACATGATGATTAATGATATACACGTTACTGACACCTGATTGATAGCTGTAATATGACGGAATAGATGATTTACTTGATAATTAATTGATCTGAACATTTATTTATGGAAACATTACAGATCTCGAAAAAATATTGACAATTTAATGTTTTCTACCCTTTGTCATTGATTTTCAAGGTGGAGACTGTCGAAGTGCGCTTTATACCTACAGCATTATTTTTATCATTTTGTTTTGTTTTTGGTTTAGTCAAAATTGGCGGACAAAGATTCATATCCTATCGCGGTGTTCCCTGGGTAACTCGAACTAAATCTAGTGATGGACACTACAGGACACGGGGAGTAAGCAAACGCCTGTCTTGTAGCGATAGCGAGCCCCTGCTGCAAATCTACAAGGTTACTCCAAGGTTAAAAAATCTACAGGGTTACTTGGCGATCAAATGGTGGGAGCACAAACCAAATTGATCTATCATGGTCTCATAGAGACATTTCATTGACAGAATATATGCTTGTTATTTTCAAAATTTCCGTGCAGAGCTATACCAGTTAGCTATCACTCAAAATATAAACCGACACAATGAAAATAACGAGCCCCTATGAAATACCCAGGTGTAGTGGCAAACAGACTCCTATTCGAGTTCTTGCACCACCCAGCGAAACCAGCGAGGAGGTATTTGTCCCATATCCCAAAGTAGAGGTATAGAAGACGCAATCTTATCAGGTTAAAAATGAAGAAGCACCCGCTCTCATAAAATATGGAAGAGCTGCTCTTAGCACTTATCTTTATGATCTCATCATGATGATTGGAGAGCAGGGAGAGCTCTACCTGCGGAATGAACGACCGCACTCATGTGTCCGCTGCATCAAATGGTGAACGTTCAAACGTGAAAATTATCATACGATAACTCTGTCAAACACCGCCTACAAAGTGCTTGCCAATGTTGTACTTGCCAGAATCATCCCAGCCAGGTTTTCACCCAACCAATCAACCTCTGATCAGTCATTTACGTTGAGGATGATCTTGGAGAAATATTGGTAGCCAATTACCATTTACGAACTCTATATAATTGTAAAGACAGGCATCTGATAATATCATAGCGAGAACCTTTGAGCCGCACTCAAATGGCATGTCTAGGAATTCTAGCCTGGAAATCAGATCGAATCTTCCATCTTGTTACAATCAAACGTAATTCGCCGTCGTGGTATAGTGGTATGCTTTTCCGCATACACGATTGAAGAACAAAACCAGGAATTGACAACCAACTTGCTTCAAATGAACTGAATGCAAAGCAAAAATCTAAAAAAACCTCACAACTGGCGATTTCAGAAGGTAAACTATCGAATTGTCACCTCCAAATTTTTGGACAACGGCGCTGATACCTCCGTAATTACTGCTAGTGACAGAGAGAAAGAACATCGAACTTAACAGACAGAACATTTGCGTTCCGGCGAATAGATTTAGATCTCAGCCTTTAAAGGCATTTCACGTATAGACACTGATTTTGGCAGATGTCACACGTTGCTGCTGATCATATAGATTTCCTCAAATACTTAAGTTTGTTAGCCGATATCCAGAACAACCATTTAGTCGGCCCACAAACGTCCCTACAAGAACAAGTAATTGTATCAACATCTGGAGCTAAAACATTAAGGGTGATCAACACTATAGTACTTTAGATGTCAGAAGGTTACTCTTATTAGAGGAGTTCAAAGAGATTACATTTGACGTCCAAGGGAATACAGTTGCTAAACACCACGTAGCACATCATATTACAGCTCGTAGTACCCCAATTGCATGCAATTTCATCCTGCGGTTACCGTGTATGATAGATACCCGATACTTTACTTCCAAGACTGAGTTACGGGGATATACTGTATCTTCACATTTAACAACTTAATGCGGGCCTACCATCAGAAGCCGACCGAGGAAGCAGATACTTCAAAAACCGCTATTCAAATTCGGACTATATTCGAATTCACTTGAACGGTATCTGCAATTATGTAAAAGCAAGTAAGAAAAATATTCCCGAATTGTAGCTGAGACGGCAGGTATTTCTGTCATGTTGCGACTGACAGTTGCCAGTCTGGCAACCGCTATAATTTTACTCATTGAAACTTATGGAAACTAAACAACGATGTAGCACTTATGATAAAGAACTATTTGCCGCTTATTCCGCAATCAATCGATTCCGTTATCAGATCGAAGGTCTTAAACGCTCATTACTTATTCACCGAAACCCCTGATAAAGCATCGCCACGACAATTCGGATACTAGGACTACCCTGGCCAGTTTACCACCGATATACAACATGTATCTGGAATGGGAAATGTACTCGCATATTCCCTTCCTATAATCGATTCAAAGTCATTAACCGAAGCCATAAATTGTGAAGCAGAACAAACAGACGACGAATTAAGAGAAATTCATGAAAATTGAATTAGTTTTCAATTCAGATTTGAGTATCTATCTTGACGTTTCAAACCTTCGTAAATGCCATTTCGGCCATGTCAGCATCAAGACTGATATTTAAAAAATGACCCAATGTTGGGCGTGCTAAAAGTCAAAGTTAATCGTCATACTTTAAGCAAACTGGGAAATTACATACCAGTCACAAGGAGATTCAATGAAATACACCTAGACATCATTGACCGATTACCAGAATCCGAGGGACAAGGTTGCGTAACCCTCTTTACCGCGTTACAAGATGGACAAAAGCAGCACCTGTTCCAGATATCAAAGCAGAAACCATAGGCATAGCAATGTTCTGAGGGGTTAAGGTTTCAAGCACAGAAGAACAACCAGCTATAATTCTAAATGCAACGGATTCATTGAGTATTGAATCCGCACACTCAAAGCAAACATTTTGTGCCACGAAAGCTGGCAATCGACACGTATTCTTCTATCAGTGCTGCTGGGTTCGCACAACATATCGCAAATAGATAAAAACAAAATCCGTTGAACTCGGAGAAACAAAAACCGACCCAAACTAGTCAGAATTCGTCCAACAACTTTAAAAATCAATTTGAATACATGCGAACACTTTCATCATGTAGGCATCGGAAAGACAAAATATTCGTCTCTAGCGATTTAAACACGTGCTCACATGTATTTTCACACACAGATGCAGCTAAAACATCACTACAGTCACCATATGAAGGCCCATATACGCTAGAAATCTGTGGGAAACGCTGCAAAATTGTCATACGTAGATTGAAACCTTTTTATCTAGAGGAAAGTAGCACAGTACCATCAACGAACAAACAAAGTCAAAATGATAATTCGAAAATCCAACAAATATACTGTTTATAATTAGAGTTTAACCTAGGTTGAATCCAGGTTGACTTTTATAATAAACGGAGTCGTGTCAACTTGAAATTAACCGGAGTCGATCCAAAAAATTCCTTAGGTCGAGTTAACTCTGTTTAAAAATATCTATTATGCAGGGCGCTTTTTATGTTTCAGGTCGATTTTGTGTGGCCGCCATTTTGTTTTGGATGACATTTTTCCAAGTGCACAAGAATTGGGAGTGTCTCCATCATGCTTGTTAAAAATTCTAAAAGAAGATTTAAATTTTTAGCCGTATAAAATTCAATTGACACAAGAGCTGCAGGAAAATGAACACGAACAAGAAAATGTCCGGCAGTATCATTGGGTCATATTTCTTTGACGATGGTAGAGATAATGCTGTAACGGTGGCCGCTATCGGGACATGTTAAAAAACTTTCTTGTGCCCGAATTTAATAAATCAGGTCACTTGCCCGACATTATATTTCATACATAATGTTAAAGACCACAATTCAAAAATAAAATATAAATAATAAAATTGTATTTCTTTTAAAAGTTATTAAAAGAACATCGACCTGTGGCACTATTCTGGTAATTCCGTGGGAATTGCGGACTGGGGAAAGAATTTACTTATAATTTCTGTTTAAGTTAGTTTCTTCTATAGCATACAAGCCTTTATTCCACAATGAAACATATTTTTTCAGTTAAAAAGTGCGAGATAAAAATATAGTTTCGCCATAAACCAAAACCAAACAAAAAAAAACTTCAATAAAATTTTACTGACAAAAGAGAAATATTTCTCGCACACTAATGCTGCGTACCTACATGATATCGGAAATAAAGAGCATCATACTCGCTCCTGAAATCAAAACCAATCAAATTTCGTGAAATGCTTTTATGCCTCTATTACACCAAAAAAGTTTTACTGTCAGTAAAAACGAAACGAGATAAAAATATAGATATTCTTTATACTAGAATGAAACAAAAAACAAAATCAGTAAAATTTACTGACAAAATATTTGTGTATGTGTTTGTGATGTTGCCATAATAATTTTAAAAAATATGTATCGAGAGTACTTTTTATGGCAACATTTCAATACATATGAAGAAATATGTAGCGTAAATATATATGTAAAGGTGTAGCGATGGAAAATATTTTTCTCACACATGTATCATCAAATTTTTTATAGTTAATTATGGTATAACGCTCTTTTCTGTCATTTTTGGTTATATTATTTTTCAAAGTGAGCAAAAACAGTGGAAAACAATTTTAAATCGATTAAAAAATTAAACATAATTAACAATTTAGTTTGTTTTAATTAAAATAAAATTTCTTTTAATTCAAAATTTAGCTATAAAATCTTGCTATAACAATAAAAAAAAATCATTGGTCTTCTTCACTCCAATGCAATTTTATATCATTTTTTCTCTTTTTGGTTTTTCAGTATTTTTTACTGACAGGTGTTCGAAATCCGAGACTTGACGAAATAATCTCCACAGATTATTGAAGTGTGGTATGTGGTTTGTGTTAGGGCGAATCCGTCGTTCCACATTTTGATTCTTTCGTCGTGATTCTTTCCTCGTTTCTTTCCATTTACCTACAAACTAACAAGTAACAACAGTTTGTAAGTGAAGGGGAAGGAAACGGGGAAAAATCACGACGGAAGAAGCAAAGTGTAGAACGGCGGAATGTGAGCCATTTATAATTTACAATCTGTAAATGCAAATTATGTTTTAAATAAAATTTCATTTTATTTATAGCATAATTTGCATTTACAAATTTTAAATTATAAATTACGCGCATTCGCACTATCGCAAACACACATGCCACTACTAAGAGTTTTATTCTCATTTATCATTTCGTCAAGTTTCGGTTTCTAATAAAATTTAGGTGCTGAAGATAATTATAACTTGACCCGACTCGCATTGTAAACAGAGTGATTAAAGATGAAGGTATAAATATTATGATTCAGAGACATCTAGTGGTCAGCACTGTTTTTAGAGTGTTATTTTCAAATTCTAGTCGTCCACATTCTCGATATTGTTTTAAGATTGCCATGGGCGAAATTTGCAAAACCACTTTAGTTCAACGGAATACAACGAACCTTGCTAATAGGCATCTAAGGATTCTAAAAACTCAAAATATATAAAAAAAATATTTAAATAAACTCCAAATATAGAGTCAGATAACAATACCGTTGCATTTCTATCCACTGTCGTTTGTCAATAGAATTCATGACAGTTCTTTTTTAATGCCTGTGCCACTGTCAAATATTTCGAAATACTTCAAAAATGCTATTTCCAAGGCCATCATTTTCACTTGTACACATAATTTAGAAACAAGTGTCATTTTCTATCAATATCTGATAATCAATAAATACAACTACGAACTACCTGTTGTGTTAGAAAGTTAATTGGCGCTTTGTTTTCCTTGTAATTAATTTGATACGCTCGTTTGTCGACTATACAAATTATTTACGTATATGTACAGTATATTATACGCGTCTGATATCGTTATCAATATAATCAATATGGTAAAAGGTCAATGATTTAGATACTATTTCAATACCAATTTAAAAACATTTGCTACTACTACTCAAAAAATATAGTATGTTGAAATAACGCGTCAACAATATTTTAAATATTATCGCGTAAAAACATGTGTGTGCATTAATAGATAACAGAACACAAAAAAAAATATTTTTATTGTCTACCTTCACCGCATTCACATACAATGTACATATCGTATACGAGTATGTGTTGTAAGTACGTACATGTGATAGAAAGTCCGGATAAAAATATTTGCATACCGCGTGTGAATTTTAAATGACATCAACAAACGTAAATTATTTACAAATTAAATTTTAAATTATATTTGTTTACCACTCACCTACTGTTGAGTTTATATGACACCTGTAATTGTATTTACTTGACTCCTCCTCCTGTATCAATAGTACCCTCGTTACAAATTGTAGTACGATTAGAGATGCAATGATTAGCAGCGTGTTGACACTTGATACCATCATACAAAGTATTTTAAGGATCGACTGCCCCTCCTACTAGGTACCAGATGATAACAAAATCAAACATATAATTTAGTTTATAGTAAGTATACGTATTCGGTATTGGTAGTGATCGCATACACATGTAACAAATTTTATTTAATCATCTTACAAAATTCTTCATAACGCATACATATAAAAGATGTTTTTCTAATTCATACATTGATGCTAGGCTACGACAACGATACAACGACGCACAAATAAAAACATTCAAAAAAAACAATTCATTTCTATTTATATAAACATTTTTTATAAAACAGAATAATAAAAATAATTATTTCGTTGTCTTGAGTGTTTTCAACATATAAGTCCACCAAAATTGCGAGTTTTTTTACGCTTCCATGAAATTTTTGCGTAGACCCATCAACACCTTAACACGTCCTATAATGAGTAAGGCGGCCGCCCAATTGAAAATTTCATTCAAAATTTTAAAAATAAAAATTTTAGATGGAAATTTATTTTGATTGCACATAGTGGTGGTATAAATAGAATATTTTAACTTTAAAGATGATGATCAACCACCTTTCGATCAATCCAGTAACGACGCCAACTTATTTGTTTTTAATAGTTTCTTTAGTCTGCTTGTCTACACACAAACGGTATAACGGTTTTGTTCTCGTAAATTTATACGCCAGTTTCCGGTGCGACCAATAAAATCATACAATATGAAGTATTTTGGCTTGAGCCAAATCCTTCCACGTTATATAATAGTAAACGACGAATTATTTATGCGAGTAATAATACAAGACAGTATAAATTTAAAAAAAATAATGACAAAAGTGTTAAGTGCGTAGGTATGATTTATGTATCATCCATAAAATCTCTATATGAACAATGTGTATTCAGTAGGCTGAACCAAACTAAAAAGTATACAATAAACTTGTAGTGTCAAACGATAGGTGTAAGCTCATGTTTGAGTTTTTATAGACCATTAACTGGACAATTAGATCTATTATTTATCACGAATATCACTTTAAATAAACCGTCATTAGATAAAACAATAAGTAAATTTATGACGGTTTTGTATTCCTTTTGCAGTACTGGAGAGTATTTCCCAAATACCGTTAAATTTGTGCGCCCAAATACCGATAAATAAGCCACCTCGTACGTCCCATAAAAATTTCCAAAATTGTGTCTCGACTAATTTTTTTCAGTATTTCCCTTTTCGAATTTTTGCTTTATTGCGGTCCACGGTCTTCTTGTTTAATCGTGAAGACATAGGTATATCTTTTAGATTTCTCGCCAATAAATTCGTATGAGATGACTACATAGCTGATCCGCATCTTTGCAACCAGGGTGCTCCTGTAATCATTCTGAAAGTTTTGACTGAGTTCGTTGGACAATGTCAATATTCCAATTTGTAGTTAATTGCCATAATTTTCACCCATACGACCAAATTGGTTTAATCATTGTATTATACAGGGGAAGTTTGTATTATAGGTCAATGATGGAATATTTTAGCATCAACCAGTGCACTTTATAAACTTTTAATCCATATGGTCTCGTTTCATTTCATTTCCTAATTAAAATAGGGCCGATATACAGAAAAGAGAAATTAAATTGATCGAAAACTTGAAATTGAGATTATCAAACAAGATGGCGGCAATCATAAACAGTTATTAATTAAACTGGCCTATTATTGAGGACTGTTAAAGTTCGGAATGTGACATCTAGCGCATTAAAAATAAGCTGATTGAGTTTTTTTACATGAAATTTTAGCACAACATACTTTATGACAATAAAAATTAACATACAAAAATAGACCCAATAAGTTTAGTTTGTTTGCCGTCAGTTCTACAAACAGTTCTCTATTGCCATGGTAATTGTATTTCGTAGTTGTTGTTCTCATGGTAATTTTTTAAAACTACTTGGCTGACCTTTGAATATAATAAGCGTTTTCCGAAATAGACCATGCTAACTTTTGAGTAACTTGCTCACAAAAATTACCCGATATATTTCCAGACACGTAGAGTTACTTTTGGATAATTTAGTTTTTGTTTTTTTTTTGTTTCCAGCAATTACAAGCTTTAGGGGCATATCCTCCATCCGGTCGCAAATTAATCATTGGCGATCAGAAATATGATTACTAGATTAAATTTGCCAAGCCAATTGACACATTTTATTTAAATTTAAATTTATTTTGCGATTGTAGAGTAGAAATCTACGAAAAGACTGCTACGCATTTTCCAAAGTCGCAGTATTTTTATGTATTTCTACTTAACAATCGCAAAAAAAAAATTAATTTAAAAAAGATGTGAGAATTGGCATGGTAAAATAAATCTAGTAACCGTATTTCTGGTCGCAAATAATTAATTTGCGACCGGATGGAGGATATAAAAATACAAACTATGTATACAAAAAAAAACATCAATAACTATTAGTGTATTTTCTTGACACGATTACAACTATAATTACATGGCTAACTAAATCAATTTACAATTTTGTTTAGCGGAAGATATTGCAGATTTGCTTTATGTTGGAACAGACGTGCGGATTTTACGAATGCTAATATGCATGCAAAAACGCAAGTTAACTACATGAGCGTATTATGCTTTAATTCCATGGATAACATTTGCTGACAGCAGTTTTTTTTGCTGATAATACGCAAAAAAATTTTTTTTTTAAAATTTCATGAGAGTGACAAAGAACAGAAATATTTTTTATTTCATTTTATAGTAAAATTTTATGGTTTTACATTTTAGCATAACATAAAAATTTCATAAAATATTTAATTTGTACATTTTCGTACACTTCGAATTTTAATATATATACCACAAAAAGCCACTAACGTTAATAAATTTCAAAAAAAAAAAAAAAATCGACATTTGAGTATAAAAATGGCGAACAACTTATTTTATATGTGTGTGAGAAAAATTTCCTATCTTTACACACATTTTTTGTAGTTGTGTGAAAAATGCTGCCATAAAAAATACTCCAATTTACATTTTTTATGGCAGCATTATGGCAGCAAACTTCCCCTATCACACTTCCCCTCTCAGCAAAATTTTACTGACAACATGTTTTGTTTCGTACACAACCAGTAATATCTATATTTTTTTCTCGCTTTTATTTTTGCTGACAGCAGATTATTTCCATGGAATAGAGGCATAGACATTGCGTTTTTATTTTTCGGTAGAGTTTTCAATAGACAATATACAATTTGTTTTGGAATTGCTGTCAAAATATTGAAAAGCCGTCGTGATGTTAATTTTTTTTTGTTGCTGCGGTGCGTTTTTTTTAGAAATAGAGACAACTTTCGGAAAAACGCAGCCTATTCCGCATACGTGTATTTCATTTCATTTAAAGTAGTGTATTCTAATTTAAACGCACGCGTTTTTCCGCACGTCTGTTAGAGTCTGCTAGATGTCAAAATATATTTTCTTCATTCATGTTTATGAATAATATATAAATTTCTATAATTACAAAGTGTTTAATATAATTATTTTTTCAATATACAATATAATTGTTGTATAATATGAATACACAAATATAATTTTATATAATAATTCAATTGACCGTTGGAGCCGTGAATTTAGACACTTTTTTACATGTAATCACAACTATTTAAATTTAGTCGTTTCGTGAGCGCTGGTGGTCATATTTTAAATGGAATCACAGCTTTATTTTATTCCATTAGTTGGTGTTTTCTCTACTTTACCAATCGTCAATAGAATTTTAAATAATTGTTACAGCGCTAAATTTATCCAGCGCCAAATAAAGCTAACGCAAAAATGGTTTATTTCTCAACAAAATACACCAAATTTCGTATCTGACAAAAGCTGCGTTGCTTTCGCAAATCCCGCTTAGCTGTAATATTAGAGGCCAATTTTGGTTTCAGCAATATTTGTTTATGAATTTCCAGTAACGAAAATAATTGTTCATCATAGTTGGCGTATTTATCAGTAGTAATTAAAGTAGGGTTGGCTTTAAATAAAACTAAAAAAACAAAAAGATTTTCATAAAACCGATTCGGATTACAATTACTACTGACATAAAAGCCAACTATGATGAACAATTATTTTCCGTTACTGGAAATTCACAAACAAATATTTCTGAAACCAAAATTGGCCTCGAATATTAAAGCTAAGTGGCTTTACGAAAGCAAAACAGCTAAAATACGTCATTGAATTTTGCTGAGTATGATTATACACACCCAAAATGTAATCTGACTAATTTAACCTGAGCAAGCAGGTTTAAACCGAGTATTGTATACTATACCGAGCATTGAGATGTGCATGGATTATTAAATTATTTTGTAATTCGCACCTCCTTCATACACTGATATTCATTGCAGAAGAAACGAGTATACTAAATTTACTCAGATTGAATAAAAATAAATGGAGTATTTTTTGTCAGCGCATTGCTTGCTCGGGTTGGATCAAAAAATCGACCCCAAGAGTAACTTTTGGGTAATTTTAATTTTTTTATGTTATCGACATGTTGCGGTCTATTTCCAAACATGCCTAATAAGTAACAAGAGGTTGTATGACATTCCTATGAAGGAAAGTTTTGTTAATGATGTTTTCAAATATATTTACAATTTACAATAACTTTAATGAATAAGAATGGTTTAGTTGTATTATCATGTATCAGTGAGGTACTTGGAACTTTAAAATGCGAATTTAAATTTATATTGTTATTTGATTGAACTTAAAACATTTCAAAATCATTTTATAACTAAAAATTTCACAAAAAATAGTAGTTTCAATCTAAGACAAAAGGAAATTTTAAACCTAACTTATTTTTGTCATATTTCTAACTAAAAGCATATTAAGCCCTAGCCTGCGATGACATTCCTAATTATAGCGAGCTAAAACTCGTTTATACTATGGACCCGTTTTTTTCGTGACGAGATCGCGGTGAATTGGATTTCCATATTGTAGCGCAGAGACCTATTACTATTTACAAATATATGTACAATATTTGCTCAATTTTCCTTCGTTGGCTTCGTATTAAGAGTCGTAAAACAAATCAGATCTAATTTTGTTACCAATATTGTTCAAGGATTTTGTTTAAATTTACCTAATCGCCTTACTGTTTTTTAAGATGCAAACTTTTTTAGATCTTAGATGCTTGGAGACCCTGAAACAATCCGCGTTTAAATTTTACTATGATATTGCGTCGTTCTGCGTTAATCTACATTTGAATTTTAAGCATGTTCCAACTTCCAGTGGTGCTATATTCTGGCTTTCCCTGTGAATAGGGAATTGGGAAAATATATTCATAGCATTTTTATCTAAAATATATTTTTGTGACCTACTGTTGAAGTTATTTTAGAAACAAAGGAATATTGGGAATTGTTTTTCCCTTTAAAAAGTTTGTATACTAAAAGTTTCCCTCCCAATCAACTTTGTTTCGAAATTATTTTATTTTTTATTATTATTAGTCCGCAAAAATATAATTTGAACAAAAATGCTATGAAAATATTTTTCCCAATTCCCTATTCCCAGGGAAAGCCAGAATTGTGCCACAGTATTTAAATTGCTGAATGTTCCTTCGTCAACGTGATGACTTAAGAGTCGTAAAACAAATCAGACCTCATTTTGTTCAAAATTATAATTGAAATTTACCTAACCGTACTGACTTTAAGGATGCAATTTTTTTTGTTTTAGATTCTAAAACTGCCGTTCTTTTACTATAGCGCAACCGAAAGAATCGAATTTACTTTGGAAAGACTTAAGGTCGAATAAAATATCCAATATTCTTAATAAAGCGTTTACCTTTAAGATTAGACATGTGTAGATTAAGGATACGCAAAATACTTATTTGCTTACAAAACGGTAAATTCTGAATCACTACTAACTATAGCTAAACTATTTTAGTTTACACTAAACATAATCGATCTATAATTTACTGTTATAGGAATGCATAAATACCTGAAAATTGAGCAAATACATTCCAAATTTTAGTTTTCGTTTGTATCTAGCATATACATCTACCTATCGATTATGAGTAATCTAAAGTGTTTAGTATGTGCGTGCTACTTTCATTTCAACTGAATGACTTCATCCGCAATCTTAAATTTATTCGTGTTTTTGTAAATTGATAATAAATTTAATAGGTAGGTGTGTCCACTGTCTTAAAGATAATTTACATAATAAATAAAATTTGATACGAAATTGGGAGAGTCGTCATAATGTAGAATGAAACCTCCGATAATTGCTGAAACATTGCCTAACCACCCTTTGAAATGATCTTTTTAAAACTCATTTGAAAGCATCAACAACACAAAACCATCGAGGCAGTCAGCGCAAGCATAATATTAAAATCAGTATGTAGAAAGTAAGGTGCCCAGATCGAAGTGTAGGTTGAGAGATTACTGCAAACTCACATAAGATACCGACCCTGTATGAAAAGGTATGAGAACCCCGTTTTTAACATTTGGAGAAAGTAAACAAGAATTCAGTGAATAAACTAAAGAAATAAAATGGAAAATATCAATGCATAGTTAAATTTTTATTTTTTGCCACTAATTACACGATGAAAATTATTTATCTAGTAAAAATACTGGAAAGTTATAATATTGTATTAGAGTGACAGAGACAAACAAATTTCTATGGGGAAATTTTATAGTTAAATGTCAACGTTTTGAAACCAACATCACCAACAAAAAATTACAAATTAAATTTACTTCTGCAATTGTATTGGGGATGGATGGAGTCGTGTAGCAAAGAGCAACCGTTTCTTGGGTTAGCCCGTACACTTGGGTGACCGCATGGGAAACAGTTTACAAATGTAAATGTAAAAATGGACGAACACGAAATCATCCGCTCCCCCCTCATCAGGGCATATCAGTATGGCTCATCCCCTGGGGCCTGGCTGGGATTCAATGGGCCTATAATTCATTAATCCGAAATTAAATTGATTAATCGTAAGAAAAAGGCGGCCAAATCTCTCTTTGTGATGTAGCGTCACCAAAATAAAATTAGAAGTTTAAATTTGATTGTGATTAATATTCATCAAAATCAAAAAGGAAATATCTACTCCTGCGACCAAAAGCACTACTTGTTTAGTTTAAAAATCGAAACTAAAATACTTCATTATGTCATAGAACAAACATAAGTAAATAATGTTGTATCTTAATCCCTAGGGCTTAAAGTAGATGGATTACTAGATATCTAATTCGAAAAAAACAAATATTTTTCATACAAATTTGGTTTTAAAAAACGAATTTTCAAACAACAACATTATATTTATTTTAAATATGAGGTCACAGGTAAAATATTTTAAGTTACTACTTAAGTTACTACTTCGGAACCCTTGGAAATTTCTTCACTCAAGCAACAATCTCCTATTTCTACACGCGATTTCTTCACATTTAAAACAAAATTAAAATGTTGGTTTACTATAATTGTTTTCTAACCATAAAACGATCATTGTGTCCGAGAAATATTTGTCATAATTTTTTTGTGCAGGGGCGGTATCATGAAATTCAATTTCCAGAACATTTCCGTTCAAAACTGCTGAATACAATTTTGCTGTTAAACTTTTGTTTATTTGCATTTTCATACCAAATATCTAGGCCAACTTTGACTATTTTTCGAAATTTTTTGGGTTTGTTCATTGAAATATTTTGAAACAATTAATTTTTCCGGGAGAATTTCATGATTTCGCCCGTGGTTTGTTAGAATGTTGCCATAAAAGATACTTTGCATGTGGCGAAACTATATAATTATCTCGCTCTTTTCACTGTAAAAATATGTTTCATTGTGGAATACAGGCATTTTGTATTTTTCATATAGTTACAATACAAAGTCAGAACAGTTAAACCTCTGCACTCGAGAGAACAGACTACAATTAGTATCTTTTCATTTGTGTTGATTGGAAGCTATTTTTCGGTGCCAGCAGTTAGCATCACTAAAATAAATATTAATAAATTTTGTTCCAAAAATGTATACGAGGTACCAAAAGGTAACGAGAATTTTGAAATTTCGCACCTTGTAATGAATTCGCCTGATCTTCTCGTTGTTGTGTTTGTAAATATGTCTAAGAACTATAATATGTACGACTTGTATATATTACGGTAAAAGCCCAGTAAAAAACTGTTTTATTGCTTCAAAATCTATGAAACGAGAGTAATATATTCACATAATAGTTCACCCTTCACCCCAAGGAGTATTTTTAATGGCATTAATTGGAATTTGGAATAGTAGGGGCTAACGACTATAGTAACACTAACGTGCTCGCGCTAGGTGATTGTCTCCTGGACAACCGGTTTTTAATTGTGTAAACGAATTAAAAAAATTAAAATTTCGGACATTAACCGATTTCGGCACAGAATATATACAGAAGCGACATAACTCCATTTTTATATGAATTTCTATCGACTGGAATATTTGATTTTTTTAATTAAAATAGGAGTGGTAAAATTGTTTAAATGGTAGATAATAGATAGCGCTAGTAGTTTTCAAAAAAATTAAAATCGATTATAAAATCTTCACAGTGTACAACTAAAATTTCCTCTCAATTGGCTCTCAATAACAAATGTCACTTTGATTTTGGCTACATCACAGCAATACGTGTTAATTGGTAAAATTAAAACATTTCTTTATATTTAAATCTGATGAGACTGAGTGATATGCAATCAATAATTAATAACAATACAACACAAGAATCACTATTCAGAGCTAAAATTAAATTATATACTGAAGAATATCGTCGAATGGATTATAGTAAGTAGTCGTGATACATTTCAATCACTTCTAATCAACCTGTATACTTTATTTTTAAAATATATGCATATTATTATTATAAAGAGAAATTACAACAAATGATAATGTTCCAGCACAGAAGTGAGTTTTAATAAACTATGGAACTATGCGGAAAATCGGTAATTCGTATGATGGCGAAATCGGATCAGCGGGCTGTCACTTGTCAGCCGAAATATTTTTGATTTCTGGCGATAAACTGTGAAATGTTATGTAATGGTGGCCACGATCTATGTAAAATGCTCGCATTGTATTGATATGCTCTTGGATGTATACTGTAATCTTATCCACTTTATTTAGGAATGAGGTTATTTGTCCCATTTAATAGATAGCCTCTTAAAATCTAATGCTAAATTGTGTCAGATACTAGAAACAACACCAGAGTCGGGTTGCAAGTTCATATAGTAGAGCTGAATTATTAGCTGAACGAAAATCTATGTTTATGATTTACATTCTGATTTTAAACTGGACGCAGTTGTAAGTCGAAGTTATTTGTATTTGTACCGCCAGATGATGTTCTCTATCGATAAATACTGTTACAAACCCGCTTTAAATATTTTTGATGTTATAAATGAACACTGGTTTTAGAAATTTTTCGGCTATAAGTCAAATTGTTTATTTTATTTTGTCGCATGTGAAATGATCGAAATTATATTAAAACCTGGAACACCATTCATGAATTTGGGATTACTAACGCTGTAAATCTGTGACCGCGATTTTTGTTATCCGAGGGAACTCTGAATCAAATGTTTGCCCGATAAAATATTACGTAAGTCCTGATTTTATATATGTATACTAATGAATGTCTTATCTCATAATTTTTATATTGTAGTTACGAGTTTAATAAGGCCAAGCCGTGAATTGTCTTATTGATGTGAATAAAGCCAAGCCACACAATATATATAGACAAGCATGCTAAACTTGTTTTCCAAATAGCCTTCAATTTAACACCACCCACGAAATTATATTACAAATAGTTCGGCCGATCATCGTATTATTGGCATTACCATAAGTATGTTGGATGATAAATTAAACACAAAATCAGAGGAAGCTGAGTGCTGGATTGCGACTTTAATTCGTAATGCTTGACTCGATACTAAAATTGACTGAAATTGGGACATATGTTATAATGGGAACGCAACCTTTGTCACCATATCAACATCTATTTGAAATAAGTAATTGATTCGCTCCCGGTTCGTTCGGAAGCTCTCACTGGTACTGTTGAAAGAAACCCAAGCTAAAGCACAAGAAAGTGGTGAAAATGATTGAAAGTACTACTAAACAATTTGTGGAATCTATAAACATTTTTTCTTCTAGTCACCCGATAAAATTGAGAATCCTAAATTTAATAAAACGCCAGAAATTTGCATTAATCATCAGTTGTCTTATTTTTAAAAAAATCAGGTAAACTACATCCGGCATAAGTGTTGTTCTAAACACAATAACTACCGCCAATTTTGATCGATGCACAATAAGTAGGAATTACCAAAGATTACAAGTAATGCTCGAGTGCGTGAAATTCGAGCGTTTGTTCTGAAAAGCGTACACTTCTGTTGGATGAGGCATACTGGCATTCCGGTCGAGAAGGGGCAGAGGAAGGGGAGATGGGTAGAAATCGAATCTTGAGTTTTCCATATGTACTAAAATAAATTACACCAAAGAATTTCACATCAAAATGTGTATATATGTCACGGTTAAAGTGATAAATCCGGTGGTTATGTATAATTACCAGCGTGTTATAATAGATTTTCTTCTAATTTATCATTTTTACTGGTTATGCGCCAGTGTTTTGCCAAGCTTTATTATTTTTGTCCCTCATGCTCGACTAATGGCGTCCACCGTTTCCATATTCCCGACATGTTTATAGAACACCGCCCTTACGCCCTTTAAGATATTTTATCTACATCCTCTCGGATATTTCCAAAATATCAACCAAAAGATTTCAGAGGTATACTTAAATTGGGTATGAATTGCCATAAAGATGTTTCCAAGATAAAGAACTTCACAAATCAATATACCACGCCTTCCATAAACTTTTTCAATATTTTTATAGCAAAATTTAATTTTAAATTTAGTTCAAATACGAGTTGTATGGATATATCTAGCTGAGGGCCTAGTGCCTATTAACGTGCAAAATATATATGTAATTTTAGTTTAAATACGAGTTCCATAGACATAACGCATGGTTAAAATTCACAACATTTAAAAGGAGCGAATTTTATATTTGTATTTAAAGTCCTTTCTAATAAATTCCCCTCAGTGTTATCTGATGACATTCTGTTGTGATAAGCTCAACTGGGTCATTAATACATTTTGAGAATACAACATGCAGAATAATCAGATTAATTTTTTACTATTTTGTATATTTCATATAAACTGTTTAGACGCCAGACATTTTAAGTATAAATAAGACTTTAAATAAAAATAAATTAGAATTAAAAATATTAACGTTAAAACAACAGAGAATATGGAGGAGTAAGATACAGGAGTAAATAACCGTCTTCCAAAGGAATTGCAAGAGAAGACAAATAGTTGGACATACGACGTCCTCATAGGTGACATGCGTTAACTACTAAATAGAGTACACCCAACAGACCGACGTTATCAACGCCCGATCGGTCACAACCATCGTCACTCACTAGTCAAGTTTTAGTATTTGATAAATACCTCGCGAGGATTTGGATTTATAGATGACGGGAACGCCAGAAATAAGCTATTTACAAAGTAGGACTTATTAATGCGTCAATTTTATCAAAAAATTGCACCAATTGAGCATGCATTAGATACCGCAGATCGCTCAAAGGATATTTTTAACATTATGGTAGAGACAAATGAAGATGAACAAACAACCAAATATTTTAGAAATTTATTTCCATGGGTCCTTGCAAGATAAGGTGGAAGCTACAATTATTAGGTTGCAACAATGCCAGAGAGAAACACCAACTACAACGAGATGCCCAAAAATCGAGCTATCGGAATACGAGAATTAGAGCTCCTTCAATGATATATTTACTGAGCCCATTCACCGGAAAAATAACATTTCCGCTACAGTAAAACTGTCGTATCTTGAGTGGCCCCTACAAAATTTTTCAACAACCTGTAGCTTGCTATATATAGTCAAGATACAACAACCCACGACTTCGCGAAAGAGGTGTTACACAACTTAGAGCGGCTGCATATGAGCTCCCGTTCGATTCATTGGTAACGTGCATTTAAATCAAAAACGTGGATTCAGATACTAGGCTTTGTCAGAGTATTTCAACTTCATGGTCCCAGTCATTAGAAGCAATGGCGAGCATAAAATCAACCGCGATCAACCATGCCACCAGAGAACGTCACGGCTTACAACAATGCGTTTAGAGTGCCCAGTGCAGTTCAACATTGTGTATTGTTTGTAATGCGGTGATTAAAGCAACTCCCAGCACTGAACAGCTCGTTACTTTAACGGGATTGATAGATTCAGGGACACAGCCACCATAATATCATCAAAGGCTGCCAACCTATTGAATGTTAAAAAGAGAAACCTATGTAAATATTGCGGGCATAGGTGGAAACAAAACTGGCATTTACAGACACGCTATTAATCAAACTCACACCAAAATTTTCTGGAGACTCTTTTGTAAATATCGATGCTTTGATATTTGGGAAGCTCCACAACATATAATCTCTCGCAAACCAATTGACTTAGTAATTGGAGCGTGTTATTATCCTTTAATAATAACCAACATCATAAAGGGCGATCATAATGTAATTATGGCTCAACGGACCAAATTCGGCTGGATTATAATCGGCCACCTTGGTAACAACAAAGGCAATTCAAGAACAATCATAATAATTCATTGAGAATGACAACATTCCAGAGGAAAGAAATCTCACTGAGGAGGAAATACAATTTGAACAATTCCTTTTAAAATGAGCCATAGCACTCTAGAAGAATCAATAAAAATGGCTGAATCCAGATGATTACAGCTCGAAAGTATAATCAAGAATACTACGACTTGAAGCACAATTGGGTAAATCCGAGCAGAGCTTGATGATATCGAAGTGAATCAAACCTATATTATATACCACATCAAGGTGTGCTCAAGCCAGACAGAATAACAATGAAACTCCGTGTCGTGTTTGATGATTCAGCAAAAACCACATGACTTAAAGATGACTGGTCCTAATGGTCCAAAATGTACAGACAGGTGTGGATTCATGAGGGAGATCGAGATTATCAAACCTATGGCTGCCTACATATTGAACCACAGCAGCCCGTTTCCTAGCCGTAAGAAACTTATTTCAACTAGTACAAGATGGTAGCAGCACTTATCCAATGGCAGCTAGATTCCTGTCATCGGATCTTTACTCCGATCATTTTATTTTATTTTCTGGGATAGAAACGCGAGATAACCTCTTATACGTGCAAATGCTACACTATTTTTTAAAATAATAAAGCAGGCTGCTGCAGTTCTTGACAAAAATCGATCTAAAATAAGAACTGAACTTCGCGGATATAGTTCAAATATCTGCATAACCAAGATTTACTTAATACGAATATGAATAACAAAATCGTTAATCTGTATATAATTGAATCCCGGCGCATATTTAGTTATCAACTTCTGTTCTATATAAACCAAAATATGAACCGATGACCTTATTGGGTGTGTCTCATAATTTGATTAGCTTCAATCCAATATTACGTCGCCGCACACCATTTCAAGGCTACAAATTAGAATAATAAATAAGAATAGTCTTACTAAACTGCACAAATAATTATTTCATAGACACTACGCTACAGGGTATCGGCTTAAGCCGACATATATTACCGCGACCAAAGGTTAATTTTTTTTGGTCAAATATTTTAATTATTAGAATCGTATTATGTCGACCAAATAACAAAAAATTGTTATCAGTTTTCACAAGAAATCCGATCGCTTGTTATTACATCTTATCAGGCACAAATACTTATACAATACGTCCGGACCCAACACAATCGAATGAATCATAAAATGAATTTTACAGATACATACACATGTATGTGGGGTTCACGTGTACTTTTCGCGTTGTTTATCACAACTTACGCAAATAAAATAAACGCGCGAGCTCGTTTAAATTAAACCAATACGAACATAAATCGGAATTATTTATGCTCAAAAAAGTTTTTTTTTTATCGCAATTTCTTGGCCAAATTTTGGGCGATACCATACTCGGAGTCATATTATTTGTATAATAAACAACATCATCAAAATATTTATACAACAAAATTCTATTTACATCAAAATATCGCAATACGCATATAGTTACTTGAAAAACACCCACCAAAAATTTAGTCACAACCAAAATAATTGCATTTTACGAGTATTGTGTGCGTTGACAAAGTTATCGGGCGGTATCATCTCTCGTATGCATTAATCCAACGTCGCAGGTTTAAATTTTTGCGGCGCACTCCCGTTCAATTAAAGCAAAGCGCGCACATACGACACAACGGAATATTATGATCAACGACCTCTAATCTTTTATATCGTTTGCTGAATGAGACGTTTTTATGTCTCTTGATGATATTGTTGTTTTAATTTAAAAAAAAATGCTTACTCGTACACTTTCATAATTTGTTGTTATTAATAAGAAACAGTTTAATATTATTTATTTAAAAATTAACAGGTCCAATCGAACTCCACGATACACGAAACTTGTTGGAGGATGTGAAAGTGACCTTTAGGAATTTTATTTATTTATTTATTTATTTTTTAACACGATAATAAAAACAAAATTCACAAAATAATTAATAATTTTACAACTGGAGACACACACACAGACACACACACACACACTTTACACAAAATTTTCACAAAAACTGGCTAAATCTGATTACAAATTTTTAATTAATTTCAATTAGCCCACTAAATAATATTATTATTTTTTTAATTAACGAAAAATTACACTTTACTATATTTTTAATATTTAATTCAAAATAAATAAAAATAAAATTTTAAATAAAATAAAACCTCACACTAGGTGCACGGAGTAGTGTGATCACTATATTAATTAAATACGTAAATTATTTAAATTTATTCATTTTAATTTATGATTAAATTTTTTTTTTATTTTTATTTTTTTTTATTTTGATATTTTTAACAAACATCATCATTGAAAACAAAACGATATTTATTTTGAAACTCGGGAAAAAAAATTTCAAAACAACACAAAAAATAAATATAAAAATATTTTGTATATTCGATGCGGTTTAGTATTTGTGAAAGATAAACTAATATTTTGTTATAAAAAATGAGCTTTACACTGTATAGCAGGGGGTGGTAGTAGTCGAAATATTGCAACTATCAGGTACAGGTTATTTTTATTTTATTAAAATAGCTGAGATCCAATCGGGCGTCTGCACTCATGCCATAAAAATTATTCCATGAAAATGCGCACGAGCACGCAGCATCCGCAGCAAAATGAATAAATTTAGACCAGAGTTTGTTGTCAATAGAATTACATTGCATTAAGGATGAAACACACCAAGAGCAGCGCGACATATTCCAAACAATCGACAATAACGGCTGCGTATGAGCGTGCACATCAAGCAGCGCAGCAAATTGTTTTGTTTTAGTAGTACAATTAAATTGTGTAAATTTTATTGAGGTTATGAGTAGCAGCAAAGAGCAGCAAATTAATGCTGCTGGGTGTGGAACCTATTGCTGCCGCGACAGATGCAAACTTCATTCAATATAATTTGTTTAAATTTAAATTTTTCAATTATAAATACAAAATACTTAATTTCTTTTAATGGAAATACCTATATTTATACTCAAACTATGATTTTGTATCATTACATAAGCGAATAGGTCAAAATTTAAATTTGCTGCTCGCTGCTGCTGCTTGGTGTGTTTCATCCTTTAATCGAATTAGAATAAAGATAGATTTACATATACGACAGGCGACGTGAGGCGGGAGTTTGTAGCCAACCGCAAAAAAGAATATTTTGACATTCGTCACACGCCACACGTCGAGAGATGGTTATACATTTTATCGTTTTCGCGTAGGTCCCATAAACATATGCAAATTTGTATGTAAGCGAAGAGTTTTTGACATTAAATTTGTTTTTGGTACATTTTGTTTTAATTCATTCGTCGTGTTTCAATTGGTTTAAATACCGCATAAAAAGTTAAAAATTTATTTGTGGTCATTTTTTTTAACTTTTTATCTGTTTCAACTGGTTAAAAATTTTGACAATAACATGGTTGCTTATTTTATGTGTAATTGTGAACATATATAGCAAATTTAAATATGAAAACATATAAAATAAATACTTTTTAAATATATATTAGTCAATTATGGTCAGTTTAATATTATTGCAATTTTTCTCAAAATTTGTACATGGAAAATTTTTTAACTTTTTATGCGGTATTTAAACCAATTGAAACACGCTCTTAATTATTAAAATTTTGACGTTTGCGTTTGATTGTCTCGAATAAGAAAAAATTAAAATATAAAAATTTTTATAAAGTGTGCGTAGCGAAATTAGTCACAAATGTAAATTGTTGTGAAGAAAGCGTCACGTTTATTTCCACTTGTCACACGCCGCACGTCGCATATGTAAATCAATCTTTAAACAAGTGCCAAGCTGCTCGTAATTTAGTTGCCATTTTTGTTGATATTTGCATGTCAATATTTTATTATTTTAGATTTAGGCTGTTTTCGAAACGAATACTTATTTGTGGAACCTAACTTATTCAAATAAGTAAGCTGGCGAGGTGACTTATTTTCTGTCTCTTTCTTCCATACAAATCTAATTTAGTTGTCATTTTTGTTGATATTTATGGATGTCAGTTGTTTTGTTTTAGAATTTAATTAATATTTCTAGGTACCAAATGGATGTTTCTGAATTAAACCTACATAAAATTATAAACTTAAAGATGCGATCATCCAAATTATACAATCTAGAGTACAAAAACCTTTTTGCACAAATCAGACACATAAAGGAAAATAACGTACAGTATCGTACATTACGGTGTATTTATATATGGATAACACGATTATTAGTACTGATGAGATATATAATAACCCTTTTCTATTAATTTGGTAATCAAGACTACGATCTTTCATTGCCAAAGAAAAATTTCTTTAATATAAAAAATACAGCAGAGTTCCATCTAAAAATCAAACACATTTAAACATTATATCGAGTTTTTATGTTTCTACATTGCCGAAAGACATTTTAATTGTTATAAATATATTCCTAAAATTATCAATAAGTTAATTAAATTAATAAATGTAACGAAAAAATTATACATCGAAGAATTTTGTGTAGAAAACAATCTATGTTTCATGTCGCTGTCAAAATAAGTAAGCAAACTCATTTCGAACGGCTTTGCTTACTTATTTAAGATGGCGGCAAATAAGTTTGAAATAAGTACTCGTTTCGAAAACAGCCTAAGCATTTTAATTCGTATAAATATTATTTATATTCGTTATTTTATTTAATTGTATGCATTAAATTAATAAAAATATCGAATAAAATATTGGTTGAGAATTTTTCATTGAAAACAGTAATGCGTTTTCATGTTGCTGTCAAAATAAGTAGCCAAACTCATTTCGAACGACTTTGCTTACTTATGTAAGATGGCGGCAAATAAGTAAATAAGTTTGCGAGATCCAGCTAACAGTTTGCGAGATCCAGCGACCGCATGAAGTGATGCAACGCTTGGTTACACACCATGGTTAGCCCCTGTATAAAGGGAGAGGGGATAAGTTAACGAACTGTTAACTGTTGTCTATAACTTATCAAGCGAATTAAACAAAAGCAAAATACAAGCATCTAGCGTTTGCAATTTCAACTACCGGTTATTTCGAGTGTGACAACACTTTCGTTATTCGTGTTATAACAGAAAATTATTTTTATGTTTGACATTTACGACATGAATATTGAGGAGCGGGATTATTTTTAATCCAACTCTTTAGCCAATCAAATTTTTAAATTTAACTAAGTCCCGCCCAAGTTAATCCAGGTTTAGTTGAAATATTTCCATCTTTTGAACAATTAATCTTGGTTGTACCAACATAATAACAAAAATAATCTGAAATATGAGCAATAATTGTGCTCATGAATTTTTTGTTGTTGTTTATTTATGAAATTTTTCGAATGAATTTGTCAGTTTATTAAATAATTTAATCATATGGTTTGTTAAAAAAAAGTATATACGTAAAATAAAATAAATGGAATAAATTGGAGTTGGAGTTGGAGTTTTGGAGATGGAGTTGGAGTTTCCGGGCATTGACAACCAAATAGCTTACAACCAAATCCCAAGAAACTGGAATTGCTGCTGCTAATTCCCGCACCGAGATACATCCAACAATTGCAAGTATTCTCCTAGGAGGTGGTATGGCAAATTCGTAAAACACCTAAAAGACCCTCGTGAGCCATTGGACGAACTGTTGTGTAACGACGTAAAATTCGAGTATGGCACCCGGCGCACCAATAATCATGGGAGCAATATTGATACACGAACTACCAGACGGACCCAAGCGACAGCATCATTTACAATGACCTTTGGCATTGGTGTTCGCTTTTTAAAAGTTTTATTGATACATCTACGGTCGAAAGTTCGAGCCTCAGATTTTTGGAAGGAGGAAAGGCATTACGATGTACACGGTGAGTCGTTTGCAACGATACGCACTAATTTTACTCACGATTTCACTCATTTGCCGGTTACGATAAACCAGTCAGTCACTATTCCGCACCGTTATACAATCCCAAAAAGCATATCAGCTCATCTAAGACGCATCCAAGGATGTCCAGGATTATTTGAATACCCACGCTTTGCTTTCAATGAAATTGTGACAGGTTTCGCTTTCGGCTTGGTTTATATCGATGATATTCACATAGCATCAAAAGGCAGGAAGCAAAGTCAACTCTAATTGGAACAACTTTTCCAACGATTAACGGAGTTTGTCGTCAATATAAATACCGCAAAATGCGTGTTTGACATTAGCACTTTGGACTTTCTCAGTGACAAGATTACTCGTAATGATATTCTGCCAAAAGACTTATTAATTCGATTAAAGAATTCCCAGCACCGTTAAGCATCAAGCTATCTAGTATTTATCCCAGAACTCGCAGAGATACTTGCCCCATTTCATATGCAATTGACAGTACTCGTTAAGAAACCCAAAATAGCCAATAGGTCTTAGTCTGATAATGCTAAAACCAGAATTTCAAAAACCTAATTTCTAGTTCTACAAATCAACGCCCTTCTATGTGGAAATAAGTCAAAAGTCGTCTATACATTTCAAGTTTTTACATCGCACTATCTTCAACACTGCATAATATTTGACACCCAAGTGTACAAGCTACAGGAAAACGCATCACTTCAATATCAAGACATAGCCCGGAATACAATTTCCAATTTCGAACAGGTTGATTTGAACATATCCATTCAGACATGGACCACTTCCATCATCTAATTGATACACATATCTTTTAAGTTGGCAACAGTAGTTGTTGAAAACTACATTTCTAGATTCGTCATACCGGTCAACATAACGCCCTACCAAAACACACAGCTCAAAGCCAAATTGTTCGCTAGTGAAACTCATGCTCACATCGAATAGCAAATGACATATGGTTAAATCCCAACAAACACGTGTAAAACCAACGACAAAATGGCACGCAGTCTTTGAATCAGAAGTACATTCGTTACAAATCAAAGCCTAACAACAGTTTAGTCTCTTTACAATAATTTCGTTCATTTGATTTCTAAAAAGGTTGCACAAAATTAAAGCTCATTCGAAACTCCCACATACAAAATGATGCTACATCTACTACCTAACAGGTGGCGTTTTCAGCTCTAAAATCAATAGGGAAATTATGTAAATCCCAATTAATATCAGGATCGCATAGTTCAATTGATTCGGGAACCAAAACGTCAAATTGTGTGAGCACAAAAACGTGAAAGAAAAATTTTTCTTTCTCTTCTCTTCTATTTAGGACGTGCGGGAAGACGCACACACGCCGCAGCCATCATCACCAACCAACCATCAAAAATTAATTTGTTTTATAAATAAAAGTTTAAATTAAATTAAAAGTTGTTATTATTTGTTATTTATAAAGTAAATCATCGTTATAAAATAAAACTAAGCATGATTCTGCCTGTAGGCTTGGTAAAACACTTACTCTGCGAACTTCAAAATCTTGGAATGCTGCATTACTTTTAAATCAAGCGACGAACTGGTTAATGAATTCAAATTTTAATAATCAGTGCAAAAATTTAACAATGACTGATGGAATCGAAAGCTTTGGTAAAATCTGTATAAACTACATCAATTAGCTTACGATTTTCAATTTCTTTGATCGTGTTACTGGCAAATTCTTCGAGGTTTGTTGATGAAGATTATTTTGACATAATCCCATGTAGGTTCTTTGAGATATACAAAGGGATCAATGTTTTAAAGCTGTTGCTTACTACCAGTTCAAACAATTTTGCAATTGATCTACATGTTATACTTCTATAACACGACACATATTGTGGAATTATGGATACCCTAGTATGCCTCTGATTGTCTTCCTTCTTACAGACTAATAATGATTGAAAGAAATTGGCAAACCATTTGTTTGTTATTAGGATAACCATTTCATGTTTTGTTTTAAAAAGGGTCAATATATATCAATATGTCAAGCTCACCTGTGCGTGGTTGATGATGTTGTCTCCATCGACTAACACTTCACTGGTTAGATTGGTAGCTGTTTCATAACCAGTCGTTAAAGCTAGTAGAGTACACAACAAAAAATAAATTTTAGCCCAGGTGGCACTGCAACTGCTCAGTTGGGCACCTAGATAAAAGACTCCGCGTCTCAGCAGGAACACGAATATGCTAAACTATGCAAAAGACTTAGTGAAATAGAAAAAATGAAGCCACAAGTTAGAAACGAAATCGCTAAGTTAAAGAAATAAAATGAGGAACTGAATACGACCAGACAGATTAATGTTCTGGAACCTCCTCTTATAGGTTATAATGAAAACAACGATATATTCAGATGATCAGATGATGAAGAACTTGCGAAAGAAACTGATTAGAATCATAATTCGAAGAAAAGACCTAGAAAAAAACGAACGAAGGGTAGCATTCTTGCCACAAGTTGGAGAGCATTCACAAGCAATAGTTAAGGAAACTTCCAAACCAATTGATATGCCTCAACAACTCAACTTTAATGGCATAAATTTACGAACTCTTGGTGTATGGCGTAATTTACAAAAAGTAAACAGTATAAAAAACTAACTTGCAGGTAAGTTTAAAAATAAAAGATGTTGAAAGTACCATCGACGTCAATGGAAATAAATAAAAATAAACTCACAAACTCAACAGCAAATAGAATAAAACCGATTAAAATGATTTTACATGATACGGAAAAATTAACTAAACTGCTTTTTGTAGCTATGTACTGTTATAATAAGAAACGTTTTAGAAAGTGATTTGCTGGTAAAATGGTGAGGCATAGAAGCGAGGCTTAGCTGTTGGGTTCTATCTTTCTACAGTTTACCTGGATCGGGAATAGTAACTAAAATGTATTACCACTATTGTTGCAGTCCAAAAGTTGCAGCAACCATCGTCTTACATTAGTTTTGTGGGCATTTAGATTTGGTTATCATTGTCAATTGCTCACAATTCCAGCCCTCCAATCGTACGTATGGCAATAGCAGCTTATTTATTTTCAGTGGCAAGTAGAATAGCGGTTGTACCAAGATTTTTAGAAGTGGCAAAATTTTCCATTGCTGGACAATAGTATTGCAAGTAAAAGAACTGCAGCCAAGGTTAATAATAACGAGCATTCTTTATGGCATATTCTTGATAATCACTTGTGGCACCAGTGTACTTTATTAGGTTACAGGATGTGCAGTTGATCTGTATTTATTTAGAGTTAAACGAGCGCATACAATTTTTATTGTCAAATTTGTACTTTTTCGTTGTTCTTATTCTCATTGTTCCACCCCGGATCGTTTTTGAGTTAACCTCATGTAAAAATAGTTTGATATATAAAAAAAATGTTTAATATATAAACTAATAAATATTTTTTTTTAATTAGCGCGAGCTGCAAATTGTTGCTCTTCAATGTAATTTTATTGTTCTGCTGTAACATTTATGGTTGGGCGATTTCTATAGAATTTTCTCAAAGTAGTAAGGTGTAGGACAGAATTTTAAACTAACTTGAAAATCACTGTTATGAATATTTGAACATCGGTAAATCTCGCCTGAATAACTAGGAATAGAACATTAAACCGATTAAAAATCTCAGCACTCTTAAATCGATGGGCTAAGGTATAATCCTACCAGTGAAGATAGTACATAATAGATACGGCTGACGTGTTATCGAAATCCGAAATGTGAGTACTAATGTTGCAAGTCCAGAGGCCCAATTTCTGAATATGATACGAAAATGAGAGTACTAGATTCAAATTAATTTTAAATAAGAATCGTACGAATCTGATTCAAATCAAATACGAATCAGCTGTAGAGCCTGAAGATTGTTACACGTAACAAAGAACCCTTCCTACTCGAGTTCTCTAGAGATGAAAACACAGGCTGTAGGAAAAGAAATGTGTGCGATTTTCGTCATCAACACGAAACTATGAATATTAGATTGTGCGCAGTTCCTGTTCACATCCACAGTAATTTATGGATTCTATATTGTGTCTCTAAACTTACAAGATCCTGCAAGAAGACCCTTTCTTTCAAGACAAGTTTCTAAGAGTAATTAAGGTCAAACCATGCCAACCATCTCTAGTTATAGCCCAATACAGAAATATAAATAAATTTATCGAGGATTTTCATAAGAAAGAGGAATGCCCAAAACCTAAAAACCAGTTCAGTAGTGGTTCATGGATGCGGCAAACTTCTTTCAACGTCCGTGATGTTGTAGTAGCGAACGTCGCAGTTGTATCTTGTCGATAGGAATATATTTATTTAGACTGCTTCCGCTAATACGAGAAATAACAAATAAAAGAAACGCATAATTTTTATATTTTATTTAATAATTATTTATTAGCTTACACTGTTAAAATGATATAATTACGATACAGTTAATTACTGCTAAAGAAGTTAATAAACACTTATTTAAAAAGCTTATATAGCTCTTTGTACAGCTCTACTTTGCAATGAAATAATTACATATTTAAATTTATAATTAACAGTAGTACTATAGTTACTTCACATTGCATTAAAATTAAATCCCAAATTTTAATTTTTTGTTAATATTTTAATTAAATTATATTACGATGTCGCGCGAGTCTGCCATCACTTATATAAGCTTCGACAACATTGTCTGAACATTATAAATGTAAAAAATCGGCCGATTAAGGTATTCCGTATTCGCTTTGTCTGATCATTAAATATCTCTGCGTAACCGTTTATAAAATCGTAGCATGGATGGAAACAAACGGAGGTTTAATATTACTTTCTTTTATTGAATTCTATCCATAAATCCTTGTTTTATTAATTTAATTACAAAATTAATTAATTCTTTATATACAGAACCTTAATTGCTATTAATCGATAATGTATGTAAATTTATGTAACAGTAAATAAATTTTAAGTATAAAACATAATTACAAGTAGCAAAAAAAATTAAAACAAAATATACAGATTTATTTGGAATTATTTATATTTTTATAACATTATAATATTATGAATATACTATTTATTAATCTATTCGCTAGTATTTAATATCACAGACGACACTGTTAACAATAAAAAAATTTAATAATTTTTCGTGCCCGATTTGTATCCACCACCATACCGTGAATTACCTCGATTCCGTCCACGATCATTCCGTCCTCCATTATAGGAACCTCCACCCCTACCCCGACCTACATCATCGCGGTCTCGATTATTTTTGTTATTATTGGCCCAACTTGGTGGCCCATTTGGCCTAAACCAATTCCCGTTATTATTATTATTATTTGGTTGCATTCGGATCGGTAAATTATCCTTCATATTATTCATGCCCATGTTCATTATGTTTGGCATCATGTTCATTCCGAAATTTTGATTCATGCCCCCACCACCAAATGGTGGTGAATTATGAGGAGGGCTAAAATCATTTGCATTATAGGGACTGGGCATTCGTATCGGGCTTTGATTTGGCCAAGGACCAGGTCGAGGCACATCGACATTCATAAACGGTGGACCACCACCAAACGAATGAGGCATATTCATGTTACTCATCGGCATATTCGATGGACCGGATAATTTTGGTTCAGGCCACAAAATATTTCTCAAACATTTTACTGTATCAGGGTTACCTGTAATATCATTAAGTGGTATAGACACGGGATCGGTCAAATTATAATACTCCATATCGGGCTCAGCCGGCGAATCTGGTATAGTATGCCTTGAAAAATATAAAACTTTCAATACAGTTTGTTCTCTATCAAATTGGATACGCTTTTCTTTGCTTTGGGAACCAGCCGGATGTGGGGGCATTCCCTCGACCTCTATCAAAGGTGTAACCCATTCAGTTTCTTCAAACATTTTATCAATACCTTGAAATTTATTTCGAGCAGTTTGTACAAATTCACGTTCTTGACATCGTTCCATTTGCTTGGCATCGATAAATGTCTTTGTAACATTGACCCTCTCCGTTTCGTCCAGTTCGAAAAATCGAACTTCTTCAAGACTTTCTTGTGGTCGCCATTTTAATTGTTTTTTTGGACCGCTACGTCTGTGAATAACGAGCACACCGGGGGGGCCGTTAGGCCCGCATCCAGGCCCAGGTGGTTTAATTGCATCCTCTTCTTCCTTCTTATCATCTGATACCGACGTATCGACTTCAGAATTCGTCGCCTCTTTCTCTTCCACACCATCCTGTTTCCCCTCCTCCATTACAACGTCGTCATCTTTATTTATCTTCTCAACATTCTCCTCTTTATCTTTCTCATCAGATTTTGTTTGGTCGGCGGCATTATCTTTTTTCGCTTTCTTAGATTCGTCGTTATCATCGAGCGTATCTTGGTAAAACTTCAATGCAGGAGCAGACGCTGCCGTTGATTTACCAGGTGCAGGTGATACTGGCGTTGTCGGGCTTTCGGGTGGAGAGCTTGTTTGTCCACCCTCCTTTGAGGCCGAAATACGGCGTTTACGTTTTTTACTATCCTTTTTTAGAGGAGGTACTGAAGCGGAAATTGCATCCATAAACATATCCGATTCAACAAGCGTTACAGCTATAAATTTAAAATAAAATAAAATATAATTAGCTATTTTAAATAATAGTCTGATGCATCTTTTAACAAATACCATAATAATGACGGTAATTTTATAATGTGCTAAGTGTATTGGCAAGCTTAACCATTCGAATACATAAAAAGTTTGAAAAATTCAAACGGTTGTCGATTGAGTCAGTTACTATGTAGTCTCCAGTCAAGTGGCCTAGTGCAGTTGCGCAACACTAATTACTGCGTTTATTCAATCACAAGTAGGGTGTCTTTGTATTTTTGTAATAACCAATGATTACACGCGTTCTTTGTGAACTTACATTTCTATAATATAATTTGTACCTCGTTTTGCCACAAATAATCGTGAGTCACCAAATATTTTTGTTATCAGTCAGTAAACAACATTATTACAATTCAGAAAATTTAACTTAAAGGACTAAACGGTTATTTTCCGGTATGCAGGCATAAATAGCGGTCGCTTTAAAACTCTAACGTCTTCGAACTGCTGGCGTAATTATTAGTGATCATTATTGATGGGAAATCACATATTCCTCAATCATGTAATCGTCAATGGTAAAATTTAGCGATGCTAAGAATTGCAATCTAAAAATATAACCAATCGAAACGTTAAATTGCTTAACGAATAAAATGGGTATTATTTATGTATTGGAATTCGGAGCAGAGCCTCAAACAATCCTCAACTTTTAGTGCAAGTGTAGATTCAAATTCAATATAGTTTGCAACGAAATTTACAGAAAATTGTTTGACTCATTTATTTTACCAGCGATAGTTTTCAATTGCCTTGTGATGTTGAAAAATTAAACTTCTTAAGAATTGGTCATGTTAAGGCTTCTTGTTCATTAGTTCGATCTTACAACAAAATATTTATATCTTTTGAAAATCTTAACTGCAGTTTTGAAACGGTTTATCATCAGATAAGAAACTGTCTAAATTGCTGTGTTGCATCGACGCACTTCAACGTCCATATAAAGTGTATTATATATAATTTTTTTCATCCCCAAAAAAGGTTTTGGAAATAAAACATTTTTTTAAAGAAAATTATTTATTTTCATATCATGCCTAACCAGTGTAGGTACTCTAGAATGGAATGATTTCATATAAAAAATATATATATGTTTGTTTTATTTTATAGTCTAATTAGGTGTGTGCAGTCGTTAAAATACAAACTTTCGATGGCGTTTCCAATTCTCTTCGAGGCAGTGATGACATTTCGTCGCGCACTATAAACCAATACTTATAATATTGAATTGTGCCTTACCTCTCTCGCGCTGTTGGACATCGTACACATACACATACATACTATAGATCTAAATAAACCATTCATTCACTTACGAATTTATGGAAAATAGTAGCTTATTTAAAGAATTTAATTAGGTACTTAAAAAAACAGATGGGAACATGAAACACATTATATCGATACCGCCAATAAAATGGGATCTGAAAATACAAGAACAAACCGAAATATCAGTAATGATCTAACAAAATACTTACGTTTAGGTTTTGGAGGAATTAATTTAATTCCAATTTGCTTTTCGACTACAATTGGGATGTCTATTTTAAGCTTCTTTTCAGGCACGGGCTCCTTATTGCTCGGAGGTGGTGACGGCCTTTTCATTGGTTGTGAAACTGGCGGTGGGGTTGATATACTGAAACTACTGATTCCTGTATTGATTGGTTTTTTTAAACCTTTTCGAGATGGTGGTGGAGGCGCCTCCTCTGCCAGGCCATGACTACGAAATTGTGAATTAAATGTTTTAACGGTTTTTGGCCGATTCTCAACATCTTTTCGAACTTCTATTGATATAGATGGAGTTTTTTTAACGGGTGGATCGAAAATTGCCGCTGTACCCGTACCTGGTTCTTTAGTTTTTTTTGGAATTTTTCCTAGTTTATCGATAGACGGTGGCACCAACTTTGCCAACGTTTCTTTATCTTTATCTTCTTGTACTACTTTTGGTTCAGTAATAATTTCTTTTGATTTTTCTCTCTCTTTAGATAATTGAACTTTTTCTTTTGAAGTACTACCACTTTTACTACTACTAGACGATGTTTTGCTACGATCACGTTCTTTATTTCGACTAGAACTACTACTACGAGAACTAGACGATGTACTAGAACTAGATTTATGACTACTTGACGTTTTGTGCGATGATGATGAACTTTTTAGTTTTGATGAGCTACTGCTTGAGGAACTGGATTTTTTACGATCGTCTTTCTTATCTCGTTCGTGCCGACTACTACTAGACTTCTCTTTTGTCCTTTCCCTATCTTTTCTACGATCTTTATCAGTACTTATTTTATCTTTTTCTTTTGAAGAGCTTTTTACATCATTTTTTATAAATAAATTATCTTTAATATCGAGCGAATCTTTTTCATTTTGATTTTCTTCAGTTGAATTTGAACAATCCGTTAACCTAACGTCGCCATTTTCTACTATAGAATCATTAGTGGGGTTATTTTTATTTGAGGATACAGTCAATTCACTATTTTTAGACAATTTAGATAAGATAAATGTTTGTTCTGTTCCATCGGTGTTATTATGAATCGTCTGTTCCGGCTGACCATTTGGAATAATCGAATGATTTGTTTTTGTATCAACGTTGGTCATGGTTTCACCTTTTACGATTTTTAACCATTGCTCAACTAATTTTGTAGCCAAAATACGTACATCTATTTTAAGACAAAAAAAATAGAATACGATTAGCTTTATAAATAATAAACTAAGATAAATAAATAACATACTCTCTTGGCTCCCTTCTTTCGACAACTGTTTCACAAGCTTTGGAGCTGAATTACTTTTCAATCGAGCAACATCAACCGGACACAATAACAAAAGTTCAAGCAACTCTCTGACTAAAGGCCAATTTTGTGTGAGTATACCTTCACTCAACCAATTGTGGGTTAAAGACCAACCCCCTGCTGCCATAAATTGGCCTAGTAATTCAGTTTCTGTTGACTTGCAAATTTGAATGTAAATGCATTTTGACACAAGTTTTTTGGAAAATTTATCCATTAACCTGAAATAATAATAATAATAAACATAACAATTATAGGACAACTGATAACGTAGCAGTTCTTACGTGGATATATTTTACTCGATTCCACAAAATAATAATTAAACATAGAATAAAAATAAAATTTTAATTACCCAGCTAGCCTTTTAACTTCATCAGAACTTCGAATGCCACCATTGGGTGCCAGTAGTACGCTCAGACACGTCAATAATTTTTGAGGATCAATTCTAGGCTAAAATAATTAAATTAAAAAAAAAAAATTAAAATTTCAAAAAGCTTTTATAAAAAAATATTAAATTGAAATATGCACACTTTCGTCAATCATTTACAACCGAAAACGTATTTCTTTGATAGCACCACACTCACCATGTTATAAAAGCTGCTTTTATAAAATAAAAATGGCTTCTATACTTTGTATAAATTGTCTATTAAAATTAATATTGAACTATTTTTTAGGATCACAATATTGAATACACTAATTATTTCTAAATGTACACAATTATTCAATTTATTGCAATTTCACGATACACGCATTAAAATTTAATCGACAACCGCCTTATATAAGATTGTAAATGCAAGCACGTAATACAGCTTTTATAAAATGTCGGTCATTCAATTAGTCTGTACAGAAATTTTTCAGTTTATATAAGTTATGTATTATTTTGTTAAACACAACTTATTCTGGCGTACAAACATATTTTAAAGAATGAATATACATTACAAAAATATGATAATTATAGTTTATCTTGAATTGAATGCGTTGGTAAATATACGTAGTTAACAGACTGAGTACTTGGGCGTGAGTAAAATTGTTTTCAACAAAGTTCATCGTGTCGCTGAAAAATTCATTTTACCAGGAAATACGTTTCAAGTTGTAGTAACATGACATTTTAAATAGATGTCTCTGATCTAGAAAAATTCATTTGAACTATCATGACTAATTAATTTTTGTGCACTTAATCACGTTTCAATTTAAATCATTTATGTATTATTACAAATATTTCTCATACCATATTTATATACGTATTGTTTTTGTTACACCGAATAATTGTTACTATTCATTACAATAAATTAAAGAATTTATATTTCGACACAGCTTTTTTTTATTCTAAACGTGTCCACGGTTTTTTAATTTGATGGTAGCTAAATAATGGCGGATGTATTAAAATCAATACAATTTTTTTATAAAGCAAATTTCACCAGCCAAAAGATACCATCTGAAATTCGGAAAATATTAAAATTATTTAATCCTTATTATAATATTTTCGTTATTTAATATTATTTTCAACTAATCTGAATTTAAATTTTCACAAGAAAAAACTTTAAAGGGAAAAATGAGTAAACGCGACTTACCCACGAATTTCTATCTATTGAATGAATCCAATCAATTATCAGAAAAGAGAAAGAACATCGCGCGTTCGTGTTCTAAAATTAGAAGCACGATACGTACACGAAATGATTATAGAGTAGGACAGCTATAAATACTCAAATTTTAGGTACATATTTTATATTTTCACTAGATGTCACTACTATTCATTAAGAATTCTATATAAATATTATTTTTTAAATAATGGACAGTTAAAAATTAATGTATATGTATTAAACGATTAAAACATCAAAAATAAATATGTATTTACGTCTAAGTAGTTTTTCAAATCATTAATTTAATTTATAACCTACAAAAACAAAATTAGATCGAGAATAAATATTTTTATTACATTTATCGATTTATGCACTTATATGGAATCACTAGTTTAGGTACTTATGATTTTTGTTCTTTACTTAGTCTAATAGAATTTATCAAGGAGAATAACATAAAATGGTTTTCGTCTTTAGTAATTTATACGGTTTAATAATTTATGGCGTGATTTGCGTTTATGGCCGAGAATTTAGAGTAACTTCAAGTGCCTATTTCGAAATTGTACATGGAAGTGATTCTTTGGGTAGAATAGAAATTGGACTTTTTGGAGAACTAGCACCAAAGACTGTGAAAAATTTTGAGACAATCTGTTCCAATGGTATAGAAAAATTGTCGTATCAAGGAACTCGATTTCATAGGGTGATCGACAAATTTATTGTTCAAGGTAGTTTATTGATTAGGTAATTCCAAGCAGTTCACTAATATTATATATATTTCTCTCTTTTGGTAGGAGGAGACATTATTAACGGTGATGGAACTGGTTCAATAAGCATTTATGGAAAATATTTTGAAGATGAGAATCTTGAAATTAATCACACGGTTTCAGGATTTATTGCAATGGCAAATCGTGGCCCGGACACAAACGGATGTCAATTCTATATTACAACAATGCCCGCACCTTGGCTTGATGGTAAACATACAATATTTGGGAAAGTAACAAGTGGACAAGCAGTAGTTCACAAAATCGAAAAGGTCAAAACAGATACGGATGATTATCCGGTAAAAGATATTATCATTGAGAAATGCGGCGTAATTACCAATATAAGCCCATATTTCGTATCAGATCAACCTCATGAGTATACCGTACAATTCTTAAATAAATTTAACTAGTAACTGTTTTGTATGTTGTTATCGTTTCAGTTTGTGGGTATGGTTAAAAGCTTCTGCTGTTCCACTTGGAATGTCTCTCACGATATTATCCATTTTTCATTATATGATTAGGCAATTAGATCAATACAGCTAAATAAATTTTATAAAGATGTTATTTAAATAAAAAATATTAGGTTTTATTATAGACCAAGTACATCATAATTTAATTGTGTTTCTCTTGGTCCTTCAAGCATAAGTACGTCAAATATTTTTTCTCGGATTTCTGCCATTTTGGTAATGTATATACAAGATACAAGGTTTAGCGTATGTTGAACTAAAGATTTTATTCATATACAATATGAAAAAATGCATGTAACAAAAGGAAATAACACCAACTCGATTCACGCCCTATTAGTAACTGATGAATGTTTTTTTATCATCTTATGACATTGTTGCAGGACCCTTCGTTTTGCAATGTTGTCTCATATCCAACATTTTCTCCTGACTTACTGAATATAAAGCTCGAAGATTCAATACAGCTTTTTCTTACCACGTGATTGAGCGCCAGATTAAACAACACAATTCTACACAGCGAGCCAGAGTTGCTAGCTTACAGAGACAAAAAAGCTTCTTTGAAATTCCGAGACATATAGGAGCGCGGACCAAATGTTTTCGCGGATGTTGCGGACATATGCCTATTGAAGGTCTACATGGAGTTGGTTATGTTGTACTCAGAACATTTTTCCAGGATTATCCTCAAAGTGAAACACTGGTCTTTGGTTGATCGATTGGGGCGAAATATCAATGTGATTGCCGACGATATTTTCGGCAAGGGGGATGATTCGGATAAGTACAATAATAACAAGCACTTTTGGGCGATGTTTAACAGAGCTATGCGGTCTTCACGGTCCCAACGATAATTTCATATAGATTAGATACAAGAGTACTTGTCCGTGTTTTAATAATTCAGTGAGGATTCCGTCAAGACCGGGTGCCTTTCCATTTTTTAATCTACTATGGCTTGCATTTACTTCCTCTTGTGCGGCGCGCGGGTCGAATAATACCTCAACTTACCATTCGTGTCTTGGTTGGTGTGGAACTTGGTTGGAAGTCGTTAGTAAAATTTCTGTCATTGGCGAAATAGCCTCTCGAGTTTCCGTATTCTGCCTGGAAGCTAGTATTTCCTACAGGTCGTCATATTTGTGTTTCTTGTTCTGGATGTATTTAGTTGATATTTTGCTTTGAGTGTTACAAGCTGACAATTTTGCAGGCATCTTTTCGTTTATTTTCGACGATTTGACGGCACTGATCATCGTTCGGCAGAGTTTCGTAGTTTTCATTGTGCCGGTTTAGATGTTCAGTGATAGCATTGTTAACTTTGGAGAGAGTCTTCATTTTTAGTGTATCGATATTCCAACGAACGGGTTACTTTGCTTGTATGTCAAATGTGAATGATAGTTTGCACTTAAATTTTAACAGAACAACCTGATGATCTCCGTCATGTCGGTGCCCCTATAAGATCGAAGATCAGCTATGCTGGTAAAATTCCTCTTCTACATCATGCCATGATCAATTTGGTTTTCCGTTCTTCTTTCGTTCGACCGAAAAATAAGACTCTAACTGTAATAATAATAAAATAACTAATATGTTATCAAAAACAAATAATTAAGTTATATAATTTATAAGTTATATAATTTATAAATTAAAATACTTTTCGAAAAGAATTCCGATTAAACTAAGATCCGTTAAATTTCGGAAGACATCACAACCTGCTATTTTATACATACACATTTGTGCATTTACTTATATGTAAGTAAAAAAAAACTGGTCGGAAAAGGGATATATGAAATTACCCAAGCATCAAGAAGGCGTCGTGTGGGAAAAATTGTATTGATATTCAGTACGCGCATCCGATGCATTTCCATTACAAAGTTTATATTTAATATTAATATTACAAGCTTATTCCTCAGCTAATTATGCGATTTATATAAGCTGCAGGCAATAATTTTTAGAAGTAATTATCGGACTGTATTAGATTCCAAGAGAATTTGAATGCATTTTATGAGTGTTTGACTAGCAACAAATTGTATTTGAACGTGAGCAAGTGTAAATCCAAGTCGTTCTTTCGTTTCCGCTCTCAAAATCAGTACTCTTTCCGTCACGACGTCATTGAAAGGGTCGAAATTATGACGAACTTTGGTGTTATTTCTTCTCCAAACTCTCAATTATAAGCACATTGATCACATTATTTTGAAGGCGTATATGTTATGTTGTGGTTCATTAAACGAAAATATAGGGACTTTTGCAAGTTGTAACAGCTACTTACTTTGAAATCAGCATATGTTGCCTTCATTCGCTCCCAAGTTTGGTATCCATTTTTTTGCTTCGACTAAAACAGAATCGAATCCATACAGAAGCAGTTCCTTTTATTTGCCCTCAGGTGTCTAGCCCCCCAATAATGAGATACGAATCCAATCTTATTAGGATGGTTACGCCTTGCTTGGTTTACAGTCACTGATGCATCGTCGTGAAGTTGCTTCTGTTTCCAAATCTATTTCCACAATCAGAAAAAGTCAACGCAAACTTTATTAAATATACATATGTATTTTATTTCATGGAAATATTTAAATAGTTAAATATTTTTTAGTTAAAAAGTTATTCAATCAAAATAGACCATTTAAATTTTTATACGAAATATTTCCACGCAATAAAAGATATTTAATCAAATTTGCGTTGGCCGTTAGTCATTTTTCTGTGCGACCGGCTATAGGTCAAATAAATTTATTAAGATTTCATCCAAACGTAAGATATTTTGTCATGGGTCTCATAAATTTACGTGCGATTTTTTTATGGAGAACGGACAAATTAACAATTCAGAAAAAATCCTTCAACAAAAATGAATTTGATCTGAAGTATAATCGAATTTGATAGAAATCAGTTTACAAATGCCTAGTTCCAATGCCACGACTTCAAAACAATTTAATTTTAGAATCAAATTTCCGCAGCTCATAACAAATTTCATTTAATCTCGCTAAGAAATACTCGTTTCTTTTTAATTTGGAGTCCTATTTTCGAACTTCGCTTAAGAATAGTTAAATTGATAATTTAATCACAAATAAAATTATAAACAGATATTGAATTTAATTTGCCCATAATTCAGTTCATAGTTAAATCATATGTTATATTAATAATAATCTATATATTATCAATAGAATATTTTGCAGTCAAAACTATTCGATCAATGTAAATAAAGAAACAAATTAGGGATTATTTCGTTTCCCTGTTCATAATATTTAAAGGGCGAAGAAAAATTCGTAGAAACACAATACATTTTATGTATTCTACGTCATTTTCAAAAGAAAAATATTTGAATGTGTACGTACTAAATAAAAGTTTATTATATCACATACATCCATAGGAAAAATAAAAATTTATTTTCATAACATTGATCTCTAAAAGGCAAGAAAAAATATTATAATGATGTAATGTAAAAAAATGTCTGTATTGGTATATTAAAAATAAATTAAAACAAAATAAAAATTTGTTCATTCCTTTCTGTTTCATAACTTTTTCCTTCAAGCCTTACATAAAAATACATGAGTAAAATGAAATAACACGGTACTATGTATTACCATGTCACAATATTATTACACATATGTATATAAATTAAAGAGGAGAGTTTGTTTACTTTATGTTATTTTGCAGTTGTTGTATTTGACGATCTTAATGTTAATTCCAAAAGTAATCTACTGGATGCGTCGCTAGCCTCGCTTTGGATTAAATAAATCATTCTTATTGGAAAATCTTGTTTAGTTTATTTATGGCAAGAGTTAAAAAAATATTCTCTTGCCTCGTTATCACGCCATCTAACATTTATACAAATAACCAATAAAACTAACCGCGCGGCAACACCTAATGTCATGTTGACAAGAAAATTTTACAAAAATGTTATCTGCAAAAACAGGTAAAAATTTAATTTAATTTAAATATAATATATATCGTGTTTAAATAATATGAAATACTTTTATTATGTAGCATTGCTTAGGTTAAATTCAGTGTCTCTGCAAAGCGTCCGTTTCCGAGGTAAAATTAACATACAACGTCCGCAGAAATTGCATTATGAGCGAGCACGTTTAGTAGCGGTTACAACACCCATACTGAAAACCCCTGGAACACAAAATAAATGTTCGGAACATAAGCAGTTTACCAAAATACAAATAATCAATGAATATGAAAAAATCATAGCCAAAGAAGTTTTAAATTGGTTTAATCATTCAAAATCTATTATAATTGCTCATTTGAATTCAATACCACAGGATGAGTGGTTTAAAATCCGCGTAGCGCTCCACAAACATAACGTTCATATGAAAACGTATGGCAAATCGATTGTGCGGCAAGCTCTCGGCAGCTCAAAGTATGAAGCTTTGTTGCCACTATTCGAATCAAAAACTTGCATTTTATTCAGCCAAGATAATACAATTCTACAAAGTTTAAAGGTGTTAAAGAAATATCCACAAATTATTGTTCTCTCCGGGATACTGGAGAATCACATTTTAAGCAAAAACGAATTGGTTGAATTCGGTAGTATATCAAATCCAACGGTCTTACAAGCAAAACTCGTATCTGTGCTACAGAGCAATGGAAGTGGCTTGGTAAGCAGCTTAGAAAATCATCAAAAGCAACTAGTCAATATATTGAATGTTCATCAGCACAACTTATCTAAATAAACTAACAATATAATAATTAGATTAGAGAGACTATATAAATAGAAAATATTGATGTAACAAAGCGGTAATTTTTTATTTACATGGTGTTTGATATATGTACATTGTTTATGTAAGTAATTAAAAAATTGTGAACGATACGTTGCCATAAATAGAGATGCAATGGAAAAGTTCACAATTTAAATGCAATATATTTATTCAAAACAAAAAATAACTGTTGGCGGAATGACTTAATTACCATGTGATTCACAAGTTAAGCGAGTGCGATAATTGCCAGCTAATCGCGTTAATGCTTCCGCAGCATCCAATTCTTCTTTATGATGTATTATTATTTCATCTCTGTCAGCTGGAGGTAGGTCACGTCGTTTGCCATCTCTGTAATAAAAATACAACATAAATATTCTTCAAATGGGTCGAATTTCAATAATTATTCACTTCGCTGTGGTCCAGTCGATATAATTATTCTTATTTGGTGTAAAATTTGCGGTACTTTCCAGCCACTTGTTTAACTGTGGCTTTGAGGGTTTATTTGTACTAAGGCATTTCCAGTATTTTTCCATTATATGATGTTTATATTTCGGCGATAGTGATGATTGCGAATCTTCTGTATTGGTGAGTTTGTCTTCGTCTGTCGTCGTTGAGCTAATCAGACTACATTGAGGAAGATTGCCCGGATTTAGATATGGCATGGAAGTGTAGCAATGGTCAAAATTATTTGCGTTGACATCAAATTTGCTATGCATTTGGTTTACTTCATCGGATGCGCAATTTATTTTGTTTCCTGGATATTCATTGGTTGGAATTTCTGGCGAACTGAGAGGAGGAGAAACATTGAAATTCTGTCCATCATCATGCCAAATGCTATCGTTCGAATTTATGCTAAACTGCTCCACATTCCCCTTAGCCTTGGTATTATAATTCTTTATAAGATAGCCCCAAGTTTTGCGTTGCGTGTCTCGATCTGAATTTTTCAGTTTTCGCCTCCAGTTCGCAAACCAATTGCAAATTTGCGTGTAGGTGAGTCCACATTGATTTGCAAGTTGCTTCTTTTCGTCACGAGATGGATATGGATTATCCCGTCTACGTACCAACCAATCTTTCAACATGCATTTTATTTCCGGTGTAAACAACCGTTTTAACTGTTTTTGAGTGTCATTTGAATTACTCCATGATTTTCTATAAAATGCAAAATGGAATATGTTAGAATTTGTTGAATTTGTACGTTTCATAAATTCTGATTATTAGTCCAAAATATAAAAAAGTATAAAAACAAACCCAGTATAGTTAATAAGTGAAGCACGAACTCTTATTTATGTTTAGTAATTTATATTATTAATCCGTATTTTTAAAATTTAGGTAAACTCCACTCAAGTTTTTCATGCAGCAAAGGCAAAAATATTGGCTTAAAAATAAACTTTTCTGTGTATTGTGTTCTTAAATTGCCAAACCAACCTACTATGACGTTTACTACGAATGGGTCGATTTAATTTATCCATTCTGTAAAAATAATTGGGGATCAACATTTATTTAGTTATTTAATATTATATAAAAATAAATTTTTTTCGTAAAAAAACATAAATCACGTGGCCTCCCAATAGGTAAATTCTAGCACGCAACGTTAGCCCCATTTAGAAAATGGCGTCACGTCAAATAACATGGGGCAAAACGATATTTTATTTTTCATGTAATTTCCACAATATATTTTAATTGAATTAAACATTAAAATTAAAAATGAAGGTAAATATATAAAACTCAATTTAAATGACTTTTCTGATTTTCAATAATTTATTTCAACTTTTATTATTAATCACTTACTTGTTTTATTAATGAATTGTTAATGTATGTAATCTTTTAATTTTAAAAGGTAGTTTAGAAAATTTATTTTGTATCTAAAATTGTTAACATTAAATAATTAACTAGAATACATGAAGAGAAATTTATTTTTTGATCTAACGATGCCGTGTTTCGTATACGACACACACGCGATTTTTTTCAAATTTCTCGGATCGAATTTATTTTTGTAACCAAAAAAATTTTCCTTATCAATATACATACTCTATTTTCATTTTTCAAGTTTTTCGTTTTATTATAATTTATTTACATTATTGTTAGCATATCGTGTTTTCTCTCTAAATTATTCGTTTTCCTTGAAAGTAAATAGAATTGCATCTCTTACTGGCCTGCAACTTGTTTCATGCGATTTAGGGCACTACCTGCCTTAAACCATTCAATTTGTTGTTGATTAAGTGTATGATTAAGTTTAATTCTTTCAATTTTTCCACCATTATCAATTTCACAGTCAACTGGTTTACCTGGTGCTAAGTTCGCTAAGCCCAAGAGTGAAATTTTACTTGTTGGTTGAATTTTATCGTAATCTGCAGGATTGGCGAATGTCAACGGTAAAACACCTTGTTTCTTCAAATTTGTTTCATGAATACGAGCAAATGATTTTACAATAATAGCGCGCCCTCCTAAATGTCTTGGTTCCAAAGCGGCATGTTCCCGAGATGAACCCTCGCCATAGTTATCATCACCAACCGCAACCCAATTAATATTCTTTGACTTGTAGAATCGGGCTACATCGGGTACTGCACCCCATTCCCCAGTTACCTGATTTTTAATTTTATTCATTTCGTTATTTTCTGAATTTGTTGCTCTAAAAAAACGATATAGATATTTAACGGATTACGTAATGGGAAAAAGATTATCCTAATTACCCAATGAACATATTGTTTGAAATATTATCCAAATGTCCCCGATATTTCAACCATGGGCCAGCAGCAGAAATATGATCGGTTGTGCATTTTCCCTTGACTTTTATTAAAACAGTCATTCCAATCAAATCTTTACCATCCCATGCTGGGAATGGATCCAAAAGTTGTAAACGTTGAGATTTAGGGTCGACATCAACACGTACACTTGATCCATCCTAATGTTGAAGAAAAATCGATTAAACTATTTAATTTTTACAGCCTATAATTATAATTATACTTACACTTGGTGGATGCTCATATGTGTCCATTCCTGGATCAAATCCTTTTGATGGTAGCTCATCTCCGAAAGGTGCGTCCAATTTAAATTCTTTGCCATCTTTTCCTTTAAGCGAATCGGTCAATGGATTAAAATCAAGGCGACCAGCGATTGATAACGCAGTTACCATTTCGGGTGAAGTAACAAAACAATGTGTCGCTGGATTTGCATCATTCCTTCCGGTAAAATTACGATTGTATGATGTAACAATTGTATTCTTTTCTCCCTTCTTCACATCTTTACGGTCCCACTGCCCAATACAAGGACCACATGCGTTTGCCAAAACAGTGGCACCAAATTCACGGAAAGTTTGTGCAATTCCGTCACGTTCAATAGTGGCGCGAACTTGCTCAGATCCGGGGGTCACATTGAATGGGATTTTAGATTTAACACCATGCTTCATAGCATTTTTGGCAATTGAGGCGCAACGACCCATGTCTTCGTACGATGAATTGGTACATGAGCCAATGAGACCAACTTTGATGTCCATTGGATAACCATTTTTCTTAGAATTTCCTCCCAATTTGCTGATTGGATGAGCCAAATCTGGTGTAAACGGCCCGTTAACGTGTGGTTCTAAGGTACTCAAATTAATCTCAATAACTTGATCATAATTACAACCGGCATCGGCACATAATAGTTTCTCCTTGTATTTTCCAGCTTCTGAAGCAATATCAGCACGGAGGGTTGATTTCAAGTAGGCAGCCATACGATCGTTGAATGGGAAAAGTGATGTGGTTGCTCCAATTTCAGCACCCATATTACAGATGGTTGCCATACCAGTGCACGAAATAGCATTTACACCTTCTCCGTAGTATTCAACAATTGCCCCGGTACCTCCCTTGACCGTTAAAATATCAGCTACTTTTAGAATAATGTCCTTTGGTGATGTCCAACCACTAATTTTACCGGTTAAATGAACCCCAATTACCTTTGGACATTTTAATTCCCAGGGAATATTAGCCATTACATCAACGGCATCTGCACCACCAACACCAATGCATAAGCCGCCAAGCCCACCACCATTTGGCGTATGTGAATCTGTACCAATCATCAATAATCCGGGAAAAGCATAATTTTCCAAAATAATTTGATGAATAATACCAGAGCCAGGTTTCCAGAAACCAACCCCATATTTAGCACCAGCTGTAGCCAAGAATTTATAAACCTCCTCGTTTAAATTTTTGGCTCGGGCTAAATCTTTTTCGCCTCCAACTTGTGCTTCAATCAAGTGATCACAATGAATGGTTGATGGTACAGCGACTCTTTTCAATCCTGACGAGATGAATTGTAACATGGCCATTTGTGCCGTGGCATCTTGCATAGCAACACGATCTGGCCTAAGGCGCAAATAGGAAGTGCCACGTTCGATCTCTTGTGTTTTTGGTTCATCCAAATGCGAATATAGCACTTTTTCGGATAAGGTCAATGGCCGATTCAAACGTTTTTTAACCACGTCGATATTCGATGCCAATTTTTCGTATGGCAAATAAACAGATTGGTCAAATTTTGACATAGCGACCTTGGCAGAAGCGGCACATGAAGCATGGAACCATTTTTGTTGAACTCCAAGAGAATACAGCGATATTTGATTCGCCTGCGAAGCGAAGAAAAAAATTTCAACAATATTAACGATTACTTAACACAAAGTAAAAAATTACGTAGTATTTTTATATACTGAAAACTTTGCGACTAATTTCATCACAATTGTGATTAAGACATAAAGATAATAGATAAAAAAGATCAGATTAATGACACTATCAGTACTTCTCAAATACAATTACATTACGATAAAAAACATTCCAAGTATAGAGAAAAATTAAGGATAAAAAAAATATTACTTACATTTCGCAAAACCTTCATAGAATACGACATTTTCAAATCGTTTTAAATAAAAACAAATATATTCTTTATTAAATATAAAATTAATTTGATCGGCAATTATACAAAAAAAATCTTCAGCCTTCTCAGCTGGAAGATGCAATTTCTATAAAATTTTTATGTTACACAACCAATAAAATAAAATTTAAACGACATCTATTTGTCGGAAACATAATTTGTCGATGTCAAATTTTTTATAGGACGATATATTTATGTTTTATAGTACACGTTTGGGTTATAATTTTAAAAACATTATGCAGTCCATTTTAAACATCTTGTATCAATATGTGTACCCAGACATTTTACGCAACAATACCGGGTGCCACACGATGTGCAAGTGTATATAGAGAAATAACCACAGACAGCACAAAAATGACGATCAGGAAATTTTGACGGTCCGGCTTGGGCACTACAATAATTTGGAGGATCCGGTCGATTCATCCGGTCTTCTTCGATTAACTGCATAAACGTTTTGCGATATTTAGCTTTGAAGTATTCTGGGTTTTTATTTTTTTTTGTTTTTCGTGAACGCGATAAATCTGCATTATCTTGGAACTTGGGCACTTTCTTTGACATTACTAGATCTGCATGAGGATCATCATGAAAATTATCCTGCTCCAAGGCTTCAATAGCTTTTCGAAGTCGCCGTTTACGTGCCGTATCATCTAAGGTCCTCTTTTTTTCCGCGTCTTTAATTCTATGCGACTCACGATTCGACATCTTATTATTTATAAAATATGTATTAAGGTTAAGTTTTAATTATTCTCATGTAATGAAACACTTATACGGTCCATTAAATCATCAATTTTAGCTTGGAGCACGTCTATGATTTCTGACGAGACAAATAAATGTCGCTCATCTAAATCTTGTATAATGAATCGTTTTCCTAATGCTGAAGTTTCGTCTAAATGCAACAAAAATTGTTTCATAGCCGGATCACTAAGATATTTAAGTTACAATTAATTTACAATTTAAGCAATAATTCTATTAAAATATACCATTCAATTAAAATTCCTTTAAGCACGTTTACCATTATTTTATTGAAATTTTAATTAAATATTTAATAAACAACCAAGCATACACTAAAAAATTTCCATTCTTTTGTTTTGACGTTTCACACAGTTTCTAGATAGCCAGCAGCCACAATTATGCCGTTTACATTGCGTGTCGAGTCAACTTGAAGTTATCTTCAGGTTAACCTTGAAGTTAACTTCTAGTGTTTATCGGCCCATACCCAATGGGCGTGTTTAGACGGGAGCCTGTTCACGATATTTACATTGTTACAATATTGTTAACAATGACAGCTCAACACCGTTCATGAAACTACATTGTAACAATGAACACGTGCCTTTTTCGTTCACGAACTCTACATTGTTACAAACGTCATTCTCAACCCAACTCGAGACTTCCTCTACAAATGTCATTTTTAATTGTGTAGGTATCAGAAGCAACATGATGATTGTGTAGGTTTGAAAAATAAAGAACAAAATTCAATTTTTAATATAGGTATTTATTTTAAATAAATTTGTGTTTTACGGATACACTGATTATTTTGATGCTCCATAATACTATGATTAGTTCGTACTATTGGTTTATTTTTTAGTTACGATTCGTACTTTATGGAAAAAAAAAATGGAAAAATTGTCCTCTAGGCAAATCGAACTTTACAAAATCATAAAACGTGCACAATAGATCGTTAGGAATCTTAAGAAGTCTAATAGTATCTTGAACGAATGCCGCATCATCTTCTGTGTTGTCACAGTATTAAACTGCGACACGAGATTTTTTGGCAGCTGCCTCGGCTGCTTGATATTCTTCAATCTATAAATACAATTTTTATTCTAGTCTTGTATTTTATAAAGGCCGCTCGGTCTTACCGGTTTGGTGAGTTTGCGGTCACGTCGTCTCAGCACGGATTATGCCATCTGTAATAAGTGCTTTGCCACCATCGACATTAGTGGCAAGATCGGATAGCGTAGCGTAGACCAAAGCAGCAATTTTAAACTCAACATTTAAGTTTAATGTCTTGTTTATAACCTCTTGGGCAAACGAACGACATGCCTTAGTCTTGTCGTCTGCATCGGCTGGGAGTACGGCTAATGCAAGAACATATTCCTGTGCATATGGTTTGTCAGATGATAAGACAGGTGCTAAATGAGCTAAACGACTGGCGGGTAATGTCTGAAACACAATATTTAAAGTTAGTCTCCAGTTTCGATTCCCTCGAGATTAATTTAATTAAATATTACTAATTTTTTAAAAATATTGCAATTCAAAATAATAATTAATAGAATCTGCCCCAGAATTGCTTCTCCGTTTGAAACTTATATTGAAAATTCACAATTAACTCATTCGTACCACAATAAAACATTGCATTGTCAGAAAGTTCATAATTTATTTTGTCTACGCAAATCTAACAAATTTTACTGCAATCTCAGTTTTAACAATAAATTCTTTTATCTTAATTCTGTGGTTATGTTTTTTTTTTTTTTTTTTTTTTTGTGTTTTATTTTATTTGTTTGGCTTGAACATAATGTTCACATCACCAAAAGATTATTTTATTTGACATTTCTTTATTTTCTTATTTTTCCTTTTAAAGTCATTAAGTCATTTGACTTTTCTTCTTCTTGTAGTTGAATCTAAATATCTGATTTGATATCTCTCAGGAATTCGCTAATTTCTTTATACTCATTAATTAATTTGTCTGCTAAAATTTCTTGTAGTTTTTTTTTCTTGATTGCTGCATATTTTCCGCGGATTTGATCGTATTTTTTACACTCTTCTATTATATGTCTCGCATCATTTCTTATATCGCATGTTTCACATATATCATTTTCCACTTTTTTTATTAATTTTAGATATTTCATGTCGAAGGTATGATTTGTCCTTATTCTAGTTAATCGTTTTACTGTCTCGGTGTCCAACTGTTTTTTGTGAAACCATGGTTTCATTTCAATTATTTCTTTTATGTTTTTTCTGTGCTGAATGCCTTTTGTTATTGTTTTTTGTAAAAATTCAGTTTTCCATTTTTGGTATATTTCAGTTTTAAATATTTTAATGTTTTCTTCTAGTGGTGTTTCAATATTTATTGTTCTCCTAGCTGTGGTACCCATCTTTGCTGCGACGTCTGCTTCATCATTACCTGTGATATTTATGTGACTTGGTATCCAGATTATATTTATTCTGATTTTGTAATTTCTTGCCGTGTTATATATCTTTTGTTCGAAGTATTTTGTGCCGTTGCGATTATTGCTGGGATTTTTTAGTGATATGCAGGTGCTAAGTGAGTCCGTAATAATCGTTAAATTTCTGATTTTATTTTTATTTGCTATTTTTATCGCTTCTAGAATCGCTATTATTTCTAAACATTTTATTGAAATTGCTTCTGTGATATTGTAGCTGTATGTATCCTGATTATAGGCATTGTATATTCCGATACCTCTTTTGTTGTTTATCAATGATCCATCCGTGTAGCTAGTATTGCTATCACCTTTCTCTTCTAAATAATCCAATGTTATTTGTCTTAACTGGGCTTTATTAAATTTGTCTTTTGCCTTGATTTTTTGATGCAGATTTATATCTACTTCTATATATTGCTCTATTTCCATTGTGTTACTATTGTTTTCTTCTTGTTTTTTTTTTTTTATTGGTATTTTATCCATCATGGTTTTGTAGTTTGTATATATCTCCCTGAGGGCCCTGTTTGATGTCTGATTTTTTATTTGTTGTCCCATATCTGTGTTATTGTATATCTGTTTCGCTGCATAATTATAATTGTAAAGGTCTAATTTCATTTTGATAGGTAGATCTCCCGCTTCTGCTATTATTGCTGTAACTGGTGTGCTGTTTGTGAGGCCCATACAAATTCTCAGTCCTGCATTTATTATTTTTTGTAGAGTTTCGATGTTTGTTTCTGACATTGTTACGCTGGTACTATATCTTATTCTGCTTTCTATTAAGGTTTTATGTAAATTTAAAGCCGTCGATGGGTGTGCTCCTCCATTTTTTCTTGCTAATATCTTTAGCAAATTTACAGCTTTAGTGCAGTTCTCCTTTATTAACTTATGATGTTGTACAAATCTTAGTTTGTGATCTATTATATATCCTAGCACCTTTATTTGGTTTTCCTTTCTTATGTCAATATTATTTAGTTTGATTTTTATCGGTTGTTCTCTTCTTTTGTTACTGATGTTTATAAACGATGTTTTTTGTGGATTTATATTTAGATGCAATTTTTCTAGTTTTCTGTTGAATTTATTGATTGTGTCATTTGCTATCGTTTCAGCTTCTTTTATATCTTTTCCTGATATTACAATGAGAAAATCATCTGCGTATTGAAGTAATTTTATATTATTGTTGGTGATTTCATGTAAATTGTGTGTGTAAATGTTTAAAAGATCCGGACTTATTGGATCTCCTTGTGGTATACTATTGCTGGTCATTGTCTTAACTTCATTATCTCCAATTTTAAAAACTATTTGTCTATTTATAAGCGAGTTGTATATCCAGTTTGTATATTGATGAGGTATTTTAATTTGTTGCATTATCTTTATTAATGTTTGGATATTTACCTTGTCGAATGCTTTCTCTATATCTGTGGCTATTATTATTGTGGCTCTTTTGTTTAGCTTGTTCTTCTCTATAATATTCATTAACTCGTTTATGTAATCTGTTGATGATTTTCCTTTTCTAAATCCATATGATGTTTCTGGTAAAATCTTGTTTTGTTCTATTACTCTGTTTATTCGTGTTTTAATTAGTTTGCTCATCACTTTCGCTAATGTCGATAGTAAATTTATCCCTCTGTAGTTTTCCAGTTTTGTTGTATCTTTATTTGGTTTCGGTACTGGAATTATTTTTATTATTTTCCACAATTCTGGATAAGCTTGTTGCTCCCATATTTTGTTGATGTGTTGTGTTATTTTCTCTACATGTTGAAATGGCAGTTTCTTCAATATTTCGTTGGATATTTTGTTGATTCCAGGTGATGTGTTTTTATTATTTTTTATTATATTTATTACTTCCTCTGTCGTAAATTCCGAATTTGTTGTGTATGCTATTGGTAGTTTTAGTTTGTTTTGAGTAGATATTATAGATTCTTTGACGTTTCTTATCATAAAATTTTTCATGTTCTCCAGGTTGTTAAATATATTATTTTTCTCAGCTCTTTTGTTATTGAATATTTTGATTTTTTGCCAAAGTTCTTTTGTGTTGATGAATGGGTTTATTTCACTTATAAATTCACTCCAAGTTCGTTTCTTTTCTTTTCGAATTTCTAACCTTAGCTTGCTGGTGGCTCTTTTTAATTCTATTTCTACGTATTCATTTCTTCTATTTTGATTATATTGTTTTAATTTTTGTTTTTTAACTTCCCACAATCTTTTAATTTTCTCCGTCCACCATACTTTCGGAATGTATTTATTTTTATTTGAAATTAATATTGAATTATCATCTATGATCTCTTTTAATGCTGCTTCGTAATCTTGTATATCGAATGTGTGATTTGGATTGAGTTCTTTTATTTGTTTTGTTGCAGTTTTTGTGTTGGTTCTTACAGTATTTGAGTTATATAAGTTTATATTTTCTATTATTATCTTTATTGGCAAATGATCTGAGCTACCAATTATTGTATTGTCTACCATCCAGTTAGTTTTATTTGTTAAATCTGGTGAAGTTATTGTTATGTCGATTGCTGAGCTTTTTCCTTTGCTCCCCATCCGTGTGTGACTACCATTATTTAGTACTACATATTGTGAATTTGTTATAATGTTTGCTATTCGTCTTCCTCTACTATCTTCTTTATTACTGTCCTCCCATAATGGATGATGTGCGTTTATGTCTCCCATTATTATTGTATTATTGTTGTTATTATTGTTACTAATTAATGTTTTCAGTTTATTGATTATTATTGTGTCATTTGCATCCGGTGGAATATATATACCAATTATATTTAGTTTCTTATTTTTGGTGTTTATTATTTGTATTTTTATGGTTTCTATTGGATTATATCTTGTTGACGTTTCTATTAATTTTGAGTGTATATTGTTGTTTACTATGAATGCTACTCCACCGTAGTTATTATCTTCTCTGTGTTTTACATAAATGTTGTGATTTTTAAATTTTATTTGTTTTTTATCATTTGTCCAAGTTTCGCTGAGAAAAGTTATATCTATTTTATTTTGTGCTATGTAGGTTTCTAATTCATCTCTATTGTGTGACAAGCTTCTTATATTTAGTTGGAGTATTTTTAAACTATCCATCATCTTGCAGTTTGCTGGTTGGTTTGTTGTATTTTGTGATGATTTTGTCCATATCCGCTAACTTTCCTAATATTTCGGTTAGTACTACATCATTTCTGGGATCATTTACTGGTGAATTTATGTATCCTTGTGTTGTTGCCTGTATTGTTCTGTTTAATTTACTAATTTCTGTCATTTGGCTTTTTATTTCAGTCACTTCTTTTTTTAGCGTTGTATTTTCAATTTTTAGTTCTTCCTTCAATATTTTTATTTGTTCCTTTAATTCTTGAATCTCGTTATATTGATTTTTTGTTGTGTGGCTTGGAAAGTTTTCTTTGTTGATGTCAAATTCTGGTGGATTAACGATTCTTCTAGCTTCGCCGTAAGATATTTTCTTTGTTATCATAAAAAACTTAATTTTTTTCTGTTTTTTAAATTCTTCACATATGCTGCTGCTTGTGACGTGATTTTCTCCGCAGTAATAACATTTTGTGGCGTTTTTACATGCATTTTTTATATGATCCGAATCTGTGCAGTTGGAGCATTTTTGTTTGCCGTGGCAATGTTTTTGAGTATGCCCATATATTAGGCATTTTTTGCATAGCATAGGTTTAGGGACATAAAAAGTGACTCTTCTTTTAACGTCAAAAATTGCTATGTCATCTGGCAACGTAGTTGACCTGAAGGTTATTTTAACAGCTGAGGTGGGTTCTATTTTTTGTTCCGCATTGTTCCATCGTGTTATCCTTTCCACTTTTGTTATTTTTGCGTTTGCTTTTATGTTTGCTTTTAAGCTTTCAGGATCTAGACTGATTGGAACTTTGTTTACATATCCTATTGTCTCGAGAAGAAAATTTGGTATGTATGTATTATATTTGTGTAATTTTTTGAGATCCACACTTTTCAGAATCTTATTTGCTGTTTCAAGTTCTCTTGTTTGTACCTTGACCCTATTTTTCCCATACTGCTTTACACTGATTAATGTTCCAAAATTTAATGAGTTGAGTATTTCTGCAATCACTAAATCCTCAATTTATTTTTTCTCAATAATGATAAAGTATGGACCTTTATCTCCGGGTATATATTTGTTGTTTTTATACATGTCATCGTCCGCTTTCATCTCGTTATTTTTTTCTTGTTGGTTAGGTATTATTTTATTTTGACTATTGTCTTTGTTAGTTTCGGTTTTTATTTTTTTGGTAACATTGGGACCCGGTTCGAATCCCCCATCCACTATCATTTCGTTATCAGCCATTTTGTTATTATTTTCACTTAAGAATAAATTTCTGCTTGAATATCTGTTCGTATTATTTTGGGTTTTTATTTTGCTTATACTTCCATATTTTCTTTTTTTATATACGTTTCCACGAGTTTTTATATTATTTCTGATGTCTTTTTTTATGGACGCTGTAGCGTCACTCATTTATGCGGTTTCCCGCCTTACTCACTTTTATTGTTCTCACGAATTAAATCGTTTTTCGTTTACCAATTTAAATTGATAAAATTAATATCATTCACTTTTAACTAATTTTATTTAATTTTTAAGAAATCCAAAGAAAATTATTATTATATTTTTTTTTTTTTTTCACTTGTTTTGTTAAAACACTTCCACACGGTTGAAACACCTCCACAAGAATGGTTATGTTTTTAACAATGTTTTGACACTTGGGACAATCTCATAGTTAACTATTTGCACGTCAGAACTGCTACGATCCTCCATCAGGGTTTCCCCTGACTTCATAGTTAACTATTACGTCATTTCTACAATGACAGTTATACTGTTTATGTTGGAGGTTGAACCTAGGTTCAACCTGGGTTGAACCTTCAACATAAACACCAATAGTTAACTTAGAGTTAACTCGACTCAATCCAAAAAATTTCTTAGGTCGAGTTAACTCTGGTTAATATAAACGCCCAGAGTCGAGTCGAAAAACAACAACAAAAAATAATCAGTAAAGTAAAAAATATAAAAATGGCGATTTTTCATATTTTTCTTGTACGAGCGCGTCTGTGTCTAAATTCGGCAGCATATTCTTGTGATTTTTGCGATTTTTTATTTTTTGAAAGTTCGAAAGAAAAAGTTAGAATGATTTTTTGAAAGAAAAAAATTTGAATGATTTTGTCAGTTATAACCTAGTTTCGACTCAACCTCAAGATAACTCTCCAATATAAACACTAGAAGTTAACTTCAAGGTTAACCTAAAGATAACTACAAGTTGACTCGACCTGGGTTCAACCTCCAACATAAACAGTATAAGTTGCTACAATATTGTAACAATGTAAATATCGTGAACAGGCTCCGGGAGTATGAGTAAGTTTACATCGACATATTTGGTCCAGGACTATACACTGAGTAAGTTTACATCGACATATTTGGTCCAGGACTATACACTATATCTGACCTAAACACATGATGTAAACGCTAGTTTCCCAAATTAGGTTGGGTAACTTTTTTGTGTGGACTGACCCAAATTAGGTCGATCAAAAATGGGATGTAAACGATACCGACCTAAAGGGTTTTCGTATCATGAAATAGATGTCAGTAGCGAAATTGATGTTAATTAAACATATCAGCAATACCACTACATAATAGGCCATTTTTCTAAATAAAAAAATTCCATGAGCTTGTATAGGTAAATCCAAACAAAAACGCGGGTGCCATACGAGTAAGTAAAAAATTACATGGGACAAAAAAAAAATTTTCATTTGTCCCAATAAATCTGCTTTATTATCTACAAACATAATTTATCTGAAAGATCACGATAAATATTGATATTTTGAGAAACATTTCCAATAAAAATGTTTCCCTATTGAGTAATTTTTCATTTAGCAACTTACTGATAAAAGTAACAACACAATTTTTCAATGACACGTGCGCGTATAAGATTTTTAATTTCTCTTGGCTCTCTTGTATTATTTGTTTTGGTTTTGTTTCACGACATACAGTACCGAAGAAAATAATGAACTTAATTTCACACATTTTATTTGTGTAATGAATTTTAGATTAAAGGGTATAAAATTTTATTTATATTCGTTTGTGTTTTGTATATTATTTTTGTAACCTGCTATGTAGTGTAAAACATAGAATGATTTTACCACAGTACACATAATACACAAAATTATTATGTGTGATATTTTACCTTCTCAAGTTTCAATATCGGTATCGTAATTTTAATTCTTTACTGTAAATTTTACACAAACGCAAGCCCACAAAAAAAATCCAATTGTCGATCAAATTGGATTTTTTTTTTTTAGTTATTATGTACAACCAACTAAATCACGCATTTGGGCTTATCATTAGTATTGATTTATTAAAATGTATTTTGGTTTATTACACCACATTACTTAAAAATCAAGTTTTATTTGAACAAAAATAAAAACAAAATATTTTATTGTCATACGCAAAGACGTGCACCCATCCCGTTCAACATATTTTGGTTTACTAAAAAAGTAAAAAAGCATGTAAGAGCGGCAGTAAAAAATCTCGTGTATTTTTGTTTTTATTTTATTTGTTGTTACGGTGTAAAAATAAGTTGCTAGTTTAATTGAAATATTACTGAATGAAAAGTTTTCTGAAAACAATTTTTGTTTTAAATAATCCAATAACAATATATCATTATTTATTTCGTGCAATGTATTATTCAATTTAACTTGAACGATACAAATTATTTATTACAAATAATGAAATTGTTTTTTTGTAGCCATGTAATTTTTTTTCGGTTTGTATGGAATTCTCATTTCTTTTTGGATTTACATATACCAACAAGATTTTAACAAGAAATGGCCTGTTATTGTATTGGTATTGATATCAGCATAAAATTTAGTATTACAGTTATTAAATGAGTCAAATTTTAAAAAAATAAATGAAAGAATATAATTTCGAAAATGTTACAGGAATTATTTATGAGAAAATTATGAATTATTGAATTGCGATGAGAATATAAGCAATACTTTTAGTATTATTCAATAGATGGTGTACATAAATCTCGCTATGTAACCCAAATGTGACCTATAATTTTTGTGATGTAAACGGGACTAAAATGGGTCGCTATTTAGGTCAATCCACTAAATTTTTTAGCGATGTAAACTAGCTCTATGTTCACGAGATTTACATTGAATATAAATAAAATTTTATACCCTTTAATCTAAAATTCATTACACAAATAAAATGTGTGAAATTAAGTTCATTATTTTCTTCGGTACTGTATGTCGTGAAACAAAACCAAAACAAATAATACAAGAGAGCCAAGAGAAATTAAAAATCTTATACGCGCACGTGTCATTGAAAAATTGTGTTGTTACTTTTATCAGTAAGTTGCTAAATGAAAAATTACTCAATAGGGAAACATTTTTATTGGAAATGTTTCTCAAAATATCAATATTTATCGTGATCTTTCAGATAAATTATGTTTGTAGATAATAAAGCAGATTTATTGGGACAAATGAAATTTTTTTTTTTGTCCCATGTAATTTTTTACTTACTCGTATGGCACCCGCGTTTTTGTTTGGATTTACCTATACAAGCTCATGGAATTTTTTTATTTAGAAAAATGGCCTATTATGTAGTGGTATTGCTGATATGTTTAATTAACATCAATTTCGCTACTGACATCTATTTCATGATACGAAAACCCTTTAGGTCGGTATCGTTTACATCCCATTTTTGATCGACCTAATTTGGGTCAGTCCACACAAAAAAGTTACCCAACCTAATTTGGGAAACTAGCGTTTACATCATGTGTTTAGGTCAGATATAGTGTATAGTCCTGGACCAAATATGTCGATGTAAACTTACTCATTGTTAACAATGACAGCTCAAAATCGTTCATGAAACTGCATTTTAACAATGAACACGTGCTTTTTCCGTTCACGAACTCGGCAAATCAAAAAGTCTTGCAATATCATATGAAAAAAAGAGTGAGTGAGACAGCAATATTTTTATTTTTCGACATAATCTCCTTTAAGGTTTATACATTTGTCACATCGATCAATAACTTGCCTAGACCCTCTAAAAAAAAAGATTTCTTTTGCTCCATAAAATATTCATTTACAACAGACTGTACTTCATAGTCACTGGAAAATTTCCGGCCCCTTAGTGTTTTTTTCAAATTGGGAAACAGAAAGTAGTCACTGGGTGCCAAGTCTGGACTGTACGGTGGATACGGAATTTCCACGAAGCCGCAGTCCTTTAATGCAGCTTGAGCAATATTAGGCTTGTGCACTGGTGCATTGTCGTGAAGAAGCAAGATTTTTTTCCTAACTTTCCTTGGCCGTTTTTCCCGGATCGCTTTTTTAAATTTTCGCAAAACCGCTGCGTAATATATGCCTGTGATTGTGGTTTTCGGTGGCATATAATAGATTATCAAAATTACTTCAGCACCCCAAAAAATTGTTGCCAAAACCTTACCAGCAGACGGTTGAGTTTTGAATTTCTTTGGTGGTGGTTCACTACGTTTAATCCATTGCATCGATTCTTGTTTGGATTCCGGATCCCAGTGATGAAGCCATGTTTCATCGCCTGTTATTATGTTATCAAAGAAATTTTCTGAATCTTCTTTGTATATATCTAAATTCGCCTTTGAAGTTTGAACACGCATTTTTTTTTATTCTGCATTCAACAAACGGGGAACCCATCGCGCACTTACTTTCGACATGTGAAGGTGGTCATGTAATATAGTATATGTGGTACCGTATGAAAGAGAAAGTCTCCACGCTAACTGCGGAACAGAAATACGCCGGTCCTCCAATACAATAGATTCGGCCAAAATTACGTTTTCATGGCTAATAGCATCTGCTGGCCGACCCGAGCGGTTGACGTCTTCTAATGACTCCCGATCACTTTTGAATAATTTTACCCACCTTGTTACTGTGGCATATGATGGTGCAGATTCGCCGTAAACTTTTGACATAAAGTTGAATATATAAATTGCATTTCGTCCATCTTTACAGAAAAATTTAATAACGGTGCGATATTCAATTTCATTCGTTTTAAGAAAAATTCAAAACACGTGTTCTAAATTGACAAAAACGAACGAACTGTAAAATTTACATCGAAATGTTCTTCTAGAAGTTTCATCGCGACAAAAAATGGTTTTGAAAAATATATTGTTGTCTCACTCACCCTTTTTTTTCATATGATATTGCAAGACTTTTTGATATACCCTCGTACATTGTTACAAACGTCATTCTCAACCCAACTCGAGACTGCCTCTACAAATGTCATTTTTAATGGTGTAGGTATCAAAAGCAACATGATGATTGTGTAGGTTTGAAAAATAATTTGAAGAACAAAATTCAATTTTTAATATATATTTATTTTAAATAAATTTGTGTTTTATGAATACACTGATTATTTTGATGCTCCATAATACTATGTTTAGTTCGTACTATTCGTTTATTTTTTAGTTACGATTCGTACTTTATGGAAAAAAATTGTCTTCTAGGCAAATCGAAATTTATAAAATCATAAAACGTTCATAATAGATCGTTAGGAATCTTAAGAAGTCTAATAGTATCTTGAACGAATGCCGCATCATCTACTGTGATGTTTAAATTGCGACACGAGATTTTTCAGCAGTTGCCTCAGCTGCTTGATATTCTTCAATCTATAAATATACATTTTATTCTAGTCTTGTATTTTATAAAGGCCGCTCGGTCTTACTGGTTTTGCGAGTTTGCGGTCATGTTGTATCTTAGCACGGAATATACCATCTGTAATAAGTGCTTTGCCGACATCGACATTAGTGGCAGGATCGGATAGCGTAGCGTAGGCCAAAGCAGCAATTTTAAACATTTAAATTTAATGTCTTGTTTAGAACATCTTGGGCAAATGAACGACATGCCTCAACCTTGTCGTCTGCATCGGACGGAAGTACGGCTAATGCAAGACCATTTTCCTGTGCATATGGTTCGTCAGATGATAAGGCAGGTGGTAAATGAGCTAAACAACTGGCGGGTAATGTCTGAAAACCATATTTTAAAGTTAGTCTCTAGTTTCCATTCCCTCGATGTTATTCTAATTAAAAATTATTAATTTTTTAAAAATATTGCAATTCAAAATAATTATTTAATAGAATCTGCCCCAGAATTGCCACTCCATTTGAAATTTATATTGAAAATTCCCAACAAACTCCTTCGTACCACAATAAAACATTGTAGTGTCAGAAACCATCCTTTATTTTGTCTACGAAAATCTAACAAATTTTACTGCAATCCTAGTTTTAACAATAAATTTCATTATCTTAATTCTGTGGTTATGTTTTTAACAATGTTTTGACACTTGGGACAATCTCATAGTTAACTATTAGGTCATTTCTACAATGACAGTTGTTACGATATTGTAACAATGTAAATCTCGTGAACATACTCAGGGGACTTTTTCAACCAATTTTTCGGCGTTAAAATACCACGTCGTTTAGATAAGGCGTCATTCAACTGGATTTTTTTTGTCAAAACCTTTATATGTATATGTTTTAAATTTCAAATCAAATAATTTAAAATGTATTAAAAAACTGCAACTTTTGATAAAAAAAAAGAAAATATTAAAAAAAAATTTATTCTTATTTTCGCATGTTACACCAAAAAACTAAAAATAAAAACATGAAAACGTTGACGAGTTTTTATTTATTGATTTTTTTTTCGTTTGTATTAGTATTAGTGAAAAAAATGCAAGAAACCACCAAAATTTAGGCTAAAAAAAATCCACAAACATTTTGTCTCAAAACCGGTTTTGTATAAAAAACATAAACAAATCCAACAAATAAAGTTTTCGTGTAAACACACGGAATAGAATTCCTTATGACTTTTTACACTGCATCCCCAATAGAATTTCTTATGACTTTTTACTTACAGAAAAGTATGAAAAAAAAACTTGACAAAAAAAATTTTTTTTTGTCAAGTTTTTTTTTCATACTTTTCTGTAAGTAAAAAGTCATAAGAAATTCTATTGGGGATGCACTGTTACTTACAGAAAAGTATGAAAAAAAACTTGAGAAAAAAAAAATTTCTCACGTTTTTTTTCATACTTTCCCGTAAGTAAAAAGTCTTAAGGAATTCTATTGGGTATGCGCTGTAATATACTGTTTATATTGGAGGTGAACCTAGGTTCAACCTGGGTTGAACCTTCAACATAATAAACGCCAAAAATTAACTTGGGGTTAACTCGACTCAGTCCAAAAAATTTCTTAGATCGAGTTAACTCTGGTTAATATAAACGCCCAGAGTCGAGTCGAAAAACAACAACAAAAAATAATCAGTAAAGTAAAAAAGTAAAAATGGCGTTTTTTCATATTTTTCTTGAACGAGCGTGTCTGTGTCTAAATTCGGCAGCATATTTTTAGTGATTTTTTCGATTTTTAATTTTTCGAAAGTTCGAAAGAAAAAGTTAGAATGATTTTTTGAAAGACAAAAATTTGAATGATTTTGACATTTATAACCTGGTTTCGACTCAACCAAACCCGCAACTATAATTATTCACTGGTGTCGCTGTACTATAAAAAGTAAAACTAAATTCATCAATAAAACAGACATTTATCACCTGAAATATACTAATTGTCATTTATTTTTACATGACGTTATAAACAAGAATTCATATTGCTGCGTTTTTAATTTTTTTTGTAAGATTAACTTTCTAATGGTTTCAGGGGTTTATAAAATAAAGACCTTTTCAAATTTCCCATTGAAATGAATAGCGCTCCCGATAGCGGCTTCCAATAAATACGTAGAGCAAAATATTTTTTTATCGATTTTTAACTAAAAAGTTGAATGAAAAATCTTAGTTTAGAGTTAAATAAATTAATTATATGCAAAAATAGCACGCTAAATATAAGTTATGACATAGAAAATTGGCTGCTCCGGATAAATCTATCGGGCGCTAATAAAAAAACACGCTCACTAAAGTCACAGAATATATATTTGCGGTCTTACTTTGAGAAATTTACAACAACATACATATACATATGTAATTCCAAATTGGAATTGTTTTAAACCAACTTTTTTGCTGAATAGAATAATTCTATTCTATCGGTTGTAAATTAGTTACGATTTGTAATAATATTCAATAATATTCGGTCATATTACTATTTAATTAGATATATTTAGTTGTGTTTTCACGATTTTTTTAACTTCAAAATGTAATTGTTCCCAACTAATAAAAATAAGTAAATACAATTTTTGGTTGTTACTTTGAGCACAATATTCATTCTATTTCAGAATGGATTTAGCTTGTACCAAGGTTAGGTTTCAGTGGTTGACAAAAAATAGCCTAAGTTTGGCCCATTGTGATATCACGCATTTGCGCCACATCATTAACCCATTCACCTATTCACCTACTCACACAACTACAGTATACTAATTGCACATTGCAAGCTCCTTGTAAACCTGTACATTGCTGTACATTGACATGGACGGTGGGTCGGCGTTGAATTCTGCAATCCATCACTATGTCTTAGTTGTGTTTATTAACACCACCGATTGTAATCGATGATGAAAATTCGATTTGCATCTTTTGGGATTCGAACCCAGTACCTCCCGGTCCAAGTGCCGAAGCTTTTACCACTGCACCACTTGTCCGGTTTAATTAGTTTAACAGTTGTACAAGTATTATGAGTTACAATTTTTTTTTTATTTCAAATTTAAAGCTCAAAAAGAAAGAATTTTGGTTACAATGCAAATAAATTTCCTACTTTACAATACAAATAATTTTCCTAACTTATTGCAAACCGAGGTCTCAAAAATGAATCCAAATGTTTCGATAGTAAAATAGCGTTATACCTATTTTGTCTATTCTGTGGTAAAGTCTTCGCATTCGTTATTTGTTTGCGTGTCCACAGAATAGACCAACGCTATTTTTGTATGGAAAAATTTCGACTCATTTTTTTGACCATTCGCGAAAAGGTAGGAAAAATTGTTTGCAGGGTAACCAAAATTCGTTATTTTTGAGTTTAAAATTTGAAATAAAAAGAAATTGTAGCTCATAACAGTGTACAACTGTTAAAATATTTAATATAAATAATATACAGTGCTGGGAAAAAAAATTGGGCAAACATATTTTATTGCAAATTGGAGTCTTTTTTTGTTAAAACTACAAAACTTTTGAGTGCAATTGGCTTATTGTTTCATTTTAAATACATGTATGACATAATTTTTTGAAAAAAAAATGTACCTGCAATTTAGGGGAAAAACCCCGAAAATGCCAAAATATTCAAAATACGTTGATTGGAGTTAAAGTAATGGAATAAATTAAAGACCTTTTTTAATTTTTTTGTTGTTTTTTATTGATTTATAGAAGTTCTATCTTTAATATTAATGTTTTGTTGGACCGGCTTTTGTTTTTATTACACCAGTACAACCCCGCAACTGATGTGCAAAAAAATTGGTCAAGCATATATTTTATTTTACGCCTACCGTTCTTGGCCGACATTAGGGTGCAGATGTTTTATTGCTTGTAATTTTTTTTTGAGTATAAATAGTGCATATTTTGTAAGATTAAGTTATTCTGTATGGTTAAAGCTTTGGCGTTTGGATCGGGAGGTACCGGGTTCGAATCCCGATAGGGGCAGGATGCAAAGGGAATTTTCATCTACAGATTACGATCTGTGGTGAAATGGAACACATCTATGACCCCCTGTTGGAGTGCAAAACTTATGGGCCGACCCATCTTCCATACCAGGCTGGCATGGAGCTTACAATGTGCAGATGGTTATAAAAATCGGACCTATAGCCGTACGTCTTCGATTTGGCAAATGATGCGTAAAGTAAGACGGAAAAATAAACCGCGAAAGAGCAGGGAGTACTTCGGCCCCAAAACAGATGGCATGGACCAAAAAAAAAAAAAAAAAAAGTTATTCTGTAAGTGATTCTAGTCAAATAAAGAATAAATTGCAATTTTAATTAAAAAAATGGGAAGTTAGTGAGCGGTGTAAAAGCAATGTGTTGATTTGGGCACGAGAAAATTTAGCCACGCGTGAAATAGCAGAAAGAATCAACATTCCTTAAACTACTGTCGCGTGGAATATTAAAAAATTGCGAGAGATGGGCAGTACACAAAGAAAGAAAGGCTCTGGAAGGCCCAGAAAGACAACGCCAGTGGAAGATCGTTTCATAATATTACAATGTCGTTGGAACCGTTTTAAAACTTCATCGGACATAAGACGGGATGTTTAGCGAGCAACGGGAAAAGAAATTTCAGCCAGCTTAGTAAGAAAAAGACTTGTTAAAGCTGGTTTGAGAGCACTTAAACCAGTCCAGAAGCCTGAACTCACATTATTAGTGAAAAACAACTTTTGCTATGGGCGCAGGAGCATGTTTCTTGGACTCCAGAGATGTGGAATGATATGATTTTCCCCGATGAATCAAAATTCAAGCTGTTGGAGATTGAAGAATTCTCGTAAGAAGAAAACCGGGCGAGAGGCTCGGCAATGAATGTCTTTTAAGACTTCCACCGAAAAATTATGATTAATTATGAAAAACTATGAAAAATTATGAATTATGATCTGGGGATGCTTTACGGGGGTATAGTCCAGACTTAAATCCCATTGAAAATATTTAGTCTATAATGAAGCTAAAAGTAGCAAGAAAGCGTCCAGAATCAATTCAAGCTTTAAAAAGTTTATTGATAACGATTTGGGAATCCATACCTCCTACGACTTTGAAAAATTTATCAAATTCAATGAATCGGAGGTGTATCGCTGTAATAAAAGCAATTGGCGTTCCGCCAAAATATTAATATTAAAGATGGAACTTCTATAAATCAATAAAAAGCAAAAACAAAATTAAAAGATAAGTGTTTAATTTATTCCATTACTTTAACTCCAATCAACGTATTTTGAATATTTTGGCATTTTTCGGGGTTTTTTCCCCTAAATTACAGGTAATTTTTTTTTTCAAATATTACGTCATACATGTATTTAAAATGGCACAATAAGCCAATTGCGTTCAAAAGTTTTGTAATTTTAGCAAAAAAAGACTCCAATTCGCAATAAAATATGTTTGCCCAATTTTTTTTCCCCAGCACTGTATATTAATAATAATGATTCCATTAAAATAATTACATTTTAGAGTCGTAAAAAAAGTTAGGAAAATGGTCGGTAGGTCATTTTTTCTTGGTCTACCCAATGACGCTTCTGGATAATATCTATTCTATGTCTGAACTTTAATTATTTTAATATTTATATTAATACATATATTTAAATTTTAATAATTTATTTAATATTTAACATTTACTAATATATATTTCAAATTTAAAACTCAAAAATATCGAATTTTTCGTTCTATTGGGTACCCTGCAAACAATTTTTCCTAAATTTGCGCGAAGCAAGGTCAAAAAAATGAGTCAAAATCTTATGTTACGAAATGAACAAGTTCCGTCCCAGGTGGTCATATTCCAGAACTTCTTCTAAAAATCATTTAAGAATTCCATTTCCATCCAACATATTCAATCCCATCATAATCGGTTAAGAAATGACCGAGTTCTGACCCAGGTGGCCATATTCCAGATTTTCCTCTAAAAATCATTTAAGAATCCTATTTCCATCCAAGATCTAAGATCCAACAAACAACCCAATCACATCATAATCCGTTACGAATTGGGAGCACTGAATTTGTTTTGCCAAAAGTTGATTTTGAATTGTAAAATTCACGAGCTTGAAATATTAAGTTACTTTGAAAACCCACGAATTTGCTTTGCAAAAAATTGAGATTCATTTAGAAAAAATTGACAATGAAGTATAAAAAATTGTGGTTAAATTATAAAAAATCGTGTATGACAGACTAAAATCAAATATTCATGATTATCTAGTTTGTGTCTGTCTATGGTATAAGGCCGGTTGCACACTTGAGCTATGTCTGTTGACTGATGTGAGCTATGTTTTCATTTTACAGATTCCCGTCAAAAATGTTGAGTCCAAATTTTTCCATTGTAAAATAGCGTTTTCTATTCTGCCTATATACTATATATGGCAATTTTCATCGACTATAGATAGCGTTGGTTTCTGCGTCTACAAGAGGGATAGGAATTGTCAAATCCATCCACAGTTTTAATCCCCCTTGCTTCATAGCAAACTATGGTTCACATTTTGTTCACCAAATGTCAGCTACTTTGTTGGAAATCGCGTCTGTCGTGGTTATAAGTTTTTGACAGAGGAAATTCGTATCAATCATCAACAATATTATATGAAAATTTTAGATTTTTTATATAAATAATAAAAATGTAAATGCATCATTATTATTAACATGTAAGCTGTATCAATGATAGGTACAATCACCTGGTTATGTAAAAAAGAAATACCCATTGTTGTATTAGTAAAATTCGATATTACTGCAGCCTTCGAAGAGTCACTTGATCCTGCATGTCAAACCGATTGTATACGACCTACCTCCCAAATGTAAATAGAGTTGCGCAACCGAAACAATCCATGGACAAGTTATAGATGTTTCGACCATAATTATTTTGAATTAGATTAGCTTAGATTAGTGGATATCATTTGGAGTTGTAGATTTATTTAAAATCTCGTATCTAATCGAATATATGGTTATGATTTCTAGGATTTCCCCTTTATATCCATATCCTTGGTAAAGTTGGTTTAAGCTTTCAGACGAAGCGAATTACTAGGTAGTACTCATTTAGCTTACCTTAAATTTCATTTTAGGAAGCATTTTTTATCGATTAGTATTTTATACAAAGTATTTTGGTAGTTCGTCATTATTCAAAATTGTTTCGATGAACGTTTCAACTGAAATTGCTTGGGTTTGATGAGTTCCGGTCTATAACGAATGTTACCTCGTCGGTACATTCAAATTATTTCCGCCTCGCCTTTCTCTTATAACAAACAAACAAGTTTTTGGTCATTTAATTTAGTTATGTACATATAAATATTATTATTATCTGTTTGTTTTAATTTTATTTTTTAAATAATTTTTAGTTTTTTGAGCATGAAGGCAAATTACTGTTTTCTTAGTTACTACATACAAAAATTTATTTTACAAATTTCATTTAATTATGTAATAATAATAAATTAAAATATATGAAAATGTATTTAAAAATATTAACTAGATGTGCAATTAAATGGATCATCTAAGCGAAAACTAGGTATATCTTCAAAAGGCTTCACCCCTGTTTTCTTTTGCTTATCACGAAGTTTTTCTACTTCACTCATAACACGAATAAAATTTTGTCCTGCTAATTTTGCTAAATCTTCCACCGTCCATCCATCGCCTAATAGTTCTGCAAACAGCATCGGGTATGTTGAAACATCTTCCAATCCTTTTGGTGTACTAAAAAGACAAAAAGTAAGTAAAGTTCTATTTCTGTAGTACTCCGAAGCTATATAATTGCGTGGTTACTAATTAATTCCGTCAAATCCAGCACCTAATCCAACGTGATCGATACCAGCCACATGTCGTATATGGTTTATATGTGCTAATTTAATACAGAAGAAACAACATAATCAAATGTATGATCTAATTATCAATATCCTTGTTAATATTTACCGACGGCATCGTGAACTGTCGAATTTTCATTACAGCTTAAGAAAAGTGAATAAAAATTTACCATTACTAAACCACGGTTAAGAGCTATTAATTCTAGTATATCGTCTTGTACATTACGACTTGAATTACATAATTGATACGCTGAAGAATGGGAAAATATCACAGGAGCTTCAGATACCGATAAGGCATCACGCATTGTTCCAACAGAAACGTGCGACAAATCAACGATCATCCCAAGACGATTCATTTCACGAATAACTGTCTTTCCAAATGGTGTTAAACCGCCGTGTTTAACATCAAATTTTGGAGCATCTGCATGACTTGAATCAGCCCAAGGTGTATGACATGTGGATGTCAATGTTACGTATCGTACACCAATCAAATAATAGGTGCGCAATACACCCAGCGACCCGCCTAATGAGTGTCCACCTTCAACGCCCGTTAAAGAACACATTTGATGATTTTTATGAGCAGTTATAATATCTACGGGGTTAATAAGAAGTTAATTATTTTATTTCTAGAAAACAAATCTATTAAATCTTACTTACCTGATGCAGATGTACATGATACTAATTGGGGTGAATAACGGTCCGTTAACCGTTTAATCACATCGATTTGTTCTAATGTTATTTGAACAGCATCTTTATGTTGCGCTTCACAAGGTACGTAGGCAGCCCAAAACTAAAAATAATAAGTTATAATTTACATATAGTACGGTAAGCAGAAACGTTGACCCTTCTAAAAAACTAGTGTGGAAAGTTATAACGTTATGATTTGCTTCAAATGGATCAGATCATCCATTGAATTTGTAAAAAATCTGTTTTAACTAACGACGTGGATTTCGGATTAAGGCATGATTTCAAACACACTCTTACAATGATATGGACATATATATTCTAGTCCAAGGGAATAATTTACCACCAGTGCCAAAGCAATGGATTTGTGAACTGAAGTGCTGATAACAAAATTGTTACTTAGTTACCTTGTTATGATGGTATCGTTCCGTCACCATGCTAACAATGGGGTTAATTTTGATTTATAATAATATACCGCTCAATGTTGGTTCAATTACAAATTTGGTTAATTGTTTCAGTAGATGTCACCTTCAAATTTCTTTACTGAGGATGCTAAAGCGTAATTCGTGGGATCACACCAACGGAAAAAATAATGTTTAATAATTAAAAATCAATTAAGTTGTGCTTGGTGATGCATCCTCCAAAACCGCATACGATATATTATGTGTCATTAATATGCAAATTAAAACTATGCCTGACTTTTCGTGCAGCCGCACCGATTATAGAAGAAGGGTAACTTGTTATCTCGGAAGAAGTTCGCAGCAGGCAACCATGCTACAGGTTTATCAAATGCTACTGGAAAATATCAACTGCATGAGAAACGAAAGAAGGTACAGTTCCTTCAAGAGAATCAGTATCCTGCAAATGATACAGCCTCCGTTACCAAAAACTCATTCCCGCCAAATAGAGATAGAAAACACGCATCGTGGAAAAAACAGCCAAAGCAGATGCCCACCCCAAAAGGAAATGGGAAACCAAAACACCAGGAAACAGTAGTAAGTAACTGCGCGGTAGTGTAAGGCAATTTTCCTGAAACTGAAGAACGCAGAAATCTCAAACGAAGTCAATAATGTTCTGGGAGAGCATCAAGAAGCAATTGAGGTCATAAACTTCTACAGAAATAACAGTAAAGCGGCAAAATAACAGCATTAGATGGTGATTCAAAATTGCCTCTAGCCTTAAAAAGGACAAAACGTATGCATAGGAGTATATGTGCTCGGGGCGATCCGTGCAAAAGTACACCGCAAAGTAAACACAAAATACTTATTAAAACAGTTCACGAGGTACTGAAAAACGATCTTGACGAGACCGTTACGGTGCGCGAAATCAGGACCGAGAAGTATCCTTTGAAATCAAGGACGAAGTAAACGTTTAATGGCCAGAGTAAAAAGTGAAAATATGTACGCGGCTTAACGTGAACTTGACTCCCGGGGTACAACATGGTAATGTACAAGCTGGATCTCAAGCAGCGAGCCCAGTAGTGGAAGCAAGGCAAACGTAGCGCATAAATCCTATGGGTCCCATTTAAAACGCGATACTTTAAAACGCGAATTATCAAAACGCGATATTTCAAAACGCGATAATTCAAACCGCGATACGGTACAAAACGCGATATGGTATAAAATGCGATATTTCAAAACGCTATATTTCGAAATGCGATAGAGTACAAAACGGGATATGGTACAACACGCGATATTTCAAAACGCGATATTTCAAAACGCGATATTTCAAAACGGGATATTTCAAAACACGATATGGTACAAAACGCGATATGGTACAAAACGAGAATTTAGGAACGGGTTATATCAGGTGGGTGAAGGGGACATTTAATTTCAGTTTATAGGAATTTAAAAATCGATTGAAGTGAGAGTATATAGGATCGGTATCAATTGGGTCGCTGCGCTCCCGTCACTTTGCAATGCAAATTCTGTACAATAACGCGTTTTGAAATATCGCGTTTTGTACCATATATCGCGTTTTGTACCGTATCGCGTTTTGAATTATCGCGTTTTGTACCATATCGCGTTTTGTCATATCTCGTTTCTAAATATCGCGTTTTGAAATATCGCGTTTCGAGCGGATCCGAAATCCTATAAACGACAACCGACACACATTGCTCTGATAAAGCCGATACCCGTAAACCAACGTTCTCAGTATAACCGGTCGATTAATTACAGGAACCGGCTGACTCAGCTCGTAACAAAAGCACTAGGATCAGACGGAGACCCAAAGTGATCGAGGTAGTAGTACTCCCGAATATGTTCAACCACTGCCTCTTGGAAGGTGTTTTCTCTAAAGTAAGGAAGAACCAACAATTGGTCTAATAAGAGAAAAAGTTACATGGGCTCTCCTTCAGCATACAGACCTCTGTGCATGCTGGACACAGTCAGAAAATTGCTGGACGTCTAAGCGGCAGGAGACTATTGTAGACGGAGTCGTGAGGGCCTTCCCCATGGCACAACAAGGTAAACGTTTCCCAAGGAAAGTAGTGGTACTTACAACATTGGACATAACGAATACTTTGAATTCTGCAAGGTAGACAGACATGATGTCGGCATTAACAACGACAGAGGACTATCGAAATTGGCTTCTGGGTACAAATAAAACATTCGTCCGAGAAATAATCAAAAGTAATCTTTTATTTGAGTAGACTGATGTCGAATATAGGCGACCCATCTTTGTCAGTGATGAACTCAATTCTCCTGTATGGATGCGAAATACGGGCTGGCCAGCCAAAACCCATGTCATGCATTGTTGAACGGAGAAATTATAAGCAGCGAACAATGGAAGATGGACAGCAATATTAATATGAAATTTGGCTTAATGAGTACACAGGAAATATGGTGAAGGTAACTTTTTTTCTCACCAAATTTATCACTAACCATGTGTATTTTTATAAATATCTATACATGATAGGAAAAATGGAAGATCCGTTATTCATCTATGGTATCACTCGATGATTCACAAAACACTTTCTTCGAATTGAACAGATGAATGCTCTCAAAGCAAGAATTACATAAAAAAGGACACCGGCACAGCAAACAATAGAAGAACCTTACCAGAAAGTTGAGGCGTTTAAAGCCTAAACACACAATTTTGGTTTGGAGGTTTGTGTGGGTGTGAGTCGTCCACTACACCGTGCACCACGATAAGCCCATCAAAAGAACAAAGTAAAACACGATTCGAAATAAATATAAAAGCGATTTTTTTTTTGTAAAAAAGCATATCCCGATAAAAAATATTGTTCCAATGCGATCGAACACAAGTAAAAAATTCGCATCTACTCAATATTAATAAGCAACTTACCTGAGCTGATACTCGTCCCTTTTTGAGCCGCACTAAATCCGTATGACTCCACGGACTTTTTGACCATGGTGAAACGTACTTTAACTCTTCATCAAAACTAAAACAAAAAATCGAAATTAGTTGTTTTCTTTTAATCCAAATTAAGACTTACTGAAAATCGTTTAATTGATTATGTAAAAATTTTCTAATATTCCACGGCAAATCATTGTGTCCATCTATCAACGGGACCGAATCTAATAACTGTGTAGCTGCTTGCAACCGCTCTTCCAGCGGGGCACTTGCTGTTACTCGTAAAGCTAATGGCACCGCAACGCCAGCTGCACCGGCAATTAACAGTATCGATGTTACAGCCAACCAATGACGCGATGGCATATCCCATCCTAGAAAAAATTACTAGCTTTATAAATAATCCATATGGAGAATATGTAAATAATTCTTACGTGTTGAACTATTGCTTGAAGCGGTTGAATTTCGACTGTTGCATTGCCTGTGCTTCCATGGTATCCCATTGTTTAATTCCTGTTGTAAATCGTGTTGCTTAAATAATCCACTATTTATTGAATACGAGCTATTAATTCGATTCGGTTTGATTGTATTAAAGTCGTCATTCAAACAAATACCATTCGTTTGATTCATAGAATTTAAATCGAATGGTTTCATCGAAGCAGATGAAGTGGTAAAATTAAAATTCGACAATGAATTTGAAAAGAAATGGTTTTTTAATAGATTCGACGAATTCGAATTCGGTAGAATACCGATACCGTTATTATATTGGTGCAGATTACATGTTGTATTATGATAATTATTTTTATTCGAATAGTAATTTTTACGGGTACTTGCATCGAATGTATTAAATTTTTTCTCTATTTTGCTATTGGCTGTATAGTGCGCGTCATAATTTGGAGTTATATTCGGAAATTCTTGGTGATAGAAGAAAAATGATTTATCGTCGAGGTCTTTCGCGCTGCTACCGGGTGGTAATTTTTGGATACGATGCTCATCAAAGTAATATTCATAATTTTTTGTGTTTTTTAAAATACCATTCGCTGGTTTAGCACCAATTTTTGTATTTTTAATACTGTTGAAGTCATCTTTACTGTTGCTACTGATTACGGGTGGGCGACTAATTTTCGTGTTCGGATGCGCTTGAATGTCAAACGTATGAATTTTATTATTTTGATCGATAATCTGATTATAATATACAGTAGGGTAATTAGACGTTACGTCATTCGTATTGTCAATTGTTCCAATTATATTATTCGAAAGTTTCTGATTTAACAGTTGTTTTGAATTTATTGAATTTAATTCTAAGTTTGATGATATATTATGACAACCATGATCGTATGAGTTTAAATTTCGCATATGCACAGTAGGTGGTGGGGGTGGGGGTATAAAATCTATATCGATTGATTCGTCCTAAATATAATAAAATATAAATAATTAATTTGTTTATTATCAGGACCATATAGTTTAATTACTTACGTCCGTCCCATCGAGATCCTGAAGTGGCGCAAAGGTTCTCGTACTACTCGAACTTTGAAGCGGCTTCTAAAAAAATAAGAAAAGCACATTTAATTTGAATATTGTTCAAATAAATTTATCGCATTGTGGAGTCATCTATCTTTTAATAGCTAAGTTAAGTGTTGGAGGTCTATGACACACTCTATGTTAATTGTACCTAAGTTTATTGCTAAATTGAGGTATATTGGTTGTCAAAAGAAAAATGTTCAAAAGAAATATCCCAACAGCAATTAATAATAAATAATTGTCAAGATATAAGAGTGATACTGTTGTACCACATTGTTTTTGGGAAGGCACGATGTAACGATTGGTTTGTCAATTTTGGAGAATTGCAATGTCGAGAGAAACCTTGAAAATTCGAGGAAATTGCGAAAATGTTGAATGGATTGCTAAAGTCGGTAGGCGGCTACCATATACAATTTTGATGAAGAAATAGAACTCGAAGGATTTTCAAGACGTTGGTTGAACAGCCTAGGCGATATTAGTAATGCGGGAACTATAGATAGAATAAAAAAAATAAAAAAAATAACGTAAGAGAGCGAGAGATAGGATTTATATGTATTCGACCATACTCAGAATAAGAAAAATAAAAACTATAAGAGAAATTGCGTTTTATTTTGCTGTCATTTAAAAAAAATAGCCGAGCGAAAATTTTCGTCCAAGAATAAAAAACTTAACAAATACAACAACAAAGCTCAAACAAATTTTAGTGCGTTGAATGTAATATTCATGTTTATTATTTTATATATGGGAATTTGGAAATGTTAGTGTATATTATCTTTTATATTAATAAAATATTCATGTACACATATACTATAATGAATATAAAATCACAAATAATTTTCACTACACTGTAGAATTGTATTTCTCTAAATCTAACCTTAAAAAATAATTTATCGAATTGCGATAATTTAAACCGCATATAAATATATTTTATAATTTTAAACACATATATTTGTTGATATGTAATACGTTTATACTCAAAACTATTGTAGTTTCACTCAATATTTTATGAAATACATCAAAAAATTATTACATGAAAAATATGAATGAACTTAATATTTTAAGTAATCTATAGCCGAAAAGTCAAATTGGAAAAATAATTTTTTGTCTTCGTTTCTTACGTTATTTCTGTTATTTTTTTTATTCCACCTATAGTTGGCCCATAATACATTAGATCGATGAAAAGAGTTATTTAGAGAGAATTTTCCGTCAAGCGATAATTGTACAGTGAGAAGACCGAAAGCGGAAAATTATAGACGAAAACTGGGTGAAGATATATTTTCGTATTATTATGTGAAATTGAGAAAATCGTTGATGGAAATAGTCGATTCCAAGCTTCCTTGGTCAATTGAGAAGCTGATAACTACATATAAAATGTACAAACGCGTTCAGCTACTTTAACGCATTCTCAAACGCGTATACATTTAATAATAGTCAATCTAACGTGTCGTAATAAAATAATGATACTCGCAAAAGTAAAGTTCGATGTTTGAAATGTCGACAAGAGTGACATTTTGCATGATGATGTCCTCGGCAAGCGATAATTTGGCAGAAAGTTTCGGGCACAGATATTGAAAGTGTAAAACCAAAAGTTCTACTTGTTGAGGAGAATATTCATACGAAGTATTTTAAGCTGGTGGAACTCTTGGAAGTGGAGGTTCCGTTAAACCTATAGGATTTATGATGCCTACGATTTGTAAGCTCTAACATATTCGACAATTTAAATGGAGTAATGGTACAACATACAAATGTCAGTCAGCTAAATTCAACCGAAGATGAGAAAATGGTCGAACGGAATTGAAAGTACAAACATCTGGAGTAATGCCAAGTGGATACGTGAATGTGACAACAAAGTTTAAGAATGAAGTATTTAACATGAACGGAAGGATTTCTGGAACTGGTCCAACAGTTTCAAACTATTTAATTAAAATAGATTATGATAAGGTTTCGACTGTATCAGTGGTAAATTTATCGGATGTTGATATATTGTACAATTAAAAGCGGGTACCACTATAGTAAGGAGAGAACTGTGTGTTAGTGGCGAAACTGAGCCGAAATTTGAAGGACTCAGGAAAAATGACCTCATTCATTAGGATGAAATCATTAAATTACTCGAACCTGTAAACGAATATTGGGATATACAAAAAAATTTGAATATGATTGGATTAACAAATAAAATAGAAATGAATATAAAATTAAAAGATCCGGAGAAAACAGTTTATTATCGTCCATATTGTATGAACAATCAAGAGCAACATGATAGAATAAATGAAAGCAGCCACAATCATTGAAGACAGTGTATCGGAGTTTGCGAGTCTGGTTATACTTCTAAGGGATAAACGTGTGAGTTCCGACTTTATATAGATTTTAGAGACTTAAATAGAAATACTGTAAAGGATCATTTTGGAGAAATAAGATTTTCACGAGTCACAATTTATTTTCGGGCTATATCACCAGGTTCCAATTACAGATTCGAGTAAGCATAAGACTGGATGCATAATACCAGATGGATACTACCAATATAAGACAATCCCATTTGGGTTAAGTAACGTCTCATCCTATTTTCAACGATAAGTGAAAAAAGTTCTGGGAAGTTTGATGATATATTATGACAACCATGATCGTATGAGTTTAAATTTCGCATATGCACAGTAGGTGGTGGGGGTGGGGGTATAAAATCTATATCGATTGATTCGTCCTAAATATAATAAAATATAAATAATTAATTTGTTTATTATCAGGACCATATAGTTTAATTACTTACGTCCGTCCCATCGAGATCCTGAAGTGGCGCAAAGGTTCTCGTACTACTCGAACTTTGAAGCGGCTTCTAAAAAAATAAGAAAAGCACATTTAATTTGAATATTGTTCAAATAAATTTATCGCATTGTGGAGTCATCTATCTTTTAATAGCTAAGTTAAGTGTTGGAGGTCTATGACACACTCTATGTTAATTGTACCTAAGTTTATTGCTAAATTGAGGTATATTGGTTGTCAAAAGAAAAATGTTCAAAAGAAATATCCCAACAGCAATTAATAATAAATAATTGTCAAGATATAAGAGTGATACTGTTGTACCACATTGTTTTTGGGAAGGCACGATGTAACGATTGGTTTGTCAATTTTGGAGAATTGCAATGTCGAGAGAAACCTTGAAAATTCGAGGAAATTGCGAAAATGTTGAATGGATTGCTAAAGTCGGTAGGCGGCTACCATATACAATTTTGATGAAGAAATAGAACTCGAAGGATTTTCAAGACGTTGGTTGAACAGCCTAGGCGATATTAGTAATGCGGGAACTATAGATAGAATAAAAAAAATAAAAAAAATAACGTAAGAGAGCGAGAGATAGGATTTATATGTATTCGACCATACTCAGAATAAGAAAAATAAAAACTATAAGAGAAATTGCGTTTTATTTTGCTGTCATTTAAAAAAAATAGCCGAGCGAAAATTTTCGTCCAAGAATAAAAAACTTAACAAATACAACAACAAAGCTCAAACAAATTTTAGTGCGTTGAATGTAATATTCATGTTTATTATTTTATATATGGGAATTTGGAAATGTTAGTGTATATTATCTTTTATATTAATAAAATATTCATGTACACATATACTATAATGAATATAAAATCACAAATAATTTTCACTACACTGTAGAATTGTATTTCTCTAAATCTAACCTTAAAAAATAATTTATCGAATTGCGATAATTTAAACCGCATATAAATATATTTTATAATTTTAAACACATATATTTGTTGATATGTAATACGTTTATACTCAAAACTATTGTAGTTTCACTCAATATTTTATGAAATACATCAAAAAATTATTACATGAAAAATATGAATGAACTTAATATTTTAAGTAATCTATAGCCGAAAAGTCAAATTGGAAAAATAATTTTTTGTCTTCGTTTCTTACGTTATTTCTGTTATTTTTTTTATTCCACCTATAGTTGGCCCATAATACATTAGATCGATGAAAAGAGTTATTTAGAGAGAATTTTCCGTCAAGCGATAATTGTACAGTGAGAAGACCGAAAGCGGAAAATTATAGACGAAAACTGGGTGAAGATATATTTTCGTATTATTATGTGAAATTGAGAAAATCGTTGATGGAAATAGTCGATTCCAAGCTTCCTTGGTCAATTGAGAAGCTGATAACTACATATAAAATGTACAAACGCGTTCAGCTACTTTAACGCATTCTCAAACGCGTATACATTTAATAATAGTCAATCTAACGTGTCGTAATAAAATAATGATACTCGCAAAAGTAAAGTTCGATGTTTGAAATGTCGACAAGAGTGACATTTTGCATGATGATGTCCTCGGCAAGCGATAATTTGGCAGAAAGTTTCGGGCACAGATATTGAAAGTGTAAAACCAAAAGTTCTACTTGTTGAGGAGAATATTCATACGAAGTATTTTAAGCTGGTGGAACTCTTGGAAGTGGAGGTTCCGTTAAACCTATAGGATTTATGATGCCTACGATTTGTAAGCTCTAACATATTCGACAATTTAAATGGAGTAATGGTACAACATACAAATGTCAGTCAGCTAAATTCAACCGAAGATGAGAAAATGGTCGAACGGAATTGAAAGTACAAACATCTGGAGTAATGCCAAGTGGATACGTGAATGTGACAACAAAGTTTAAGAATGAAGTATTTAACATGAACGGAAGGATTTCTGGAACTGGTCCAACAGTTTCAAACTATTTAATTAAAATAGATTATGATAAGGTTTCGACTGTATCAGTGGTAAATTTATCGGATGTTGATATATTGTACAATTAAAAGCGGGTACCACTATAGTAAGGAGAGAACTGTGTGTTAGTGGCGAAACTGAGCCGAAATTTGAAGGACTCAGGAAAAATGACCTCATTCATTAGGATGAAATCATTAAATTACTCGAACCTGTAAACGAATATTGGGATATACAAAAAAATTTGAATATGATTGGATTAACAAATAAAATAGAAATGAATATAAAATTAAAAGATCCGGAGAAAACAGTTTATTATCGTCCATATTGTATGAACAATCAAGAGCAACATGATAGAATAAATGAAAGCAGCCACAATCATTGAAGACAGTGTATCGGAGTTTGCGAGTCTGGTTATACTTCTAAGGGATAAACGTGTGAGTTCCGACTTTATATAGATTTTAGAGACTTAAATAGAAATACTGTAAAGGATCATTTTGGAGAAATAAGATTTTCACGAGTCACAATTTATTTTCGGGCTATATCACCAGGTTCCAATTACAGATTCGAGTAAGCATAAGACTGGATGCATAATACCAGATGGATACTACCAATATAAGACAATCCCATTTGGGTTAAGTAACGTCTCATCCTATTTTCAACGATAAGTGAAAAAAGTTCTGGGAAATTTCCGGTTTCAAATCACACTAGCTTACATTGAAGATATATTAATTGATCACGACCGAAACGAATGAATAATGGTTGCACAATTTAAGAATAATATTTGGTTTAATTCGGGAGAGCTGACTTACGATCAATTTAAAAAAAATTAGATCCCTCGTGAAGAAAATAAGTTATGTAGGATTTAAAATTCGTGAAGACGGATACAACCATGTCAATAAACAATGTCTCGAACAATATCTCTCACTAAAGAACTTCAAGTTCACAGTGTAGAACTTGAAGTTCTTTAGTGATAATTGCTGCTCTAAAGAAATTTAGAGTGTATTTATTAGGTATAGAGATAGAGGACTGATTGCAACAGTGTCAAACTGATTGAAGATAAAAAGGATATGAATTCTAGAATGGCATGGTGACTAATAATAAAATTGGCAGTATTTAATTATAAAATTGAATATTAAAAGATCGGTTAATCGTGTACACGTAATCTATAGAAATCCAATCGCAAATGGTGTAGAATTAGTTATTGGAATTGCAATGAAAACGAGCAACAAAGTTGCAAGGAAGTAGGATAATTTAGGGAATGCTAGAAAGGAACGATGACGAGGTAAGGAATAAATTGGTTGTTTACAAGTCAAAAGTACGTAAAATATCGAATAATAAACGGCGACTTTACCTACTAGTTGAGTTAAGAACCGAGTTAGTTTTGTGGCAATTCAACAAAACCACTTGTCTATTTTTTAGCAACTTTTTAGTGGATCAAATTTAAATTTTAAATTAATCTGTGAAAAAATTATGGGAAAAAACTAAACTATTTTTGGATTCATATGGTATCAAGGCTTTTAAACTGCGTTTAATGGCACCTTCAAGCACTTGTTACATGTTCTGAGTTCACGCGATTTAAGTAAATAACAATATACAATATCAAAAATTATCAATAAGTAGTTTTAAATAAATACCAAACACCTATAAGAACAAACATAAGTGGTTTCGATCTTGGTCAAAAATAGTCGGATGTTGATGAAAAATTGAAGGGAAAGAAAAACGGGAAATACTATCGATTAGAATATAATTCTACATAACCACTTATCTCGACTTAAGTGGTTATGTTAAATTGCCACAGAATTATAGACTCACATAAGCAAATCTCGCTCAAGGGAATTGATAAGACATTGCAAAATTTGAAATATTTACTATTTTCCTAAAAATGGGGATCTAGTGCAGAAATATAACAATAAATGTATATAAAGTGCTTTTTTTATAAAGTACTCGTATAGCGAAACACCCAGGTCTTGTGCATCCAATTGGTAAAAGTACGGTTCCATTTAAAAGAATCCATGCAGATCATCTGGGACGTTTTAATATAACGAAAGACAGTTGATTCAAAAGAAAAGATCGATCTTTACCGAAAAACATTTTGTACGTACGTGTGAATCGTACGGTAAGGTTGCTTTTAGTACTCCAAGAGCAAATGGGCAAGCTGAAGTAATAAGTAGACAGATACTTTGAGGATTACGTACAATAACGGAGGGGATATAATGTGAAGACAGTGTTAGAAAATTATTGGCAGTATATCGTGGTCAATGAATGATACCTTACATTGGGCCACGAAAACAACCTCTGCTATAATTTATCGTCATATTCAAATATAAAGATGAGGATTTGATTATAGTCAGAACGGTTCCCGTCCAATTCAACGGATGGTACTTTAAAATTTAGAACCAGCTTGCAGTGGTCTATATAAAGTCATGAAGTTATTAGATAGAGACAGATACACTGTACTGTAACGGACTTTGATGGAGAACGACAAAGTAGCAAACTCTTCGAGGGATGTATTTCAATTGATAGATAGAAAAAAGAAAATTCAATCGATTGGGAAAATGGAATAGTGATCATTTTTATCGTATATTTTTGCAGTAAATTCGGTGATTAAAATAATTGTATCTTTAAAATTAGATAGAGTAACTATAATGGAACACACTCACAATAGAGATATAGTTTAATAAAATTAGAATGGTTTGTATAATTTGTTGAAAGGTATATGTTATATCATTTTATATTTTCATTATATGAAATTAGCGAGGACGCAACCTAGTATTAAAAGTACAAGACCTTCATGAAAGCAGAATTTTAAAAAATACTAAGTGACGTGAAACTTTTCGCTGTTCTTAGAACCGAATTGGTAATTAAACAATTTTTACTATTTGTATCCCCAATTTTTGTTAAATGGCATCACCTACCTTAAAGTGCCATCGCCTTTACTCACTCAAATTAAGTAATAATCCAGCCAAGCAAAATGAAATAAATTGCTTGGAAACAAAGCAAAAAAAATATTAATTTGAAATAAAAATTCTTATTATTGCGATATTCTCACATTATTATTTTGTGCTATGTATAATTTCATTTTTATTAAGGATATCGTATATCTCTTCTCGTATTATTGTCGAAATGGGATTTTAAATTGATAAACTTGTAAGAACACTGGCAAAACGAGACACATGACAGTTCAATTTCAATTTGTTGTATACATATTTTATTTTTTCATTATGTTTACAGATTTTCTCTACAGACTTGTAAGACACTGATGTTGATGAAGACAGTGGAATTGGTAAAAGCAATCAACTCTATATACGACTATAAGTGATAATTGCGTATACAATAGATTTAAATTTAGTTGTCTGTTTTGGAGAATTTTCGGCTTAACACCTCAAATTCAAACAAGCCAATTACTTTAATAAATTCTATTGGGTACAGAATTACAGATGCAATAAAGGACCTAAATCTCGTTTATTTTATTCGGGAATTGGTTACTTTGATGTCGACCGGTTAATATCAGGAGCAAACATTAATTAATTTAATTAAGTTAATTTTAAGTCGTTGTGTTGAAATTCCAATACATTATCGAAGGTACACCTACCAAATGCGATCGATCTTTTACTGAATCGCAAATTAGAAGATTGTTTTTGAAAAATAAGAATAATAAATTAAATAGTTAATTTATCGGTTAATTTTATCGTAAAGAACTATTCAGGCAGATTGGAAAATATATAATAAATTCAATAAATTTAAAATTCGTTTAGATAGGAGCAAATCTATACAAAAGTTTGCAACCCACAAAAGCTAAAACAATATACAGTGCTGGGAAAAAAATTGGGCAAACATATTTTATTGCAAATTGGAGTCTTTTTTTGCTAAAATTACAAAACTTTTGAACGTAATTGGCTTATTATTTCATTTTAAATACAAGTATGACATAATTTTTTGAAAAGAAAAAATTACCTGCTAAATCGGGGAAAAACCCCGAAAAATGCCAAAATATTCAAAATACGTTGATTGGAGATAAAGTAATGGAATAAATTAAACACAAATTTTTAATTTTTTTTTTGTTTTTTATTGATTTATAGAAGTTCTATCTTTAATATTAATATTTTGTTGGACCGCCTTTTGTTTTTATTACACCGGTACAACCCCGCAACTGATATGCAAAAAAATTGGTCAAGCAATTATTTTATTTTACGCCTACCGTTCTAGGCCGACATTAGGGTGCAGATATTTTATTACCTATATTTTTTTTTGAGTATCAATAGTGCATATTTTGTAAGATTAAGTTATTCTGTAAGTGATCCTAGTCAAATAAAGAATAAAGTGCAATTTTAGTTTAAAAAAATGGGAAAAGTTGGTGAGCAGTGTAAAAGCAATATGTTGATTTGGGCGCGAGAAAATTTAACCACGCGTAAAATAGCAGAAAGATTAAACATTCCTAAAAGTACTGTCGCGTGGAATACTAAAAAATTGCGAGAGATGGGCAGTACACAAAGAAAGAAAGGCGCTGGAAGGCCCAGAAAGACAACGCCAGAGGAAGATCGTTTCATAAATAATTCAGATAAACATAAATAATTCGTTAAAAATTTGTTTTTTTCTTATCTCTTCATTTAATGTCGAGTTCACGTATGCGATCAAAAAATGATTCGCGAATCAAGCCAATCTTTGAGCGTAATTATTTCACATTATTACTCATATTTTGTAATTTTTTTTTATTATGTTGGATGCTTCCGATCAAAATTTTCCCAAAGTTAAAATTATTTCATCTCGGACGGGGAAATTTGTATATGTTTTCAATGATTTAATTTTCCTTTGATTCGCGAATCATTTTTTGATCGCATACGTGAACTCGACATAAAGGTAAAAAAGTACTTCGAAGAAAGAAGTATCGATGTCTTGAGCTGGCCCCCGTATAGTCCAGACTTAAATCCCATTGAAAATATTTAGTCTATAATGAAGCTGAAAGTAGCAAGAAAGCGCCCAAAATCGATTCAAGCTTTAAAAAGTTTGTTGATAACGATTTGAGAATCCATACCTCCTACGACTTTGAAAAATTTATCAAATTCAATGAATCAGAGGTGTATCGCTGTAAAGAAATTTGTTGTAATTTTAGCAAAAAAAAGACTCCAATTTGCAATAAAATATGTTTGACCAATTTTTTCTCCCAGCACTGTGTACAGTTATAAGGAGATATATAGTACCCAATGACGAAGGTCAAGGCGGAAACAAAGTTGGAAATAATTGGGAAATAAACAAAATTTAAGGTTAATTATAAAACAAGTTTAATTTTTTTAAAAGTAATTTTAGATAACCCAAAATCAAACTTGCCGCTGATTTGGTTTAATTGTTTGGCTGTTCGGTTAATCAGTTCTTTTTCGCCATTGGTTGTATACGTGTTGTTTAAATCTAATCAAAATATTCTGTCGAGTAGTTCTTGTCGGACACGAACAAGACCTACGCAAATTAGGATGTTGAAACTGGAGGACGAGAGTGATAGACCGAGACGGATGAAGGACCATAGCATAGGTGGCAAAACCCCTTCATGGGATGTGAAAGCTAGAGAGAGAGAAGGAGTTCTTGTCGAGATATTCAAACCAATGGCAGCCAAATTATTTTGCGAGTCCCGTGCCCAAGAAGGTCGTTCGAAGCGCCACAGCTAAAATCTTCTTCGTACGCTTTCAATACTGAATAAGCACAGTATTATTTAACTTTCATAATTATTATATCGCCGCCCCGGTGGCAAAGTGGTCAGCATGCTTGCTTCAGCGACCGGAGGTCCCGGGTTCGATTCCCGGTGGTGACAAGGAAAAAATTGTATACAATTGTATACAAAATTGTATGTAGGAAAAAATTGTTTAGTATCAACGAATTAATCACTCATTATCGGAAATAAAAATTTGATTATGAAACCTCATTTGAGGCGGCCAAATCCCTGGATGGCATATAGTGCCAGCGAGAGAGAAATTATTATATAAATGTGTTTGTAGAATGTCACATTTTCTACACATATAACACCCTAATAGCGAATTTCGGTAATTTTAGGTAAAGGTAACCCATTGATTTGGTACTCGTGATGTAATGGCTCCTTCTTCCATTCGAATGATGTAATCTTTATTTTTTATTTTTTTTTAAATAAACAAAAGGAAGTATTAATCATCCTATGGATTTAATGTCCTAATACTCCCCTTTTTATTTACGCACACACCCACTCATTCACCTACCCACACAATTATAGTATACCACCTGCACGTTGCAAGCTCTATATGAACCAGCACACCGACATGGGCGGTGGCTCGGCGCTGAATTCTGCATTCCAACAGAGGATAAGTCTGCACCGATCTAGATCATCGATTGTAATCTAAGAAGAAGCTTTACTTCCTGCCTCTGGTGGGATTCGAATCCAGTACCTCCCGGTCCAATTGCCGAAGCTTTAACTACTGCGCCATTTGTACGGTGAATCTAGCACTTGTTTATGTTTAATCGCAATTCATAATGTTTGCATCAGCTACTTACTCTTTTTAAATCGTCTTGGAGTAATTGCAAACCCAAACGACAAGCTTTGTATTGCTTTAAGGTGACAGATTGAATCAAAACCTTTACTTTAGTCAGTGTAAATTTTGTCGATTTGCATAGACTGTTCAACGTTATACTGAGTTTTGCTTGTAAAATCGGCCAAATTTGTTGTATTCAATTTGCAAGGGAGAAAACCGTGTCGTGCTACTGAAATGTCGGCTTTTTGATTTATTTTCCATTGAGTCGGGGAAATACCACTTTGTAGGGACTGACTGAAGAGTATAGATAAAGTGGTTCAACCAGTTCATTTATGAACACTTTGTCAAGCCCGCGACCGTAACTAAATGACTGTAGTGCTTGATATTCAGGGTGTCCCAAAATTCGCGTATCAAACGAAACAGGGTGATAGAAGAGCAAAAAATTAATTTAAAAGAAACCAAGAGTTCTTTTGTTTAACTTTCTGTTTTACTACGATCTAGATTCTAGGAGAGTGTGCCTTTTCAATAAAATCATTTTTATAAGTTACATTATCTTCTGTCAAATAAAAACTTTTTTTGTTTCTCAAAATTTTTTGTTGATGTTTAAGTGACGCCAGCGGGAAAAGAATGTACTACAGACAGTTGACTTACTACCAGAAAAATATGCGACAGTAATGCAGATTTTAAAATGGTATCACACACCGGGCTTTTCACAACAAAATGTTTTTTATCAATTTTTCTTCACAAAGTAAGTCGTGACTCGTGATTATTAAAAAACGCACTTAGGCTGCGGGCCAATACTCGGGTAAATTGTACATTTACCAAATTTTTAGCAGTGTGTTGAGTAAATTAAAATACTGTACTAAAAAGCTGGGTAAACCATATAAAAAGTAGGTAATTTGATTTGATGTTGTTTTATTTTGACGTTTCGTGTTACATTATTAATATACTATACATGAAGAAACTAGAGCATATGAATTTTTAGATTAATAAAATAATTGTTTGCTTATTAGAATTTTTAGATTATTAAAATAATTTTTATTTTCCCAACCAAAACAAGAAAACTATAAGCTCAATTTCGGTGGCCCATCCATGTGTTTTTGCTGGAATTAGCCCAACTAATTTCAAAAACGTCTGAGGGATAATTCTAATATTCGATTTCGTTTCTTCGAAATCACCCGCTAATATTTTTACAACGAAAGGCGGCTTGTAATCGATGCAATATAACATTCTCGCCTAAAAAGTAATTATAATTTTTTTATCGCAATAATTGTAAAGCGCTCCAAAACTAATCAAACTAAACACAATTTTTGACATTTACATAATTACCTATGAGCCAATTCAAGAGAGTCTCTTAAATAAATTTACCCTTTAAGCCATTATTACCATATTTTATTTACTACAGAATTGGCCTGCTATATTAGGTAAATGTGTACTAAAATTTCAATTTACCTTACTGTTCAATTTACCCGAGTATTAGCCCGCAGCCTTAACAAAAATTTGAGTTCTAAAATTGATGCTTTGTCAGAAATAAAACAAAATGAATAAAATGATTTTTTTTATTAATTTTAAATATTATTATTCGGGTTTCCCTCGAATTTCCCGGATTTCCCGGATTTTCACCTGATTCCCCCGGATTTGGATTTCCCCAGCATTTCCAATAGATTTTCACCGGATTTCCCCCGGAATCCGGGAAATCCGAAAAAACCGGGAAATTCGATAAAATCTGGAACAATCTGAGGAAAATCGTGGAAATCTGTGGGAATTCCGGAGGAGATCCAGAAGAAACCCGAGAAAACCGGGGAAAATCCTGCAAAATTCCGGGAAATCCGGAACAATCCGGAACAACCCCGGAAATCTGGAGAAAATCGGGAAAATTCGAAAGAAATCCGTAAAATAATATTTAAAATTCATTTTGTTTTATTTCTGACAAAGCATCAATTTTAGAACTCGAAATTTTGTTAAGTGTATTTTTTAATAAACACGACTTACTTTGTGAAAAAAGTGATAAAAAACATTTCATGGTGAATAGCCCGGTGTGTGATACCATTTTAAAATCTGCATTAGTGTCGCATATTTTTCTGATAGTAAGTCAACTTTCTGTAGTACATTCTTTTCCCGTTGGCGCCACTTAAACATCAACAAAAAATTTTGAGACGCAAAAAAAAGTTTACAAAACGAAAGTTTTTATTTGACAGAAGCGATAATGCATCTTATCAAAATGGTTTTATTGAAAAGGCACACTCTTCTAGAATCTAGATCGTACTAAAACAGAAAGTTAAACAAAAGAACTCTTGGTTTCTTTTAAATTAATTTTTGTTGTTAAAGTATTCCTCATATTTCAATGTAAAGAAATTCTTCCAAAATAATCTAAAAGTTTCCGCTTCTACTGCCAGCAAACAGGGATATGCTTCAGAAGAATTAAATGAAATTTCCGTTACTTTATGATGATTATCTTTCTAGACAACTGGTACCAACGACTCCGCCACGACGAACATGCTAAGCAGGGAGAGCAAGGTATCAATTATGTATGTTAGGATGTTGGTTTATCTGATTAGGGTGTAAATTGAGAATGGAATCACAAAAATAGATTTCGGACATGTGGTGCTGGTTAAACATGCCAGGGATGAGAAAAATATCAGTTGGATTTGGATTTGGATCATCTTGCCTTATAAGCTCGTCCATGATGTCACAGAAATGAAGGTGTTTGTCGGACGTAAAATTAGATGGAATGTAAACGCTAACAATGCTGCAATGATGGATATGTAGAATCGAGGAGTTACAAGAGGTTTTTGGAATGACTTACAAGTTGAAAATTTTGGCGTCGAGGTTCCCATTGCAATTCCTTTACTATAGTAACCCAGGTGGCCCTATTGGGGAATTTAGTGCGACTGTGAACTGTTCTTTAGATAAAGGCGCGTAATCGTAGATATACCCATTTTCACGATTTGGTATATGGTTTTCACGCAAACGGGCTTTTCCAGTTACATTTTTAACTTTACAAAATTTTCAAACTTAAGTTTAGTCCTTCAAAGGACATTAAAATTACTGGACAAGTAATACTTACATTATTAAAAAAAAAATCAAAAAAAAAACTAGCGTCTGTTCTCCAGTGACTGAAGCGGCCTGTCTTTTATTAAGAGGCTCGCTATGCAAATGTGTTCAAGACGACTGGATGCCTTTAGATTCTCTTCGGTGGTTCGCCTCTTAAGGCCTGGAGATCTCCAAAAACCTTTGCTAGGAAAAGAGTTACTGGCTCTTGAAGCAACATATTATCGACTTCCGCCATATTATTGTGCGGGTATAAATGGTCAGAGATCTATTCTTTCTTGAGTTGGAGGAAGTCACCAATAACATACCGCACTGTGACATTAAAACCATCGTTTAATGCAAAAATAGTAGCAGTGCAGAAAATACATCACACATCGGTCTTAACAGCTTGCACATCTCAATAGTAACAACAACAGCCAACGCGTCACTGACCTGGCAACAATACAGAATATAGGCGGATCAAACACGTTTTTTCTGCATAAAAGAACCCACAAAGTAACGTGGAGATCGAAGGAATGATGGAAGATCGAAAATCCAATCGGTCATATCGTGGTGTACTAAAAATACTATCGGAAGAAGACTACTGAAATCCCACAATGACTGATTTAATGATCAGTGCCGCCTGGTTGTCGAAACTAAACAAAATATTCGTGAAAGAAGATGATGTCTTCAATTGTTGGTATATTTCCAGAAATGTTTCGGATATGTAATAGAAATGCACCAAGTCATTTTTTCAAAACAATTTAAGTACTTAGTACATTTGCAGTTTGTTCAGGTGGATTAGGTTATTAAGAAGAAATTAAAAATGATTGACTATCAAAACCAATATATGTGTGCTAGTTGCTTAAACGAACGGACAAAAGATAACCATTTATTTATAAAAATTAAACTTACCATTTTTTCTAGACTATTAAATTTCTGTTGTCTCTCCTTTTCCAACCGTAACAATATTTGCGCATTTTGTTCACACGTATACGTATGCATAGTTCGTTTCCGATCCAAACTATACTGGTACAGTGGCCGCAGAGGATTTGGTATAATATCGCCTTCACCATCGCAACTGCACAATGATAACGTACTGCGGCGCGTTGTTCCAAAATCATTGCCGCATCCGCCATGCTCATTTTTATCATAGCCACATAATTTTCCATTTGATTTGATCGGCTCCGGTTCGCATTCCGTTAGCGAACTTATCCGTTCCGTCGAACACGAATCATATCTTTTATACGGGGTAGTGGTTGTAGTGACTGGGTTAATATAGTGACTAAATCTAGATTCGGTTTGGTTTGAATTATTTGCACTACTAAACATTTCTTCTAAATATTTTGTGGTATTTGGTAATTTCACTGATTTTTAATTGGTTTGGTTTAATACTTATCGATATGTACTCGTATAGTAATTTATATTTCATGTACACTTATAAAAAATTATTTAAATATAATATTATACAATAATATTACACGTTCATTTATTAATTTAATTATAATTTTTCTATTTAGAATTTTTGCTTTCTTTCACGACATTGTGTTGAACAGATGTAGTAATAATCTTAGAGTTAAATTTATAATTGGAAAATTTATTAGCAGTGTTTTCACTTAACGATATTTTCTAGAGGTATTGGGATGTAATCCTATTTTAAAACAGAACAAAAAAACTCATTAAATGCAATTGATTTATAGTTTTGTGAAGTATCTACCTACAACAGGGCAAAAAAAACGTAACAATTTAAATGGAAAGCTACAAATAAATTCTTAAGTAGACCATATTGTTAAAGAAAATTCTTGATTTAATTTAAAACCCTCGTTCGTTAGATGAAATATATTTCTGTAACGTTAATCTATTATACATACAACATGCATATAGCGTAACATTGTACACAATGGACCATGATTTTACGTGCCATGATTTTTAAATGTAGATTCAACCTGGATACCTATTTGTATGACGTGTGTACTGACTGCTTAAGGTAGCATAATACTGAATCATATACAGAATGTGTCAAATGAGCGAATATATTTCTACTTTGGTTTATAGGTAAAAATGTTTCTACCATTATTTATATTGTTTTTTAAAATCTTTTGAATTTAATTTATTGTACTCGGGTCAATAGCTAACTTAAAGATTTAAGATCCATATATTAATACAAGAACATAAATCAACTTGCTATCAGTACAGAACTTATTTAAGAAATTTAATTCTCAACAATCACTAGCGGATTCATCAACAGCATCTAGAAGAAAGAATTGGACACCAATCAGGCGGACCATACACTAACTTGCATCGATACACCATAGAACCCCCATTGAACATCCAAAAAAACTGTCGAAGAATTTTTAAAACTCAGCAACATCTTCAGAATGGTGTATACTAACCCCCCGATTCTGACGATAAGACTATACTAAGACCATCTTAGCTAAGACTTTCTTGTGAAAACTTTTTTTAAAGACCAATAAAAGCTGTGTTTCTTATTTAAATCCGTAGATCGAGTTGATTTTGAAATATGAAATTAGATCGATGTCGATCTGAAATAAGAAACAGGTGTCAGATTTGGTAGATCAAAAAAAAATATCAACTGTCATCGAACTGTCAAAAAATATACGATTAAAACAAATAAATTGTTATTCCTTATTATTTGGATTCAAATTATGAACACGAAGGGAATACGAACACGAAGGGAATATTAACGTGCTAAATATGGCTGTATAAAATAATTATTTCATTATTTAATAAAATTATTTAATTTTCAGATTAGTTTTAGTTTACCTAGCTTCACGTAATTCAAATACAAATCTAGATTGTCATTCTCATCATTTTTGTTTGTTCTTGCAAAAGTTATTAAAATAAACGCAGAAAGAAATTTTAATTATTATTTTATATTGATTTTATTAAATAATGAAATAATTTTTTTATACAGCTATGTTTTTTATAGAGGGTTTGCAGGAAGTGGTTCAATTTCACATTCGTGGTACAATTTCCTCAGAGCAAATAATAAGTAATAACAATTTATTTGTTTTAATCGTGTATTTTGTTGACAGTTCGATGATAGTTGATAATTTTTTTGATCTACGAAATCCTGTTTCTTATTTCAGATCGATCTAATTTCAGATTTCAAAATCTGCTCTATCTACGGATTTAAATAAGAAACACAGCTATAGATTTGAATTTGAATTACGTGAAGCTAGCTAAATTAAAACTAATCTGAGAAATCGGTTTTTTTTCTAATCAAAATAATCGATCTAATCAATCTGAGGAAAAATAAGAAACAGCAACAAAATTGATTAGATCGATCTGAGGTGAAATAAGAAACAACTTTTTAGTACTCAGATCGATCAGTGGCACTATTCTGGTTTTTCCTGGGAGTAGGGAATTGGGAAAAATATTTTCATAGCATTTTTGTCTAAATTATATTTTTCTGGCCTACTGTTGGAAATAGTTTGGTGTAAATATTTTCAAAACAAAGTTGATTGGGAACTTGTTCCACAAAATTTTTATAGGGAAAAATAATTCCCAATATATCTTTGATTCAAAAATATTTACACCTAACTAATTTTAACAGTAGGCCAGAAAAATATAATTTAGTCAAAAATGCTATGAAAATGTGTTTCCCAATTCCCAATTCCCAGGGAAGGCCAGAATAGTGCCACAGGACATTTCTGATCAAATGACAAATGACTAATGACAATTTTTTGTGACATTGTACTAAAAATACTGCTACTATTTTTTGACAAATACTTTTGAGTACTAAATCGCGATTCATATGCCATGACTTTTCCGAAATGTCACAAAAAATAAGCTGACAATTTTAATAATATTATCATTGTTTTTGAAGTGAAACTTCTTTAGTACCGGGGTGATTTTAAAATCGATGAAACAAAACGAAAAATTACAAGCAAAAAATGAAAAAGCGATATGAAACGACAGCTTTTCTTTTATTTTTTTACATGCTCGATTGAAAAAAAAAAATTTTTGTTGTTGTTATTTTATTTTCAGTTTTATTCTGTTCTGTTTTATTTTGTTTCTGCATACAGAAAAAAGTGTGTACATAGAAGTATGTATGTGTTGATATTTTTCATACTCGATTGAAAGCCGAGTTGTTGTCTCGATTCGAGATTAAAGCAAATTACCGGTAACTTTAAAGACATTTTTTGCTATTCCGATTTACAAACAAATCAAGCGACAAATAGCAGGTCCAACACTCTGACGAGGATTGAAATTCTTTGAACTCAGCGAAGTGATGCGACAAGCCAACCGAACTTTTTCAAGAATATTAACAAAAATTGGTGATGGACAGCTGTTACATGAGAACGAGTTGGAATTAATTGAATCACGATTTTACTCCGAAAAAGAGGCTGATAGAATTTGTTCACACGGTATACGATTGTTCTTCGATAACCATTCAGTTACTGAATACAATAATAAAGTTTTAACTTCTGTAGTCGAAAAAGTCATTTCACAAGTAACGGATGTGTATATTGGTTGTCAGAGTGTTGGAAAGCACACTTTTATGCGTCAAAAATTACACAAAATGTCAACAATTGATACAAGAGATTTGCCTTATGAAATTACATTGGTTATAAATAAACCATACATCACAACAACTAATATCGACGTATCAGATGGATTGGCGAATGATGCGACAGGAAAATTGATTTATATCGAACATAACGACAAAGGAGAGTTAGGTCGTTTATGGCTAAAATCTCCTGGCTCTCCCAAAACTGGTGAAAAAATCCGAAAAAGGCAGCGGCATCAATACAAAGGCACAATCTTAGTCGACTGGCAGTATCAATCGATCGGACAAGATCCTCTATACTATTAGTGCCTAATAAAACAGTGATCGTAAAACGTAATCATTTTCCACTAGTCTCTGCGTGGGCAATAACAATTCATAAGTCCCAGGGAAGTACATTTGATGAAATTGTGTATGAATATGATAAAACACATGTTCAACAGCTTCTGCACGTCGCACTATCACGAGTAACATGGATTCAAGGGTTACATATTGTTCAGAATTTTAAAGGCCGAACCTGAACACACTTGAGACTATTGAGAAATTATTATTTGATTTCATAAATACGAGGAAAGGATTGTCACTATTTACCTTCAACTGCCAAAGTTTACGTGCTAATGTAGAAAATCTTCAATTAGACAAAATGTCATCGTCGTCAAATCTTCTGATGTTTTCGGAGACGTGGGTGGATAATAACAACATTGTAGAGATTCCAAATTTCAATATTGTCGTTCAATATAAAAGGCCAAATATAATGGCATCTGTCATTGCATCTACCATAATGTAAATGATGGAACCCGTGTTGTCACCCTACAAATCGACATCAATGCACTTCAAATGGAATCCTTATCGGTTCAGGTTTCTAAAGTGGCAGAAATATGTACTTGCGAAAGCAGGTTAGACCATGACACATTTGTAATTATTGCGGCGATTTACATTTCTCCCAACCAATCGATTGAAAATATTATTCAATTTATCCACGACAATTTGATAAAGTGTACGCCAAAAGTATCGCAGATTCTGAAGAAAAGCATTAGGATAAAATTCCAATGGTTTTGAGTGAGGATTTCAATGTGAATTTTGCATTAGATACGGCGCTCCATTTGATTCAATTCCTCAATAAAGAATTAAATTTAAGAATGTGCAGCCGTCGTACTGAATCGATAACGCGATCAAAAACTGTTATCGACGCAGTCGATAGTTATTCAACGATATGTTGATAGAATTCAAACTAGAGCATAACTTAAAACTGTAGTTGCTGTAAACTGCTATAAGTGTCATTTGATCCGAATCGTAAATTTTCAGTGACTTCAATTTGTATCAAGAAGCAAATGTTACGAAAAATTGTCATTTTGTCTGAATCTACCCCCTGATCGATTAGATCGGAAACAAGAAACACAGCAGAAGAATTCAATGAAATTCTAAACGCAGTAGTCTTAAATAATATATTAGAAACTCTCCAAAGACTTTTGTAGAGCTTTCAAAATCCAATTTGGCACATAACTTTTCCATTTCGGTATTGATTTATAATTTTAACTTATATAATAAAATGTTTAAGAATTTATTATATTATATAAAAATATAAGTGCTTTTAATTGATGATGTGAAATATATTTGAAATGTTTTTATACAGTTTGAGTAGTGAATGTACTTTATTTGTAGTTGTATAATGTGTATTTTAATTTCAGGTGGAAATTCCACGACGAGTATGAGCAACAGGTACAAAGCCTGCCAGCAACTGAAATTGAAATATCTGGAATATCAATTTAAATGGCTGCAAAACATGTTATTCATTATGTACTAAAAATATTGTTATGCACTCCTAAATTTTTGTCATGTAATAAATACACCAACATATTCATATTTCTGTTTTTGTATTTACATATTGTCAAATAAAATTTTTACCTCTGTAGAACGTCACTTTGTAAGCGAAATGTCAAAATAATGCTTCGTAAGACTACCTATTTTGCCGATGCTAACGAAGACTATTTTATAAGACTGCTGATAGATAAGACTACGTCCAGAATACGAATTAAAGGACTAGACACACCAAGAGCGGCGCGTCAAATTCCAAAAGTTCCATACAACTCGACGCGCATATCCGTTCACACCAAGAGCGGCGCGATGACTTTTTCGTTTTGGATAATTTTGAGAATTTTAGACTTTTGTTTTATTAATCTTTCATATTGGTAAATAATAATAATGCATACATGCATAACGAATGAGAAATATATGAACCACAATTGAAGTATCATTACTTTTAGGTTATGTTAGGCGGCGATGGACGATTTTTTTTGGCTGCTTGGTGGGGGACATAATTTCGCGGCAGCGGATGCAACTTCACTCGATACAATTTCTTAAAATTACAATTTTTCTATTAAAAATCCAAAATTTGTAATTTTTTATAAATAATTTTTATATAATTGTTTATACTATCGTTTCTATATAATACATAAACAAATTAATGCATATTTAAATTCGCCGCTCGCCGCCGACGCTTGGTGTGTCTAGTCCTTAACAGTCTAGAGTCTTCGTTAAGACAAAAGTTTTCGCTAAGACAAAAATAAGTCTGTACGTCAGAATCGGAGGGTAAAAAATCAATTACTGAAAAATAAATATGCCCGAAATCGAAAAACCGAAGAGTATTTAAACCGAAGGTTAGCCGAGTTAGAAACAAAATGCAGGCAGAAGATACGAATAAGTTCTGGTCTTATAGTACAAACTGGATTCAAGCCGTATTACAGTATCATCAAACGATTTTGAGAATTTAACGTGATCGATTTAATGGCTGTAACGTGCGTTCTCATCTGATATTGCCTTGCAATTATTTGCAATCAATTTATTTGATAGTACACATTCAAAATAATTCCGTATCGGTGTATACATTTTTATACACATACATAAAAAAATTACAAAGCGGCTTCCAGTCAAAAGTAATCGGGCCTAGAACTTTTTTCTTTGCAAATTTTTACATTTATAAAACGAAATCCAAAACTTCCCAAAATTATATAGGGAAATTTTCAACCCTGCAATAAACACAACAACTTGTTTATGTTTCGAAAACAAACATTATTGTTGTTATGTCAAAATGTATTGCTAATAAATGGCCAAAGGTTGATTTTTAATAGTAAACATCGTATTTTTGAATTATTGTTTGGTTTTTAATATAAGAAATTAATTGTTTGTTTTAATTATTGCTCCAAAAACACATTGAATATTTTTAATTGCAAAGCTCGGCGGGTCGTTGCTTTTCCTCTGCAGATCTTATTTTTGCTGCCGTTATTTGGAAATTGTATTGCGCCATTAACCAAAAATCAATCGAAATTAGATTTATTTATCTTGTTAATACGAGATTTGTTTTGGAAAATGTCAAAATTATTCATACATAAAGAAAAATAAAACACAAATACAACTACATGATACAAAAATTTCCCATTGCGAATATTTGCAATCACCTTATATGGATGGGAACTTACGCAACGCATTGTGGTTATCCAAGCTTATTACGAAAATGGTCATTCTGTAAAAAAACATTTTGTAAATTACGTGATGATTTTGATTGACCTGGACATCCTACAGAGCCTGTAATTTGCATAATTGTTGAACGTTTTGAAGAAACTGGAGCAGTTGCAGGTCGTAGAGCATATAAACAGTATCGTCCAGTTTATACTCATGAAACAGTAACAGTTGTAAGCAAAAATGATCGTGAAGAGCCTAGCATCTCTTAGAGGCATAGTTTACAGTTAATTAATAGTGTCGTTAACCATCCTTACAAAATTCAAATAACTCAACAATTGAAGTCGGATGACCACCAAGATCATGCGATTTGCGTTAGATTACTTTCTTTGGCGTTTTTTGAAAAGTTGTGTGTAAAGTAATGATCCTCAAACAATTCGAGATCTTAAGAACAACATTCAAGCTAAAATTGGGGTCATTAAACTAATTTTATTGGAAAAGGTCAGCAACAATTTTGTCATTTAGATGCAGCTCTGTAACAGGATTCGTGGAGGTCACAAGGTCAACATGCTTGCCCCAGCGACCGGAGGTCTGGGGTTCGATTCCCGGTGGTGACAAGGTGGTGACAAATTTCACGGCCGGTTTAGGATCAATGAACTAATCACTCATTATCCGAAATGAAAATATGATTATGAAACCTCATTTGAGGCTGTTCAATCCCTTGATTGGGATATAGTGCCAGAGAGAGAGAGAGAGCGAGAGAGTGAGGGAGATTGTAACAATTCCATTCATAGCAGTAAAAACAAAGGTGGCTCCTATCAAACGAAGGTACCCAATAATTAATGATTATTACAATCAATTTCAGAAAACACGGTTAAAACCCCCCAACACACCTAAATATGCAGTGATGGATGTAATGATAACACTCAGCTGAATAGAAGGAATAATAAAAATGTCAGTCAGAACCACTACAGTATCAACCAAGACCTCATGAAACTAGCTGGAACCAAAAAGCTATGGCACAAGTGGCACGATGCACTGTGTATCATTGTACATTATCCGATTTTTCAACTTAAACCCATATTATGCTAGGGCCAGCTGGAACCACCGGTCAGAACCTCATAATGAATCATGCCCTCAGTCGCAATTTTCCTAACCAATACACAATATGCATGAAGCGTTTTATATTATTGTACACTATCAAAAACTTTTCCAGCTGCAAATTATTGCCAGAGGGAACCATAAAAATGCAGTGGCAACTAAATTTGTACAGGAACCATTTTGACGCTTGCACAATAGGCGTAGTATAATTTGAATGCTATTGCAATGAATAAGCTTTCATGAAAACTTCACTTACTACAATATCGACGTCCAGTCGGAACCGTATGAAGTCAGTGTAAACCCTTCGGAACAAAGGAATGAAATCCATTATGCACTTTCTGCCAACGTTCTTTTGATTCCAGATAGCTTTATATTTTTTCGGCTGAAGTTTATGATCATGGTCTAGAACGTATTGTACTCATTGTGGAATAGTCCTGATTGTTCTCACTATTATGTTATGCTAGTCTTTGTTGGTTCCGCCCCCCAATGTAAGTTGAGATTTTTATGGTTCCGACTGAGAGCTATTTATGCTGCCGACAAAATACCAAAATAAATTCCAGTGATTTCGGCTGACAATTACTGTGGTACTTTGACTCCACCTGGCTTTATATGATTGGAGGTGGGAGCCTGGCTGCAAAATCAGATATTTCATAATGATACATATCATGCTAGTTGTGTCATAGTGCATTTGATGCAGCTGGCGTGATTCCGTCTAGGTTCATATGATTCCGGCTGACAATGTAGTAGTTCCGTTGGCATTGTCATATTTCCGAATGGATATTGCACAACGAAGTACATTGTGCACATTGCGCAAGCTTTAAATGGTTCCGACTGGTAAAACTGTCGTTCTGGCTGACTAAATATTGGTCTCGAATGAGAGTAGATTTCACATGGTTCGAGTTGACATTTTAGTGGTTTCAGCTGACATTGTTCTGGTTCCAACTGAATGCTTATATGTCACTAAACCAGCTAAAGCTAAACGTTGGTTCCGCCTGCTTATAAATTGCAGAATCATCTGAAGCGCATTGGGCTCATTGAGCCTGCATTCAAATGGCTTTATATGGTTCCGGTTGACATAATATTGGCTTCAACTGAAAAATCAAATAATGCATAATAATGCACAATCCATCGTGCTACTTGTGTCGTAGTTGATTTGGTTCCGGCTAAGCACATACAAAAACTATGCATGGGGAACTCAACAAAGTTCAGTGTACATTCGGAAACGTTTTTGAATTATTAAAGGTCGAAGGTGTGTTCAACAACAGATAAAATCATGCAGGGGTTGATTCGATAATAAAATGAGACATGAACTTCTTGTGGTATTTTCAAGTTAAAACCATTAAGGTTGAAGATTATAAATTATGTAAACCTATCTACCACATTTAGGGGATCTTGTCACATTTATATGTACGTACGGTAACATAAGCGGTGCATATCGAGGTAGCATTAGATGTAACAACGAAACCATTTATTGTATAGCAAATAAAAGGTTTACAGCTAGATGAGGCCTATAAACAGTTGCCTACAATGAGGAAAATGGAAAGGATTGGAACAAAATCTAAGCCATAGACGTAGCCAATGGCGGTGTGTATCATAAAAGCAAGAAGATTCACATATCTAATGAGGTTTGTGACGTGGACAGCTCAGCAGCAGACTTTACTCTGGAGAATCTTACCTAAAAGTATTGTTTTCGATGAACACTATACGAAGAACTGTTATTTCCGTCAATCTGTCTTGGACAATCTATATCATTCAAAGAAGGATTCTGGGTAACTTACTTTGTTGATAGAGTTGCGCAGAACCTGATGATGATGATGTCTTGGAAAAATTACTAGTCAAAAAGAAGCATTTGATGCGTTTACCAATGTCATCGAGCTCAAAAAGATGAATTTGGCGGTGATTTTACTGTATAGTTCTATATACGGTGGTCAATAATAACAAATTAAAACAACTTCAAGAAGGCCCTCGAATAATTCGCTATCGTAATTACGATATGGCAGCTGAGTTTGATGAACATAAACAAGAAATGATCACTCTCCAACTGTCATCTCGCAATCAAGATTCGGAGGTTCTCGTTTGGAAGAAGTTTTTTCGCTTGTAAATGATGAAAGCAAAGTGATTATGATGCACCGTAAAAAAGAATTTGAGTCAGATTTGGAAAACACTGGAGTAGAAAACTGAAAATTCATAACGAATAATAAGAACCGAAGTGAACTTTTTAATGAAAAGTGCAGCGGTACAAATTGCTACTAAAAAGTGTAGCAATTAAGAAGTTTTAATAGCAAACCTTTACTAAAATGATCATTAAAAATTTATATTACATGCAGACATTGCTACAAAATATTATCATAATAATTCTAGTCTAGCTAATAGACTAATTATAGACTAATCAAAAAAATTAACAGTTAGTAAAAATTCATAAAAAATCAATTCTTTGAACGTTTGAAATGACATTACCCTTTTCCAGCCCGCGATCACAATTTCTGAATCATGAAAAAAAAACATTACAAACTATGGTTCATGCACATTTGTGTGTGGTGGAGTTATATTGAAGTAAACAAAATTTTTTGTATAACATAGTTTTTTATAGATCATTTTTCTAGCACTCAATTAGGGAAAAGTAGTAAAAAATAACACGATGATTTCTAACACAGCTGACATAAAACGCACTCATTTACCACAATAAAAAACAAGTTTCATTTTATTGATTGTGGATGTCAAATTTATATTGCCTTTCAATTCTATTCCGGTTGTGAAATATTTTGTGTATTTCACATAGCCGCATAGTTGTGCGGGCGATGACATTTGAGATTAGCAGACTAGATAATTCATAATTATTGATTTACAAGAGGGATCAGTGAACTCTTAATAAAATCATATGTTAATCTATTTAAAAATATAAGAGTGTAACATTAAAAATTAGAAACTTGTGGGATCTCATTATCTTAATAAACTAGCCAAGTTGCCACGTGCCCGCAACCTTGTTAATGTTAGAACAGTCAAATTAAATATTTATTGAAGATTATTTTGTTCCAAATGCTTTGAATTGCGTCATACTCAATTTTAATAGCGCACGCACCCTGACGTTAGAAGAAGTCGAGAAATTTTTAGACAGTTATGTAAATGAATGTTCGCAAATAATAATATTTGTGGTCGTTATCTTGACAATTATGCGACGCATCTGAAAAAAATTTTAAATTATCATTATTCGCGACATTCATATGCGGGTACTTATACGTAAATATTTATATTTCGTTAAAGGCGTTCGATACGCCAGAGCATGACGTGGGTGTGCTTCTGCATCGTTCGCATCACTTTATAAAATACGAAGAAACAACTTATTTGCCGTTATATTCGACTTGATTTGATTTTAATTGTTACTTAACGATAGAATCTAATATTTTACGTACCCTTGAAGCAAATTTATTGTAATATTGCTGAGAAAGCTAATAGCTATGTACATATATGTCCTATAAATATTATGTTAACAATTTTTCAACAAAGAAACAATTTGTTCCTGTTACTTTTAGTGAGAAACGATAAAGTTGTTGAATTTTAAATATTGGGTTGGTGCACAATTCCTCGCGTATTGAGTAATGAATTTAAAACACAATTTTTTATTTAACATCTTTCTTAAAGTTTCATTAAATTCAGTGGACTTAACAATGCATGCAATAAGATGGTTTAGAGCCTAAAGAGCAACCAGCTACAATAATTTTTGCCTGTCCTAGATGCTGATATTCATCGCACGTTGTCACTATAGAAGACGATCTCCTATCCCCTTTTCGATTCGCCAATCTCGTGTGTACTTTTACCGTTTCTCAGTTGCCAAAGTTTTGGGAGTGGTTGTGAATGATTCAATTGTACCAGTTGTATTGAGTCGATAAACGGATAATAAGAAAAAATTGTTTAGGCTCATTACTTTTCATACGCAAAAATTGTTCACTATACTGTCACTATACCAAGCTGGATTTCCTATATAATCTGGTGGTAGTCAGAGCATAACTCCGACACAAGCGAATCTATAAAGGCACATGGGAATCCATGATGGAGTTGCGGTCAATCAAATTGGCTACATCCTTGTGTCCTAAAGGCATTTTTCTATCATTAAAGTTATTAAAAACCAACGCGGCGCCAACGATTATTTGGTCAATTTCTGGTATAGTGGCGAGGTTCATTATCCTTCACGTATAATATTAACCGAAACCCAACGAATCTTACTCACATTGGAATAATGGAACATTCAAATTCAACAAACAAATTACTCGGGCAAACTTCGGAGTTCGTATTTCGGAAACCCTGCGGAAAGCCAACCATTCTGTTGAAGAACAGTAGAAAAAAACATCTTAACCTAGAAACACATGGATGGATAAGAATTATATAGCTTCAATTCAAGAAAAGGATCGAGCACGGAAATTAAATCCTCTCAACCAACAGGACAGTCACACAACGACTATATGTAGAAAGACAAAACGTGCACTATCACTTTAAGAGACAGATACAATGAAGTAAATCGCTACTGACTTCCATCCACATATAGTAGCGATTCGCATCGAATCTGGAGAGGTACAAATGGGCATAGAGTAAAACTTAGAACAGATGCGCAATGCCCTTATTAGCAGAAATAATACTAATTTAAAGCTTGACACAACAGTCGATTCGAAGTTCGATACAAATACACGAGTTTTCAAAAATGGACTAGGTAAAGGGTGGAAGAAGGTATGGCTATTGAATTATTTTACTTAAGTGCCATTGGTGAGGGAGGTTTGAATTATTAGGGGGAAAATTCATGTTTTATTACTTTCAGTTTGATGTGGTCAGAGGTGGGATTTGTGTAACTAAATTGGGAGGTATTTGTTTCGTTAAAGATGGCTTTAGGAGCTCCAATCCCTACTCTTTTGAAAATCATAACAGTAATTAAATGCTTATTATACCTGTAATACTCTAACTTGTTGAACGCGTTTAGAGTTTTTCAAAGTTATACAAATACTTAAAAAATGTCCACGGTAATTTGTGTGTATTTTCATAACTGGTATGAAAAATAACCCAAAATATTTTTGGGGCCATTTTTCACTATAGTATTTTTCGGTCACACTCATTACATTACAACATAAAACAAAAAATCATCCAAAAAATTAAGTTTGGCTTAATTTTTACACTTAAGCCATGAAAAAATATTGGTATGGTAATTTTTGGGCCTATTTTTGATTTTTGTTTTCGGACCAGGTCAACAGCAAACTTATTGTATAACTGGTATATCAGTAAACATTCAGGAGAATTTCTATTGCTGAATTTCTACTATCAAGCGTCAACAATTGAGAACATTGTGTTCAGGAAATATCTATGCACCAGCAAACTCAAATTAAAATTCCAAATTCATTAATTGACATTGTCCAGAGATCGGATACATTGTAAACCCTGTAGAGACTCCGTAGAATGGACAGTAATTAAACTTCCAATAAACAAATCAATTTAGACGAATATCGCTTTTGTTATCGCTTATGTCGAATCGAAATGGTAGCAAGGAATCGAGCTAAGAATATTTTTATCCCAATATTTTTTTGCTAATATTATCAATGCTACTCTTATTCAATAAAAATTGCAGTGTTAAAAACCGAACCTTCATTTTCTCACAAATTTATTTACCTTTCGGGAGTGTTGCGGAATAGATTATAACAGTAAGAGGCGTGAATTTATATCATCAAACCAGCACGTTCAATTACCTAACAAATTGGTTGAAGGTCTAGGTAGCGTTGCAATATAAAGGGCTCATTGACGAAATTGGCTTCTTATGTGTCAAAAATGAGTGAAGATATCATGGACACAAATCAAAATTCTGATGGGAAATTTGTTGTTGCTGTTCGATCCAAATTTAGCAATTACTATTTACCACACTACGGAGAAACAAACTAAGATGTCAAAGACAAAACCAAATTAAGATGTTCGACGGTTAAACAAATACCACCATTGTAAATTTCTTAAACAAGACATTGCTGGTTGGCCCTAACGTTTAAAATACCCTGTTTTGCATTCTTCTCATGTTTCGAGTACATACATTAAAGGTCGATTTACATTATCCGTTCCTTTCAATTCCTTCACGTATCGTGTCAGAATAAAAAAAAAAAACATTGTTACATTTATTTTTCATAGGAGTATTTATATTATCCATTCCGTTCAGTTTCTACAAGTAAGGAACGGATAATATAAATACTCCTATGAAAAGTACATGTAAAAATGTTTTTTTTGTCTGACACGATTCGTGAAGGAACTGAAAGGAACGGATAATATAAATCGACCTTAATTCGTTTCGTCCAGATTTGGGTTTTAGAATGACACTCTATGTGGATGGGGACGTGAAGCTAACGAAAGCAATTGTAAATGGCGGCGATCATCATCATCGAAAATACTGGTATTAACAACAGGGGTTAATCAACTTGACAGAGGAAATGATGACGTGGAATGTTCGCAAACACAACTACATGAACGTGATTTACAGTTGCAATACATATACATCGCCAGACACAATAAAAATAATAATCTCGAACAGCGATAAACAGGGTGAGAGCAATTTGGGACGCTAACAGTTATAATTTAACCAGTGCAAGTTATAAGAAGTAAAAATATACAGTGCGAAAAGTAAAAGTTAATTAGTGAGTTGTAGTAGAAATTAAAGGTGTCGGGAAATAAAGTTTATAACTTAAATCGCTAATTGTTTTATTTGCAAAATGGAGTACGTCAAAGTCAAAAGATGTCAAAATAATAAATTTGTAGTTGCTGTTGCATAAAGTAATTTGAATATAAAATTTGAACGTTAAGAAAAATATGCCTGATTAATAATGAAAATGGAATTAAAAATACAAGTGTAAAACAGCCAGATTTAACAATTTGCTGTGATATTAACCGTTCATTGACACATATTGTTTATTTATTTTCCTTTTGACGTTTATACAATGCCTACCCCACCCACCACTCAACAATCGTTACAATGTAAATATTGTCACAGAATATACAGAAGCAACATAACTCCATTTTTGAATTACGAATTTCTTTCGACTCGAATATTTGACCTTCTACATAAAAATAGAAGTGGTAAAATAGTTTAGATAAGTAGATAATAGGTAGCGCTAGTAGTTTTCAAAAAATTCAAATCGATTATAAAATCTTCGCATACTACTGAAATTTCCTCTCAAATAGCTCTCTCAATTTCAAATGTTACTTTGAATTTGGCTGCATCAACCGTATTGCTGTTATTGGTCAAACTAAGGCATTGCTAAAGATTTAAATCTGATGAGATTCTGAGTGATACGCAATCAATATTTAATAACAATACAACATAGGATTCATTGGCATTCGGTGCGGATACTAATTCGCTTAATTTAAAATATATACTGAAGAATATCGTCGAATGGATATTAAGTGGTGACACATCTCAATCACTTCAAATCAACCCGTATGCTTCATTTTATTTGCATATTATAAAGAGAAGTGACAAAATTACAACAAATGATGATGTTCCAGCACAGAAGTGACTTAATAATTTATTGCAAAGGAATTAAATATTCTAATAATGTTTTCTTCCGAGTTGTGCATCCCGTTTAGACGGAAGTATGCGGCAAATCAGTAAGTCGTGTGACGGTAAAATTATAAATCATTTTTTATTGCAGACGTCAAATAAATTAAACTAAAACGGCAAAATTCGATTTAACGGCAAAAACTTGCCAATATCTGGATCGGCATTTACCTTTTCGACATTACCGTTGTATGTATAATGACAATATAACTTTTTTTTAGATATACGACAAAAACGAATTACCCGAGAATCTTTTGGAAACCGTGAATCCATCAATGCATTACCATAAGTATGTTGGTCGATAAATTAAACATAAAATCGAAAGAAGCTGATCGCTGAATTGTGAATTTAATTCATAATATTCGATTCGATGCTAAAATTGACTCGAAATTGGGACAAGTTGTAATGAGAACAACATAATGGGCACAAGTGGCGAAAATAATTGAAAGTACTACTAAACATTTTGTGGAACGCATAAACATTTTTTTTTTTATAGACACCTGATAAAGTTGAGAATTCAGAATAATCCGAAATTATGAAAATTAAATTTATAATAAAAAGCCGAAAATTTCAATATGTAGTTATTTTATTTTTAAAAATTTCAGGTACATCCGACATAGTGTTGTTCTGAACACAATAATTAATGATGTACCACCAATTGTGGTCGATGTACAATGAGTAGGAATTACAGAAGATTACAAGTAATACTCCAATATGGAAAATCACCACATTGACTCACTTTATATCATCGACAAATCCAATAGCATTTTGTCGATCCTTAAACCCCAATTGTTTCGTTGAGCGTACGGTTGAAATGAGTATAATCTGTCAGACTTCTCGAATAGTCTTCAGATAATGTGACATTGTTGACTGTAAGAGGTAATTATGCCAATGTCCAATGGATTAAATCCATTCTGATATAGCTTGATGACAAATTCAAATAAATGGGTTGGTGGAATAAGACGAAAATATTTTTTACTCGATTTGGGCATATTCGATCAAAAATATTAGATACCTTTGCCAGATTTTTAGCCTCAATCGAATCATTTTCATTAATAATTTCATAATTTCACAGGTAGTCGAAGAGAGAGAATTTATTTTTAACATTATCTAAAAAGTATTAATGTTTACCACATGAACTTTTTTCCAAATTTAGAGCCATCTATTGACGTAAGTAGAAACTACTTTAGGGGTATTGTCAAAAAAACTATGGTTTCTAACTGTCGTTTCTGCTAGTTCTGTATAGCTAGTTTTAAGAAATTCACGAACATTTCACGGCGTGCCTAACGGCTCTTGCCACCACAAACATACGAGTCTAACACAGGACTAATAATATTCTCTAGTAACCTTTAAATTGAGATCTCAAAAATTGAATTCAAAAATAGAAAAGCATCATCTGATTGTAATAAATAAAATTTATTATTTTGAATATTTCAAACAAACGTACTTCTGTCCACAAAAAAAAATACTGAATACATAATCGTCCGTAATATGTACTCTAAACTGAAAAAAATTCATTTCACAGGTCACGTATTAGATTGTACAAAACATGTGCCACGTTTCTAATCACGAAGAATTAAAATATGCAAATACAATAATTTAAATGAAAATATACTCATAGCGTAACGCTTATATGGTTCTATTATTCGTCTAAAATTAAATTTGTACAATATTTTTAACTTAAATTAGGATTTATCTTTAGTGCAACATCTTTCGTATATGTATTTGGAATCCGACTACATGGGGTACAACGTAAACCCAATTTGTTTTATATTTTTTAGTACCACCTCAATTTTACATTTAATATAGAAACTATGAGTATAATGAAAATGTAAACGAATTCAGTTTTACGAGTAATATGAATGTAAAAAAATTGTGGAATACTTAGTCGTCTGCTTCAATAAAAATCTTCAAATTTAATACCGTTTTTAATACACTGTACCTACATTGTTTTAAGGAAAATTACGAAAGTAATATATTAAGAAACCTGCAAGTATCACTCCTTTAGTTATATGTAAGAGTCCTGGGTGCAAAGTCAATCTCATAAATTATATAGGTAATACAGGTATGCAGGCAATGCTATGTCCAGCCATCAGATTCAGATAAACCATACAACTAAATTATAAATAGTGTTTGAGGATGTAATATAATATTCTTATTTTATCAAGAGTAGGGAAAAAAATTCCAATTTATAAAAGAATAATTTCGTAAATCTACAGAGACCAAAGTAGAGAATATATATTACATAATAAAAAAGCAAATCTTGCCATATCCCCTTTAATTTGATTAAGTTTAGGTTAAATTATCTGGTTGCGCGCTTTCTATTATAAATATACACTCCGTCTCACTTGAATAGGGCCAACATAATTTTTTTCATTTTCCAATTTATTATTTTCCCATTCTCTTCAGTTATTCTCTTGTATACATTGTTGGGAAGAGAAACGAATAACAAAGACAATTAATGAGATTCGTTCATCTCTGCGAGTGAAACCGTTAGTTTTTTGAGTTTTCACGTATTAGAGTAGTTGTTCCATAGTTTTTACTTGTATAGGGCCAACTCAAAAAAGACAAACTAAATAACAACTTCTTTATTTCTATTAAAACAAAAAATTAAAATTAAATTTTTAGTAGTTCATAGTTCCACCGTTTGTTTAGTCCATTTCGTAAACTCGATTAGGAATCGAGTCGTATAACGATTTCATGTAATTTAAGGAAATTTTGCTCCCAGCTGATTTTATCGTCTCTTTAAATTCGTCTTCGAACTGTTGTCCACCCTCGTAAACTTTTCGTGTTAGCCGTAAATCGAAAATAATAATTGTAGCCATCTGGGAGTCAAGTTGCGTTCCGTAAAATAATGAATATGATAAGTTTTTTTCATTGGCAATCTAGTAGAGGAATGCAAACCTACTCGATTGCTAATCAAAAAAAAATCATTTTCATTATTTCACGGAACGCGACTTGACTCCCAGGTCCGTCTAAATTATTATTTTTTTCATCACTGAGCATAACAGTATGCAATTCATTATTCCATGTCATATGTGCTCTACAAAATTCCAACCGATTTTCTTTCTGCAAAGCATTCAGTAGCGGTTTTTTACAGTTTTTTAAACTTAAGATGTTCAGCCCACCTAATAATATATCGAACAGCAATTACACTTGCCAATATACCGGTTTCCGCTTTAACTTTCGCCACAGAGTATGCGGCATTCGAGGCTTCCCGAACGATAGCACGTTATGCTTTGCGGTGATATAGCATCTGCTATTCGGCGTTTCATGTTTTCGCCATAGTTTTTAATATTATTAAGGCGACTCACTTAACGTTTTTCCATGACCTCGAATAAAATCAAAGTAATTTTAAATTTAAAACAACCTTTAATTCACTTCACTGTAACAGTAAAAAAATTGATTTAAAGAAGGACAAATTATCAGAGAAAATAACGGGTTCAGTCTCAGACAAGAACGAATCTCATAAATTGTTTTTGTTATTAATAACTCTTCCCAACAACGCATAAAAGAGAATAACTCAAGAGAAAAAGAGAATAATAAATTGGAAAAATGAAATAGATTATGTTGGCCCTAATCAAGTGAGGCGGACTGTATATAGAAGAAGTTGAAGATCAAATTTTGCCTAGACACTTTGGAAACACAATTAGTTCGTTGATGAGACTATCTACTATACACAGCGATAATAATAAAACTAATATATTTTTGGTGAATGGATATTGTGGTGTAATTTAATTAAACCATATAATATAATGGACTCGTTTTGTTGATTGTATTTTTTTACATCGCGTAACGATAAGAGAGTGCTGCAATATCTTTTAAAAACTATTACCAATGATTGCTTTACATACAGTAAAAGAATTAATCAGCAAATCATAAGAGCAAAGATCTCAGCATTGTATCTAGTAATGGCTGCGGGCGAATAGTCAGTTGGGATGGCTGCCTTGATATTAAATACTTCTATTTAATTGTCGCGTCAAATTTTACAGTGATGGAAATTTTAAACACAACGCGTTTTTTAAACAGTTATTTTGTAAATTTAATAATCTAATAACCAAGAAGATGAATAGTCTCGTCGCTTGAAGTGATGTGACTAGGGAATAGGGGTGTTATTCCAGCAAATCTAGTGGCATACATTTTTTATATTAAACCACACGTGAAACCCGCTAAATAACAGTCACGAGAAATTGCTAAACCATTGAACAATAAATTACTCCACGAATGTATTTTGATCGATAGATTAATCGAGTGGTGTGATCGAAACTCGCTTTACTTAAATATTAAGAAATGCATAATCATGTCTTTCCATCGTAAAAGAAATCCGGCAATTACTTCATGCAAAGTCAACAACGAAGTATTGCAAAGAGTCAATCAGATTATAGACTTAGGTGTTACATTTGTCGAAAATGCCAGTTTCAATATAGGCATATTGAAAATTGTATTGCGAAAGCAAATGCCATGTTTAGATTTGTTAAAAGATGGACAGGTGATGGATAATACGGATATTCAAACCTTATGTTCACTCTATTTTGCTTACGTTCGATCTCAACTGGAATACGCTGTAACGGTGTGGAATCCATACTATGGTGCTCAAATTAAAAGAACTAAAAGCATTCAAAAGAAATTTCTGATTTTTTTGTTAAAGAAAAGTGACTGGATTTACGACCACAACTTACCATTCCATGAAAATGTGGCTCAGTTACCCCCGTACTCAACAAGATGCACGGATTACAAAATATGCACGCTTGAAAATAGACGACTTCTCCTAGGCGCAGTTTTTATTGGTAACGTTCTGCCTGGTCACACTAATTCAGCTTACATCTGGGGAAACATATCAATTCATGTGCCATGCAGAACTTTGCGAAACAATGAGTTTTTAGCACAAGAACACCATTCTACAAACTATGGAGAAAACAACCTCATTAAAAGGATGTTTAAATCATTCAACATCATTGACAACCTATTCGACTTGAATTTATCAAAGAACAACTTCAAAAATATCCTGAAGAATTATTTTTTAAACTTTTAAATGTTAAATCAATCGATTTATATTCTTTTTTTTGTTTAAAGTTTTTTAGTTAATTTTTTATTTTTTTATTTTTGTTTTAATAAATTTGTGTTTTGAACTAAATAATTTAAAATCATACATGTTAATCACAGAATAGATTTTTTTGAATAATTAGATAAATAAAGAAAAACAAAGAGACCTCTATATAACAAATGTGCCTTAACGTATTTTTGGCTGGATTGCGAGAACCATTAGGTTCCATGATCCGAGCAATGCAACCATCCGATCTGCCTAAAGCCTTTTAATTAATATTGCTTGAAAGTGCAAAACATCGGATACTTAAAGAAAGCACATCACGAGACTACTATTCGCAACAAAATTGCGCAACCTAGAATGCAATACCCCGGGTTTACCCAATATCCTAGTATTAGACCTCAACATAACACATATTACAACCATCGTCCTCTTACAAATTTCAATCGACCTTTTCATAATAATTTAATGTATAGTAAACCCCCTGCAATCCCCCCACGGAAATCAATTCCGATGGATACCACATCTAAACTGGATAAATACAAACAGCTAACCTATTACAATAACAAACACTATAATCAAATTCCGCAAAACCAATACTCAAATAGAAATTATCAATTCAAACCAACGGGCCGCCTAGATTTCAATCACAGGAAATGTATAATGTAGAAGAACTTACAGATGAAAGATACATACTATGTTCAAGAACCTATTGAAAATACGCCTAGGCAAGAGCTAAAACCAAATGACTACGGAATCAACACGTCGAACACCCAGATCAAGAGCACTCTCAGTGTCTCGAATCACATGAGATCAAAGACGGAAATTTATCACCTCAAAGCCTCTCTCCAGGAATCCGATACATGAATATCAATACACTAATCGTACTCCCTTCCATACATTGAAATTAAACTTAACCCAGAAAAATCGATAAAACTGTTAGTTAATTATTAAACCCCACTTTAGTACACCCTTCCAGAATGAAAGAAATAAAACCAATTAATATAAAAACATTTTTTAATACACACACTGTCAATAAATCGTGTGCAATTAATGGAGTTCAAGACTAGAGACTAGAACTACTTCGACGGATTATTATGACTAGAGTTGATGCAACAACTGAAACTCACTCTGGACTTATCCAAATCTCTCCTTAAAACAGACAAAGTGTGCATTCCATTGAAATTCAAACCTAATTATATATCTAAGACATATAAAATAGCCTCCCGAAGTAAATTAATAGCTGAAGTATCGGTAATAGCACAAAATGGCGAAATCTTCCTTTTGCCGACAGCAATTAGCGAAAATCTTATAATAGCCGAATTATCTATTATTGTAAAAATTACTACGCAATTATTGAAGTAATAAATTTCGGCATTAAACAACAATCCTTTATAATAGAACAACCTGCTCAATTGTTCAAAAATAATTTTCATTCTGAACTAAATAATTTAAATATATATGTTGAAACCCAATCACTCAACATAGAAAAATTGATCCGAACTAATCACCTAAATCTTAAGGAGTTTGATTACCAAATAGAATATAAAAAAGGGGCCAAAAACACAAATGTAGAAGCATTGTCTCGAATGGAACCTGAAGTTATCCAAATCAATAATAATAACTCTGAAAGCTCTCTTGAAGAAACGATAAAAACGACTGACAGTCAAAATAATCCAATATCTGTTACAGTTACAGTCTTACGTTGTTGTTTTACATATTGTTCTAGATGGTTATGGCTAGTTCTTTAAAGAGTTGTGGTTTTGTATATCAAAACATTAGAAGCATGAGAAGAAATTCAGATAGGCTGCTTGCTTATTTGGATTCCGCGAATGTAAAGCCTATGTTGATTGGCCTTTCGGAGATCTGGGTCTATGAGGACGAAATCACGAACTTCAGTCTGGAGAATTAAAATCTGTTTGCCGGGTGAAATGAAAATTACAGATCTGTGCCCTAATTCTCTAAAAACCAAGATAAATTGTAAAGTGTAAAAGTGATAACTTTTACACACGAAAAAAATTATCGTAGAAGTCTAGATTTATATTGGATATCGTGATGTTTTAGTAATTTCGCATTCACTAAATTTTTTTCAAGATAAAATGTAAAGTGGCAAGATAAGTTTATGTCAAAAAGTAACACAAGTAATTTATCGCGGAATAACTTTGCTAGAATGTGTAAAACGCTTTCTTTTGGATATTATTAATAGTTAATTGCAATTTTTGATATTTTAGTTTATAGTTTTATTTTAGAATTAAATAAGATCAAGCTCTAATTATTAATTAAACTCTTACTAATTATTAATTAAATTTGTGTACTTATAAAAATGGACCATTATCGTTGGAATTAAAATATTCTTTCAGTAAAGTTAAACATTCGAATATGTTCATCGATCGTCTTCACTATTACCTATACTTTTACTTAGGTTTATATCCAGTCGTTCCACAAATACAACAAAACAAATAAATTTATTATTAATAATTTTATGTTTAAAGTAGGGAATATATAATGTACCTATTTATATAAGAGAAGAAGACTTAAGGGGTAGAATATCCTAGAACAAGATGGTCTGTGGATTACAGCCAAAGCAATTTTAGTTGCTCAATTTTCAAATATAAATGTCAAGTGTTTCAAGTGTCTGATTTGACAACATCTAAAATGGATCCGCTCTCCACATAGCAAGCAAAGTTTTCAAGTTTGTGCGCACTTGCAATATTTTAGTTGATCATTACACATGCACAATTAAAAAACTGTTGAGCACAATAAATATGACGGCCTATAGAAAATCAAAATTAGTTAACAAATTTCAGTTTGTTGTTGTTTAATATTTCATTTAGCGGCACTAAGAGCTCCCAACAGTCTATGGGATCTTACAATGCTTTAACTCTAAACTATTTATTAACTTATGTTTGAGAAAAGTAACAATTAGGACAAATTTCGAAAAATAATGAACGAGAACAATATTTAATTACACTATGCATTAAAATTAGCTTTTAACTAGCATTAAGGCAAACAAGATGTATATTGCATAAAATCGATTTCTAAAGTGCAGGTAATTGATCAAAGTCTCACCTCCTACTCGTTACCGATCCTTAAGATTAACCCAAACATTTTACAAAGATTAAAAATTAACTCATGGTAAAAAAACAAATCGTAACACTAAAACGTCCCTCCATAACTAGACCTACATCAAATACTAGAAATGGGTCCGATTAACAAATTTTCGGTGTTATTTTATTTAAAAAAATTATTTTAAAAAAATTTTGGATGAGGAACTCGTGGAGTTTGGAAAACTCGCAGTGACTAACCAAATTTGATGGTTAAATGAGTTTCGTTGCTTAAAACGCATAGCTTTTTGTAGTTTACTTGAAGTTGTAAAATTCTAATAAGACAATCCCCGGGCTTTCCGAGATCCGACTATTATACTTAGGTATTGTCAACTCGCATGTGCGGAAAGAACTACGTCTTCAACAACGAAATACACTGAAATTATGATCTACTTAAGACAGATTTGATTGAATTTCAAAAACATATCGCAAATAATAATTATGTACATAATAATGCGATTTTGTATGTAGTATAAAGAATAACCTTTAAACAGATTAGAATACACAACATTAATCAAAATTCAACGGATCGATCAATTGTAAACAAGACTTATATTGTACACGTCTTTACCAATACCATACGAAGTAAAGAATTTTTTGACTGTTGTAATGTTCTTTTCAAACATTTGGTTTGTTTTATAAGTCTATCTCACCGTATCTTGATTTGAATTTCAAATAACTCCCGACTCCGATCATTTTTCAATATGATTTTGGGGGCTATGTGTGATTCTAGATGGCTTTGATGTATATGCAACAATTTACGTTTCTAGAGATTATATTTTTTGAGTTTTTAAGGATATAAAATAATTAAAATTTCGTTTTGACGTTTAATGTTATCTTGCTCGCGTGCTGTCAGTAGGTTTATCTTGGGTAAAAAAACTGTTTAGAGAATGCGATTTAAAAATGCCAAGATAATCTATTGTATAAAATTTTCACCTGCAAAATTAGCCATACCACAACCCGTAACAACTTGAACTATAGATTGTGAACAGATGCTATTTAGAGTAACTTATATCCATAAGAATAATGTTGAAATTTAAATGGCAACGGTAGTTATAGGCCCTCAAAGTCTAAATATGAACCTACATACATCATAAGAGTGTGTTAAGTTTTGACATTTATTTATTGTAACCGTATTAAATTTTATCTTGGAGTGCAATTACAGAATGCAAATATTGTAAAAAGGCAAGATAAATTATCGTTTACACGTTTACAAATTATCTTACTGCTTAGAGAATTAGAGCACTGGTAGTGTGGCAATTTACGCTAGAAACGATTTGAATTATAAACATATCAAGCTCGACTATAATACTTTTGATGGTACAGGCTTTGCTTTTATGCTTTTATGTTAGAGTCAAAACCAGTATGTGTCTTCTGCATCTAAGGAGTAAATTCCTTCAACATTTCCAATTTCAATGCGGAATTCAATATGTTTTTGGCTGAATTAACTAACTCTAATATAACAATTATGGGCGACTTTAATATAGATTTTTTATTAAAAAATACTGATGTCGACAATTTACTAGATGTGTTGTCAGTTAATGTAATGTCTTGATATTCTTGTGTCTGAACCTACCAGGATTTTTAAATCTGTAGCAACCTGTATCGATAACGTACTCTCTAGGTTTGTTCAGAGGTACTTCTGATGTCCCTCATGCAATGTTCTAGACTTTGGCATATCAGATCATTGTTTAATAGAAACTAGTTTTTTAGGTGCTCCCATTTCTAGACCAGTCATAAGAAACTCTGTTGAGATTGTCAGCATTGACTTTTGCCAACTGCAAGAACTGCTTCTATGGGAGAATTGAGGCGATGTTTATAGCCAATCCAGTGGGTCCCTGGCTTTTGATTATTTTCTAAATATTCTAAATGGTCATCTCAGAAGCTGCACAAAAACCATCTCTAACGCTGGAAAAGCAACTAAGCTTAGGCCTTGGATGTCTGATCACCTATTAAATGATATACGCAAGAATAATAAAATATGCCAACTTGCAAGGACAAATCCAACTGACAATAGGCTTGCTAACTATAGTCGCAAACTATGTGACAGCGTTAATGCCAAAATAAGTCAGAGTAAAAATCACTACTACGTGGAACAGTTTAATTCCAATGGCACTAATGCCCGGAAAAACTGGCAGTCATTAAATGAATTGATATATGGGCACACCGAGTCTGCTGAAATTAAAGAAATTAATGTAAGTGTGGTGGTGTTATCTCTGATTCAAGTGCCATTGCTAATGAGTTTAACAACTTTTTTGTGCGAGTAGGTGAATCCAGTTGTTCGACTGTTACTTTGTACGAGTCGGTAAAACATAGATTGGTGACTGAAAACTACGATGCGACGAGAAGCTTTTATTTTTCCTCGATCTTCCCCGGTAAATTATATGCATTTATCAATTCGCTTAAAAATAATTCATCGCCTGGATTATATGGTGTTTCGAATATATTAGTTAAGCAAATGGCTTGTTATCTTGTGGATGTTTTAAGTTTCATCATGAATTTAAGTGTCAATTCTGTTAATTTTCCGTTAGCAATAAAGCGAAGTGTAGTCATCCCAATTTTAAAAAAATGATAAATCGAGTTTAGACAACTACCGACCAATATCGCTTCTTTCCATTTTTACAAAAATCTTTGAAAAGATCATGAAAAGTAGGATGGTACAGTTTCTGAATAAAAATAATTTTCTGTCTCCGCTGCAATTCGGGTTTAGAAAAAATAAAAACACGGAACAAGCTATTTTAACAGTTCTGGAAAAAATAAGTGCGAGCATTGATGTATGACCAAAGCTTCTGATAGAGTAGACCATGCGATTCTGTTAAAGAAACTTTATTGTTTTGGCTTCCGTATAATGACTTATTTTACAATTTTTTAATTCATGTTTTATTTACCAAACGTCTATAGATCTCCATCAAATATCAGAAGTGTCACCCCACTAGAAATTGCACAAGAAATAGACATGAATTTCAATCCCAAAAAGTCACCTGGAATTGATGACATTTCGCCAAGAATGTTTAATTGTTTGCTCAAAGAGAGCAGTGACTATGTTAACATATATATTATAATGCTTGCTTTCGACTTACATATGTGTCTGAGTGTTTCAAGGTTGCACAAATAATCATGATAAAAAAACAGACAAAGCAGCCGAGCCAATGGGATCATACAGGCCGATCTCTTTGTTACCTACTATTTCAAAGTTGTTTGAGAAGTTGTTATTGAAACGACTAAAACCAATGAGCATTATAACTGACCTCCAGTTTAGATTCAGGAATAAACGTTCGACTACTGATCAAGTTCATCGCGTGACTGCAAAGATAGAACAAGCACTTGAAGAGAGGGAATATTACCCTGCCGTATTTCTAGATGCATCACAGGCTTTCGATAGAGTGTGGCATGAGAGTCTTATTTACAAGATAAGTAAATTAGTGCCAAAAAATTACTGCCAATTGCTCGAGTCGTGTCTCTCCAAACGAATATTTAGAGTAGCACATGAAGAAACATACTCCAACTTTTACCCAGCCATAGCAGGGGTGCCCAGGGTAGCGTAGTAGGACCCATCCTATATCTACTTTACACTTCTGATATACCGACAACGGAAACAACCTTCATCGGAACTTTTGCTGATGATACCGCAGTATTGGCATCAAGCGAATCGCAGAACCAAGCAGTAGAATAGTTACAGCACGCACTCGATAAAATCAGCCAATGGACCAGGGATTGGAAAATAAAGCTTAACGAGCTGAAATCAGTACATATAACATACACGTTGCGGCACAAAAATAGCAACATCCATACATTTCTCAATGGGGTACAAATTGCCCAAGCTGAATCTGCAAAATATCTCGGATTGCATCTCGATTCAAGATTGAACTGGAAATATCACGTTAGACAAAAAGCAGAGCAAATGAAAATGAAACAACGTGAGATGTACTGGCTAATAGGAAGACATTCTAAGCTTAGCCTGAACTGTAAACGCCTGATCCACGAATCGACAATTAAACCAATTTGGTCGTATGCGGTATCCAGCTCTGGGGCTGTACTAAACAATCAAATTGTTTAATTATTCAACGTTGTCAAAACAAATGTCTACGTACAATAACGAATGCTCACCGCTACGTAACCAACGATGAATTACACAAAGACCTAAATGTTAAATGGATTGATGAAGTGATCCAGAAATTTGCCATCAAACATGAAAGAAGGTTACTGCAACATACCAACAATGAAGCAATTGAACTTCTTGACATAACACAAGAACTGAGACGCCTTAAAAGAATTAAACCGCATGAGCTAGTCATCTAATAAATAAAGTTTCATTATTGGGAGCAGAATATTGATTTCTTGTAAGCCCACACTCGCTCCACTTATTAGTTTCAAATAAGTGCGTTATTATCATTAGTAATAAATTATCATATGATAAGATTGTACTATTTAAATAAAATTAAAAAATAAAAAAGTTCAAAAAAACGTAATGCTGGGTCTATTTTTCAATTCATCGCGAGCAAGCAGGCTTGTCCTGCTTATTGTACACCGAGCACAGGTTGTGCAGTGCCAAATGATCCAGTGTGCATAGAGTAATAATTTGTTTTTTACTTTGCATACTCTTCGTACACTGGCTTTCTGTTCAGGGCTGGGATGTTCTAACATCACCGCATGTTTCGATAATTTATCGAAGTTTATTTCTCGTTTCTGTAGAATAAAATTTATCTCGGTTTCAATTTTTTTATCGTTTATATTGATTGTGCAGAGTAAAACTATCAGGTTGAATAAAAAAACAGAGTATTTTTTGACAGCGCACTGCATGTTCAGGTTGAATTAAAAATAGGCCCGCTATCTCGAAACGAAATGTATGAAAAGTTGGTTTTTTGTTTAGGTTTTATTTCCCGTATTTGAAAGTGCGTTTTAACAGGCACGCTTGATTTATTGAATGTTTGTATTAAGGTATAAACAGAACCAGAGATACAGAGACAAGATACATCGACAAAATACATTTGTCTGCCGATGATGTCGCTTTGGTAAACACAACAAGCGCATCACCGTTGAAGCGACAAAACAAGAAAAATAATAATAAATTAACCCTAAATATTTCATTTATCTTTTTATCGACTCTATTTAAATTTTTTCACATAAAACATTGTGTACAATATTCAGATTGGTTTAAAATCATTAAAAAACAATTGTAAAAAATGTTTACCAACATAATAATCTGACACTTATATTGGTGGTATTGCAGCGCCAGCGACAAAATTAGAATAGATTCTGAAAAAAATTCGGCGACAATGTCGTCATCGCCAGCGACATTGGTTGTGCTAGCATCCTATGGTTTATGTGTATTTTAATTTGACAGGCGTTGTATCTTGTCGCTGTATCTTTGGTTCTGTTTATACCTTTAGAGTAAACTTGTAAATGAAACGAACGGAAATGACGTACCTACTTCGTTTGAAAAAAAGCAACAAACCTAATAAAAACAATTTTGTACTATTCATGGCATGCTTGTATGTACAGATGTGGCCAAATTATTATCACCTCATACGAAACTCATGGTAATGTGATTTTCAAAGGCCGAACTGCAACCTATTGTATAGTTAGCACGTCATTATGGTAGATATCGACCAATCCAAGGAATGCGTGCAATAAAAATTATACCCAGAAAATACGCCTTTTATGAGTCATTAATACCTGTGAACCCTTTTCGACAAAATATGAATTCCGAGTATTTATGGTTCTGATAATTAGTTTGACCTCAGAATTGTTTTGATTTTATGACAACTAGGTAGTATTTAAGAATTAGTATTTTACTGAAGAATTTCAGCCTCGTTTGTGACTTTGAAAAGTGAAAGTGAAATTGGTTTTCCTAATATTAGTGAAATTCATTATGGGTAAAGCAAAGGACATCAGTGCTGTCCAGAGCCAAAATTTCGACGTATGCGTATGCGCCAATAGCCCAGAAAACAGATCGGAGTGAGCCGATCATTCGTCAGCAATTTTTCGCAAAAATTAACAACTCAGTCTTCAACAAGTCCCAGAAGAAGGGGAAAATGTGATGGCAATCCTAAAACAACAGTCGGGCAGGACAGATTTTTAATACGGAAAGCTAAAGAAGATTGAACGTTATGTATAAGCCTCTGAGGGGTACGGAAATATTGGAGAGAACAGTGAGTCGGAGACTTTTTCAATATGAGTTATGTGCATGACGACCTAGCAAGAAGCAAAGGTTAAATGCTAGGATTATACAATAAAGAAAAACATGGGCAAATGAACATTTTACATGGTTTCGAGAGGGCTGGGAAAAGGTACAAACAATAAAAGTCCTTCTTTTAATAATATTTTAAAGTTATATTTTTCAATAAATGTTTCTTTCAACTTTATCTTTTTCTATTTCTTGATTAGGTTGTATTCATTGACGAGACTATGATGACTTTGACACTAGCAATGTCTTGGACCGTTCGTAGATCAAAAGGAGAAGAATATTTGAATTCTTCTGTCCAACAGCAGATCAAATAACCAGTTAGAGTCATGGTTTGGCCAGCAATATCTTCAAAAGACTCTTCCCACTTTATGTAGTAAACGGGATATTGAACGCGAATCAATATTTAACTGTTATACAATCACAACTGGCACCGACTATGAATGAAAAATTCATTGGGGACGGAGTTTTTATGCATGACAAGGCTCCATGCCATACGGCGAAAAAGTCACCGAATATTTAAGGACTAACGGCATCCAAATCCTTGATTGGCCAGCGAATAGGATATTCTTAAAGAAAAAGTAGCAGAAAAGTGCCGCGCACCTAATCAGAATTTATCGAAGCGATGAAAGAAGTCTTGGAAAATGACGCCGATCTACTCACCAAATCCAAAAATGCAATAAGTGAAATTCCCCGTAGGATACAATTACATTGATAAATATAATTATCATAAAAAATTTTAACTTTTATTTGAAAAATTAATTTTTTAAAGCATTAATCTTCCAAATATTTAAATGTGATAATAATTTGGCCACATCTGTATATGTATAATAATAGGGAAAACAATAAAACTAATTTATAAAATGAAATAGAAACCATCGATATTTCCATCGATCAGAAAAACCAAAAAAAAAAAAAATTACGATTACGAAATTACATACTCTTACGATTAACCCTAATGTAAGTGACGTGGGTACCCGGGTACCTTTCACAGTTTTAGACGTCTATTTTTGTATGTTTTACTCCCAATAAAAACTTTAAATTTTATGAGAACTTCTAGTTTAATTGGTAGATTACGATCATACTTAAAAATGTTACAACGTGAAAAAAATTTCCATACTAATCATTCAAATTAACATATTTTTCTTCACTCACATGAGGGTTAAAAACACAATCAACAACTTGTCTATGTTGCTTTAGTAACGAGCCTCTAGGAGCTGTTCATCACGTCGGTTGTCAATGATCATGTTTTCTACTAAATGGGGTTATAATTTATAATGACGTCTTGTTGCTGCCGGAGTAGCAATTCCATCAAAAGATCCATAAAATGAGCATAGTGCACACAAAAAATTTGCCGTGCGAACTTTCACTTGCCATACGGCCTTACTTTCTCAAAACCAATATTGACGTAACAGATGGACTTGCGAATGGAACTTTGGGCTGTCTGAGTTATATCGAATGCAGCTATCCTGATCGGGATAACGAGAACGATGAAAACGTCACAGTAAATAATGTTAAATGACTCTGGATGGATTTCGGCACAAATTCACAAGTTGGCAAGAAGGTCAGGCGGCTTAAAACTGGATGGGTGCAGAAAACGAATATCGACCGATGTTTGGTGCCCATTTCTAGAGAAAGCTCAACTGTTAATTGAAACAACAATCGGACAATTAATGTTAAGCGTAATCATTTTCCAGTCGTACCTGCATGTGCCACCACAATTCATGCATCACAGGGTGGTACCTATATCGAGATAGTCAGTATATACTCTTATGATAAGAGACACAGTCAACAACTTTTTTTTTTTTTGGATGTAAAAACCATAGATGTAAAAATGGGACCTCAATGGGTCTTCTTCAAAATGAGCTATCGCGCCTCACTACAAATCCGTTTAGCTCAGGTTGTAATGGCGAATTTTGTACGAGATAATACGTCTGGTTTTTAACATTGAAACATCATAATTGATACAGTCACGCGGGGATGCTCAATTTTCTTGCTTTCGGAGATCTGGCTACGCAATAACGACCATGTTAATATTACTAATTTTGAATACTGCGTTCAGTTCAAGAGAGATAAAGCGGAACCAGTCAGGAATAAGAAAATAAAAAAATAATAGAATAACAATGCGATAAATGGCATTTCAATGTTATTACCCAGTCAAACTTACCCTTGAGATATACTCGACGCGACCAACGTGACTCAAAAGTAAAAATATATGATTTCAAACTACCGCAGTTATATTCGACGCGATTAACGAGTCTTCAGTAGGCTATGGATAACAACGTTTTTGACATTTAGAAACGTCGCAGTCACGTCGAGTATATCTCAGGGGTTAATGTTCATGTAAGAAGCCGAATTTCCCCTTCGTAAAATTTTAGCTGTCACTTATTAAAATAATAGTGTACGCTATTTCTCGCTCGAAAATAAGAAATACTTAAAAATACGATTTGTTGTTGTGTTTTATACACAGCAAAAGAAGATAAATTTGTGATGCGGGGAATGGAAGCCATATTTATTTTGTGTACATTTTTTTGTTTTCTATTTTATTTATTAAATAAAATTATTTTAATATTTGTTCATGTTTTGTGATTAATTTTAATAATGTGCGATGAAGTAAAAATGGTGTTTTAGTGAATTTTGTTAAAAATTAATTTGTTAATGGTATGATATTATAGTCGTAGATCGTAGTGTAAACGCTATATTACTACTATAATATTTTAATTTTGTTTAGTTTATTTCCTTTTTTCATTGTGATGTAAAAGCATCTCGTGTATGTGTACATTTTCAAGTACGAAATTTATATATAAAAATATATAACAACATGAACAAATATGAAATTTCTCTAAAAGACATTTCACAATATAAAACAGCTGTTTGTAAACGAACAGCTGTAACTTAAAATTATTATTTTTCACTGGTTCGAATGTCAAAAAAAAAGAAAAACAATTGGTTAAAATTCGTTAAAATTCGTACTTTTTATTTTCTTATTCCAGACTGGTTGAGGCTATAGTCAGTAGGCTGCCGGAGTAGCAATATATATAAGTGGAACTTATACAGTCACGTATAAGGAAATCATCGTTGGACAAACAACTGGTATGAGCGTAACAACACAACCCATTAATGATATATACACGGCTGAACTTCAGCTTCTCAATGGGAATAATATGCTTTCTGTAGATGTATTCACCTCGCCGAATAAATCTGTCGAAGACATAATGAAGTTCATACATTTCGTCCTTTTCATATTCTAAAAGAATTTCAAAAATTCTCCAAGGAGACTATCATCTTTTGCCGATGATTATGAGCGGGAATTTCAATATTAATTTTTCTGTTCCTCAAGCTGAACCACTTATAAACTTCCTGCGAGTCGAATTCGATTTGTACATGAACTGAAATCGAAATATATCTACTACAAGATATGGGATGACCATTGTGCTGTTTTTCAATGAAAATTAGAAAAGTTACAGTCGACAGTATCTGTATCTTATTTTAGCTACCATAATCCAATTGCGTCGAATATACCGAAAGAGTAATAGACCAATTGAACGATAAACTATATACATAAAACAAAGTCGGGTTAGTTACACCATTTATAACTCGAGAACGGCTGGACCGATTTTTATGATCTTTGTTTTGTTGGATTTGACTCCGTTCCGAATAGCATAATAACTATTACAACATTGGAAAAATTCAAAAAAAAAATGTATCAAGAAAATTCATTTTCTCATACATTTCGTACATTTTGTTGTTTTTATTTTGTTCTTCTCAATACAGTGGTGGGTAAAGGGAAAAAAGAAAATTCAGAAAAACTCAAAAGGAAAACCCCAAAAATCTAATAAAAAACCTTTTTTTATATGAATTTTGTATGTGTAGTTTGTATGTGACGAGTGGTGCAGTGGTTAAAGCTTCGACGCTTAGGCCGTGAAGTACTGGATTCGAATCCGACTGGAGGCTGTATGCTAATTTGTATTTTATTTTTTTTATCCAATCTTTTTATTTTATCTACTTAGCTATATAATTCATGATGGAAATGGTGGATTATTTTTCTTCGATGCGCCCGGTGGAATTGGGAAGGCATTCCTCATGTCATTAATTTTATCCAAGATTCGTGAGAGATCCGATATTGCTGTAGCAGTTGCTCAGCGTTGAAATTGTCGTTAAACCTTCAATCGGCTGAAAACCCGACTTGTAACATTGCGAAACAGTCAGCAATGGCGAAAGTTTTGGTAGCAAGTAAAATTATCAATTATCATCGATTATGAATGTACAATGGCGCACAAATGCACATTTGAAGCATTCAATCGACATTCAAATGACTCAAGATGTTTTGGAGGCGCAATGATTCAACTGTCCGGCGATTTCCGTTAAAAAATACCAGTCATTCCAAGATCGACCGCTGTCGATGAAATAAACGCTTGCCTCAAATCATCGACTCTGCGTGGCGCTATGTGATGAAACTTCAGCTGACGACAAACATGCGAGTTGCATTGTTAAACCATAGACAACTTAAAGAGATATTTCATCCTATGTAAACGTAAAAATTTAAACTGCGAGTTCATTTTCTGTAAATAGCCGCAAAAAACGAAAAATATTTTTTTTTTTTTTTTAAATAACAGATACAACGATGACATTGGAATTATCAGAAATATGTATATTTTGTTTTCATTTTTTAGCTCGAACGAAAAATTTCATTTGATTGTCTGTGGTTAAACGATCCATATGCCGAAGATTTCTCCAAGCAATTGCTGACTATCGGTAATGGCCGTGTTCCGGTCGACGAATCGAACGGATTGATTTCGTTTCCTCAGAACTTTTGCAATTTTGTTTCAACGAAGGACGAGCCCATCAACAAAGTGTTCCCGAACATCATTACTAACCACCAAAATCACAATTGGGTGAGAGAACGAGTAATTCTTGCGGCAAAGAACAAAGATGGGGATCACTTAAATTTCACAATTCAAAATCTAATCGTCGGTCCACTTCATTCCTTCAAATCTATCGACTGTGTGACAAACAAAGACGAAGCAACCAACTATATCTAACTGAATGTTTAAACGGGATGCGTTCGGTTTTGAGAAAACCCAAAGAAAGTTCAAAGATGAGAAAGTTCTGATACCGAGAATTCTGACGATCCCAACCGATATGTCATTCGAGTTTAAACGAACTCAATTTCCGATTCGTCTTGCATTCGCCATGACGATCAACAAATCACAAGGCCCATCTTTGAGTGTTTGTGGCCTGAATTTAGAAAATGAATGTTTTTCTCACGGCCAATTGTACGTAGAATGTTCACATGTCGGCAAACCATCCGCTTTGTTCGTTCTCGCACCTGACAATAAAACAAAAAATGTCGTATATCACAAGATGCTTTACTGAAGGGAATCACCCTATTGCAACCCACCCAGCAAACAGTTTAAAAGAAAGTAGAGAACAATGCTACGCGAATCATTTCGAATCAATTTAATAAAACGAAAGCCTTTCTGCCACGTGAATTACATTCATTACATTAAAATATATTTCATTTTGATTGACTTTAATTTAATTTGGAGTATTCATTTTATTCGCCCGGAAGGTCTCGGGTTCGATTCTCGGTAGTGACAAGGAACAAATTGCACGGCTGGTTTAGGATCAATTAATTAATCACTTATGTATTATCCGACCACTAGAAAGGATATTTCGAAGTATAGAAACGATAAATGCACGGCTAGCAAAACAAGAACGTGGTCTAGAAGCTATATAAGCGGCTGGATAGACAAGAAGCTACGAATGAGCTTACATCAATGCTATACTAATCAAATGAATAGATCACTTAGAATTGTTATTTGGAACGCAAATGGATTACCACAGCATGTTCCAGAACTAGAAATTTTTCTAAACTTAGAAAAAATAGATATATGTCTTGTCTCGGAAACTCATTTAACAGAACCTTCATTTATTAAAATACGTGACTATCAATGCTATCATGCTATTCATTCAGGAGGAAACGCTAGAGGAGGGTCTATCGTAATTGTTAAAAATAATATTAGACATTATGAAGTGCCCGGCATTGAGGAAGAAATTATGCAGGTTAAAACCATAACAGTTCAATCAATAAATAATAGGGAACTCAGTATCTCCTCTATTTACTGTCCCCCACGCCATCAATTAAAAAAAGAAGACTACAGTCGACTTTTTAAATCACTAGGATCAAATTTTATCATAGGCGGTGATTTTAATGCAAAGAATACCTATTGGGGATCTAGACTTACAACCTCTAAAGGGAAAGAGTTATTTTATGCAGCTCGCGAGAACAACTGTGAATTCCTCTCTGGCGATAAACCAACATATTGGCCTGCTGACATACATAAAATTCCAGATCTTCTTGACTTCTTTGTAACAAAAGGAGTTTTAGAGGACTACACATGCATTGAAAATAGTGAAGGACTATCATCTGACCACTCACCTGTGATCATGACGCTGAGTACAATGATAATAAAAAAAGATAATTCACCCAAGTTAACAAACAATAAAACCAATTGGGATCTATTCAAGAAATTAGTAGAAGATCGAACAAATCTCGGCGAACCAATTAGAACGAAGGTGCAGCTGGAAGATGAACTAGAAATATTTAATAACAATATCCAGCAAGCGGCTTGGGAAAGTTCACCGATTTCTCATACCAACGCTATAATGAAACATAACTATCCTCTTGAAGTCAGAGAGCTACTCAAAGAGAAACGGAAAGCTCGCAAAATCTGGCAGCACTCTCGTGCACCGCAACACAAAACTATTTTAAATTTTTTGTGCAACAAATTAAAACAACTAATAAAGGAAATAAAGAACAAAAGCATAACTAAGCGACTACGAGGTCTTTCTGAATTAAAGGATGACGATTACTCGCTTTGGAAAGCAACGAAGGGACTAAAAAGATCCAAAATGCATGTGCCGCCTATCAAATGCGATGCCGGATCATGGGCTAAAAGTGACAAGCAGAAAGTTTCTCTATTTGCTGCTTAATTAGAAGAGACTTTTCAGCCGTTGCCGAGACAAACAGTAAATGAAAATACAACAGTCGTAAACAAAGCAGATGATCTTGACATAAGGCATGTGACTTTATTGGAGCTTAAAACTGAAATCAATAGTAATTTAAGTATCAGAAAAGCTCCAGGTTATGATTTAATAACTGGGCAAATTATGAAAGCCATTCCCGAGAAAGGTTTGCGTAAATTAAATCAAATAATTAATGCAGCTTTCAGACTGAAATATGTTCCACGACAATGGAAGGTGGCCGAAGTAATAATGATTCCTAAACCAGGTAAACCAGGAAACGATAAAAAATCATTTAGACCGATATCACTACTTCCCGTCATATCAAAAATATTTGAAAAACTGTTGCTGAAAAGACTCAAACCTATAATAGAAGAGAGATGCCTAATTCCACCACACCAATTTGGGTTTAGAGAAAATCACTCTACAGTTGAACAAGTTCACAGAATAACGGATTTCATTGAGGATGCACTCGAGAATAAGAAAATATGCTCCAGTATTTTCTTAGATGTAGCTCAAGCTTTCGACAAAGTTTGGCACCAAGGGCTTGAATTTAAACTGCATCGAGACCTGCCTAAGCAATTTTATCAAATTCTGAAATCGTACATAGCTGATCGACGCTTTAGAGTCAAATTTGAAAATGAGTACTCTGAAATAAAAAGAATATCAGCAGGTATACCACAAGGTAGCGTACTTGGACCTATTCTGTTTATTCTTTATACGAGAGTCTTACCGAATATTGAAGGTACCACAGTAGCAACATTTGCAGACGATACAGCTATTCTAGCCGTTGGAAAAGATATTTCGGAAGCAACAAGCAAACTTCAAAGTGCAGTTAACACGGTGAGCAACTGGACTAAAAAATGGCGTATCTCATTAAATGAAGCCAAATCAGTACACGTCAACTTTACAAATCCAAATGTAAACTGTATTCCCGTGGTTCTAAACTCAAACCAAATTCCATATGCAAATACAGCTAAATACCTTGGCATGACCCTCGATGCTAAGCTAAGATGGAAAGAACACATCAAGAAGAAAAAAGAAGAGTTAAACATCAAATATAGAAAAATGTACTGGCTCATGGGTAGAAATTCTGAGCTCTCAATACACAGCAAATTGCTTCTATACGCAGGCAAATGCTAAAACCAGTATGGACCTATGGTATCCAACTTTGGGGTTGTGCCAAGAAAACCAATGTACAAATGATACAATGCTTCCAAAATAAAGTGATACGAGGGATTGTGAACGCCCCATGGTACATTAGGAATGACAACATCCATAGAGACTTGAAGATGGAATACGTCACCGATGAAGTAAAGGACCATGCAAGGAAACACGTACAGCGCTTATCTCTACACGAAAATGCAGATATCCGTCGTATGTTGGACACCACTAGCGGAGTGAGGAGACTCCAAAGGCAGAAACCGCTTGAGCTGGGCAGTTTGTTTTAGAAGAAAGTATTATAAAATGAGTAACCAATAGGTTACTCATCTTAATCCGAGAACTTAATTTAAGAAAGATAAATTACTAGATGATCTTCTGAATCAGTTGTAATATTGTATAAATAAATAAAAAAAAAATGTATTATCCGAAATGAAAATATGATTATCTAAACCTCATTTGAGGCGGCCAAATCCCTTGATGGGATATAGTGCCAGAGAGGGTGAGAGAGAGATAGAGAGAGAGAGAGAAATTCATTTTATCTTAAAAAAAACACAATTTAATTAAGCTACAATAACTTGAAACAATATTTATTGATTTTGAGGCGGTACGAAGTTCGCCGGGTCAGCTAGTAAACAAATAAAAAACACTGGTTAGTAAAATTGCATTCCTTCTTCCTTCAAAGTAAACTGTACACACGCACTACACACGCCATGTTTACACATCTCCTTGAGAGTACTAATGGACTCACTCTTTTCTTTTTTTTTTTTTTATTTAGATTGACTTTGGCATAACACAGCCAAATTCCAGAACTAAAGCTCTACATTTTATTTAGTTACAAACTTTCCAAGTATTTCTTATTGAAATAAATTGTATATGTTCTAATAATTTGGTTACGTAACTGCATCCCCTTCAATTTCTCAAATCATTCAAATTAAAATGCGAATATTTCCATTTTATGAACTGTATGATGTACTCGTACGGCATATGGTGATATGTAGATTGTGGAGTATATTGGTAAAACATGTAAATCATAAACGTTTGTTACCGCACACTTGATATGCGGCATTACGAACAAATCATGTTTTATGTAGGCATTATGTAAACAGTAACATAATACACGTTTTATAATTATTATTTTTGTTATAATAATTAAAACAACATACACACACACACACACACACAGACAATCACTATAAAGTAGCAACATGCCGACATAAAATATACATAAAATGAGGAAAAATTGGTTACCTTTTCCTACAAAATAAACTACACGAATGGAATGGGTATAAACATTTTCCAGGTACATCAGCATCAACATACAATTGCATAGGAGCTTAGTCGAACGATCTGCATTAAAATATTGTTGCGGTTAGTTGGAAATTCATATATGCATTGTTGTACTGCGTGACCTATATATGTCGCTTAATTGATAAAACCTTGAAATCGAAGCTTTTTATAGGTCATATCATACGCCATCGATGACATAATGAAGGCAATTAGCCTCTCTAAGTACTCAGGCATTTATGTATTTTGTGTTTACCTCCATTTGTGTATTATGTTTATATAAACATAATTTCAATAAAATTTTATATGAACTCCGATGTATAATAGCTAGGGAGAATCTCAGTGGTTTCGTTTTAAGAATCTCGTTAATATTTTATGTCGACAAAAACAACCTTAAATGGAAGACCTATTTAGTTAAAGCCAGAACAAATAAAATCATCATGATTGTTGTTGTTGTTGAGTGTGATGTGAGAAATTTTATTATTAATTTATAATAATTTGGCACTACTTAGCAGATGTGGTTGAATTTTTTTTTATATAGACACGATCTGGACACACTCCAAGAGGCATAATATATACCAAACCATATTAAGGATTCTTAATAATTAATTAGATAAATGATTTGGGTTTCAAAAGTGTCACACACTATAATATATTATTATTATATATAAGAAAGATGTTATTTATATTTTATGTAAAATAAACAATTTTTTTTAAACCTTATGGAAGTTGTTTAAATTTTAAGAATTAATAAAATTTCACCGTTGCAATTAAAATATACTATATATGGTAACAAACAACTAACTTCTATAATTTAATATATTTTGCACTAAAAACTATTTTTTTTATTCATTTCATATTTGATAAATATGTACACACACACACACAGACACAGAAGAACAAGGAATTAAACACACATACACAATTTAGACAGAAAAGTAGGATTAAAATTTTTCTTTGGTTTCGGTTTTATAAATTAAGTAAGGCTCTAGGACTTCAAAATTTTTTTATATTTTTTTTTTTCACAGAAATTATAAAATTTATTTTATTTTATTTGTTGAATACAAATAAATAATCTGTATATACAAATATTGTATATATGGTGCCCGAGATTTCATTTTTATGTCTTAACTTTTAAACCGTTCGAAATAAACTGAATACTACTCTTGGTTTTGGGAAAATGATTCAGAAATTACAACAAAAAAGGCTACAGATTTATCTGTTAAGTTTTGAGACGCCGCACATTTTACGTACGGTGTATGCTGTGAGGAGATGCTTAGAGGAGAATTTAATTGTAATTCATTCGAGATTTTCCCCGAATTGTTAAAAATGAACCATGACTGGAGAAAGTTTTAAAGTGGATTAAAAAATGAATTTCGACTGAAAATCATTACAAAACTGATTAAATATGCTGCCGACAAACACGACAAATACACAAAAAAATTGTTTATGTTAGCTACGATATTTTGTATATAGCAGATCACATTGTACGTACTGTTATGTTTTAAAGTGATGTGTGCCATACACATCGCCTAATATATCTGTATGTTGTGCAATATCAGCAAGCTATGTAGCAAACGTATTTATTTGTATCAAACATGAAGAATATAACGAATTAACCTGCGTCAAATAAAGTTTTACCCCTACTAAAAATGAATGTATTTGCTGCATAATTCTTTATAAATAACGAAACGCGTAACATAACTATACTGTAGTGAATTTAGGAGGAGAAATTCAGTAAAATTTTTGTCATATTCATGTCATATGATATATTTCATGCGAACTCATCATGAATTAATATGGGGTAATTCATTTTATCTTATACTATCACTCAGGGGACATGTAAATGAATTAATTCATTAATTGTAGGGGTAAAAATATCATATCACTTACATGTTTAAAATTTAGTCACATTCTAAGCCACATGATTTAATTTTGTATATGTTAAGCAGTATGACACAATCTAGTTACCCCTTTAATTAGTGAATTAATTCATGTGAATTTCTCCTCAATACTCGTATCTTACACAGTTGCGATGTGGCTGTGTTACATGTTTCGTCATCTTAGAGAATTATCTCTAGGGATTCATGCATCAACCAAATTCTAGTGACAAATGAATTTGTGTCATGTTTATTGGTCTGTTTGATGCAAATATTTAATAATGGATATGCCACTAGTTACCTTGTGACGTGTAGTCCCATTTTTTCCTATATTGAACAAAATTCAGTTGAAGTTTGAAATTATTCCAATTTATTTAAGAAATATCCGGTTTAAGGTGTAAATACATAACACGTGCTAGAATGTTTCTGGGATTATAAGAGACGTATGTAATATCCGCTGGTATTTTCAGCCGTGTAGATGGACACAGTAAAAAAACGCGGTGTGAATGGAATTTAATCCGAAAAAATACTTCACATTCTATCCAATTACGTCAAATTAACTCCGCAAGGAAGGGTACTATTTTTAAAACATTCGATAGGATTAAACAATATACTTTTTACACCGTTTCGTGTAAAAGTAATAGTTCTTAGTAATTGACGATTATAAAAGTACAAGCTCCGATCTGGTGGAAAAAGTATAAATAATAATTTCATCCGAAAAAAGTAAATCACGACCAAAATAAAAACTCCACTGGGATAAAAGAAACTTGTATCCGATCGGTGGGATATTATTTGACACCGATTCGGTGTCAGGAGAACTTTTTTTTTCTGTGAAGGTAAGTGTTGGATAAGTGAACAACACCACTCAACCATAATCATTTGTTGTATTGTTACCGACTTCACTTTGGTGAACACATATTTCTTATATAATAACTTATGTATAAACGGCCCAGTCACCTTTAAAAAATAGTTAAAAATTAGCGTTGTTGATTAAATATCGTTTAAATAAAAAATAATAATAATTAAATTAGTTTTTTGTGAAATCAAATCGACGATTTTTTCTAACCTAAAAAATGACAGCGTCATTTGGAAATGTTCATGTAGAAAAATTGTTAGGTCGAGAAAATTATGCATCGTGGGCGTTTGCAGTTAAAAATTATCTCGAACATGAAGATTTATGGGATGTTGTATCCGGTGATATAAAAAAAGATGATGAAAACTTATGGATGCAAAAACGTCGAAAATGGTCTGGGATAAGTTAAAATCTACTTTTGAAGATTCAGGATGGTCGCGAAAAGTTGGATTATTGCGCAAGTTAATAACAACTACGCTCAATAGCTGTGCAAGTACGGAAGAATATGTCAATAAAATTGTTACAGCAGCTCATAAATTGACAGAAATTGGACTTAATGTTAGTGAAGAATGGGTTGGCACGTTGTTGCTAGCAGGCTTACCAGAACAGTATGAACCGATGATCATGGGAATCGAGAGCTCAGGTGGGGCAATTACAGGTGACTCAATTAAAACAAAGTTGCTACAAGATGTACAAAAGAATGTTAATTCTCAAGGTGCTTTTTATACAAATAAAAAGAATTTTAGCGACAGTTCTTCAAAAAAAGGAAATAAGTTTCAGTTACAAAAAGGCAAAGGACCTCGTTGTTTTAGTTGCAATAAAAATGGTTACATAGCAAAGGATTGCAAAAATAAAAACAAAAATGATGATAAATCAAAACCGTCTCATGCTGGTTTATGTTCAGCGTTCTCGATGGACACAGTGAATCTTGATGATTAGTATATTGATTCCGGAGCGTCAATGCATATGACGATGCGAAAAGATTGGTTGTTTAATACAACTAAGTCTAATATTCGCCAAATTATTGTGGCAAACAGTGAGAGATTATCTGTGGGTAATGTATCATCTATTGAAGTACTAGTAGATGGCAAATCAAAACAGCAGAAAACAAATAATGTTTTATATATGCCAAATTTGACAGTAAATCTTCTTTCTGTGAGTCAAATGACTAAAATGGAATATTTGGCCAAATTCAGCACAAATGGTTGCAAAGTGACATGTGATAAAAATGTTTTAACATCAGCCACATTAGTGGACAACATGTACAAATTGAATCGACCTCCGAATAATATGTTATTAATAATATGTTATTAATAATATGTTGCATCGACGTTTGACACATCTTAAATTTAATGATTAAATATAAGCTGCAAAATATGGTACTTGGTTTAAAATTTACCGAAAAAGCTAAAAACGAATCGTGTATTTCATGTATTAAAGGGAAACAAGCACGACAGCCGTTTAAAAGCTCAGTTTTGCAGACATCTAATTTACTCGAGCTGATTCATACAGATTTGTGTGGTCCCATGGAAGTAGCACCAATGGGTGGAGCTAAGTATTTCTTAACGTTCAAAGACGATTTTTCGCGTAAAGTTTTTGTATATTTTCTAAAAAAGAAATCGGAAGTGAAAACTTGTTTTGAAAGATTCACAGCATTAGTGGAGAATGATACAGGCCACCGAATGAAGTGTGTACGTTCAGACAATGGTACTGAATATTGCAATCATGATTTGAATGATATGGCATTTGACATCAAACAACAGTACCATATACGCCGCAGCAAAATGGTACTTCAGAGCGGTTAAATCGCATAATTTTAGAAAAAGCTAAAAGCATGATGTTCAATTCAGGGTTACCCAAAATTTACTGGGCAGAAGCAGTACCAACCGCTGTTTATTTGACAAACGTGTCACAGACCAAACGAAATAGCGATAAAACTCCTCACGAACTCTGGTCGAATAAAAAGCCAGATATAAGTCATCTTAGAATTTTTGGTTGTAAAGCAATGGTTTATGTACCCAAAGAAAAACGGTAGAAATGGAATCCAAGATCTGAAGAGATGATTTTTGTTGGTTATTGTGAGAACACCAAGGGTTACTGTTTAATTAATCCTAAAAATTTACAGTTAGTTAAAAGTGGAGATGTAAAATTTCTAGAAAGTGTTTCATACGGGAGTACCGTACAGAATCATCCTGATACAGTTAAAACAAAAGATTCATTTTTAAACGGAGTAGAAAATAATTCCGATACAGTAGATCCTGTTGTGTTATTGAACATAGGTTCACGTTGTTCTGATCTTCAGTCATTAAGTGAAAATAATCAAAACTGTTTGGAACGGCATCTTGATGAAGAAGTTGAGTTTTGCGATCCAGAAAATACTCATCAAGTAAAGGACACAGCAGATACAAATTCATCAGTAGTTCATCGTAGGTCAGAAGGAATACCGAAACCAAAAATTATGACTGATTATATGTGGTTTATTCTTTAATGACTAATGAAGTTTGTGATCCAGAAACTGTGGCAGAAGCGCTGAATTGTTTTGATGGTGAACAGTGGAAGAAAGCCATGCAGGAAGAGAATGATGCTCTAATTTCAAATAAAACTTGGACATTAGTTAGTTTACCATCAAACAGACGTTCAATTAATTGTAAATGGGTTTTTAAGACTAAATTGGATACTGATAGCAATATTCAAAGGTACACAAATCTAGGCTTGTCATAAAGGGATATGCGCTAAAGAAGGGCTTGGATTATCAAGACACTTTTTCTCCGGTAGTGAGATATTCATCTATACCAGATATTTATTGGCAATAGCGGCTCAGTACGATTTGGACATAGAACAGATGGATGCAGTGACAGCTTTTCTGCAAGGAGATCTATCAGAGGAAATCTACATGGTTCAACCAGAACATTTTAGCAATAGTCCTCAGGTTTGTAAATTAAACAAAGCCATCTATGGGTTGAAACAAGCAAGCAGAGAGTGGAACAAAAAGATAGATAAAGTTCTTATAAACATTGGACTTCAACGGTCTAAGGTTGATCCTTGCATTTATTCTAATGTAGAAAATGGCAAATTGTTTTTCATCGCTATTTATGTGGATGATTTTCTTATATGGATGTTTCAAATGATGATGTATTAAAGCAGAAAGTTAAAACTAAACTTAAGGCGAATTTCACAATGAAAAATTTGGGAGAGGCAAAGTATAAAATAAGGAGTATAAAGTATAAAATAAAAAGGAAGAAATATACATTGATCAGGAGCGATATATAAAAGAAATTTTGGATCGTTTCAATATGTCAGATTGCAAACCTGTGCTCGACACCATCTGATCCAAACCAAAAATTAACAAAGAGTTCTAAAAAATCCGCAGACATGTCGAATATTCCTTATCAAGAGGTAGTAGGCAGCTTATTATATTTAGTACAGGGAACAAGACCAGATTTGGCATATGCAGTGAACAATGTTAGTAGATTTAATAATAACTTTGATCATTCACACTGGACTATATAGTAAAGAGAATTTTTCGATATTTGAAAGGAACAGTTAAATTCAAATTAAAGTATATATTCTAAAAATTCAAATTGTGAATTAATCGGATACAGCGACGCCAACTGGGCAGGAGATCAAGATGGAGGCAGATCATGTACAGGATATGTTTTCGTTTTACAGGGAGTTGCAATAAGTTGGTCTAGTAAACGACAACATACAGTAGCTCTGTCTACAACGGAAGCTGAATACATGGCGCTATCTTCGGCAACTCAAGAAGCTGAATGGTTACGTCAGTTGCAAATGAATGTCTGGAGTGAAAAGGAACATAAATCTATTTCGATGTTTTGTGATAACGCAGAAGTGCATTGAACTTGGCTTCAACCGATGCATATCATTCCAGAAGCCAGAACTAAAAATATAGATGTACGACATCATTTCGTTAGACAAAAACAAATGGAGAATCATATAAATCTGAACCCGATAGATACCGAGAATATGGTAGCAGATTTATTTACAAAATCAGTGACTAAAGTAAAGCATGATTTTTGTATAGAGAAATTTGGACTATGTTTGGTTGATTGAATTGTTGTTCTAGTGGGGGTGTTGGATAAGTGAACAACACCACTCAACCATACTCATTTGTTGTATTGTTACCGACTTCACTTTGGTGAAGACATATTTTTTATATAATAAAGCGTACTTTTGTATAAACGTGTTTTCCGAACTATCTGTCTTTTATTTCTATTAAACAATTCCAACTGTAAGCACATTTCCAACATACATGTTCATCATTAGATACCTACAAGTTTTTGCTTATTTTCGCTAGAAATCTATAATTCTGTCACGGTTTTGGAACTAATTTCGACTGCAGCTCTGATTTTGATTTGAAAACTAAAATTTCGTAGGTTGCTAGCACTCAACTGCACTTGTGGAATGATTTGCTATTATTGTTGGATGCCAACAGAATGATAAAACCTCCTTAAGCGACATGCAATGAAAACTGAGGATAACTATGCCTGATCCGATCGAAGGTCATATGAATATTCATTTAGACCACGCATACCCTTTGGTTTAAAGCGTGATGTTTGATCCAGTGGTTTGTTTAATTTATTGTGCTGCATTACATTATAAAGCTCCATGTTGTCCGTTATACTGCTGCTTCGTCGTGAGATGAAGGCAAAATGTGCTCTATAATTTATTGATATTATTTTATCCTTGCACTAAAAATTCCATACAAAATGGAGGTCGTTGGACATATATTATGAGTAATCCACCTTTGCAAATTCCGGCGAATGGAATAATTCCGAAAAAATTGTATTCTGTGTGCGGCAAAATGCGTGAAACATGTGTCGGATCACTATCACTAACAGCGGAAAATAAAAAATGAAACAACTTGCACAAAATAATGTAAAGCCTAAATTTGGGTCAAACTAACTGAACGCACGCGTCTTTCTAAATGAGGTGAAATCCTCAAAACGAGGTGTGTGGCTCACAAAATTGTATCATATGTAGAAATAAATAAATAAATAAATAAATATAATTTTCCACTGTGCTATTTATGTTTAATGCGATAATATGCTATAGAGTTACCATTGGTATTTGAAAATGATTTTAATTGTTACGTTTCGTTTCTCCTTCGTACAGTCATGCTTTGTTAGTATGAAAATTGATAAGATGACTAATTTTGACTCCGCCCACGGAGTACCCTGAATTTTAGCTAGAGAATAATCGGCGTCGTGCCCTATGTTTCTGAGTGTGACAAGTGAGCCAGATTGTGTATACTGCTTTGATACATCCTCATTTGTGTGTCAATGATCCACCCCAGTTTCCATCTCATTGCCGCAAGTCATTTACCATTAAATTAATTTGGCTGGATGTTCTTCCGTTTGTTGCTCTGCTGCCGTTGATGAAGATATTCGGTTGACCATCGCTTCCAAAAGGTATGTGGTCAGGTTGGAGTACAGACAGAAGGAATACAGAAGGGTCACTTCCTATGTCGTCGCTGTATGCAACTTCAGCAATTACCTTGTAACTGGGGTAAGCTAAGTGTATGAGGGTCGTGATACTTTATTTTATTATTTATTTATTTATTTATTTTATTTCCTTTAAATCAATACAAAAGACAAACATACTAAATTACATATCAGATCATTTTTGAGTATACTTAAGTATAATTAACAAACAAATAATAATTATAATAATATAATATAAAATATAATAATAGTTAACGCTAAGTAGTATTCATATCAACAAAAATTATATTTGTATTGCATAAAGAGGAAATTAGGAAGTTCTTGTGACCAACTAAACGATCAATTTTTAGAACTACCTGCTCCTAATTAAAACTTTAAAATTAAATATATTTGATGAGGGGCGTCAAATATAAAATAAAAATTATACTAGTTAAATTATTTCATAAAAATCCGAAATAAACAAAATTGTGTAATACATTAATAAAAATAATAATAAACGAAATTACTTCATTACTTTGAATAAAAGTTCGGAATCATCCAACTCTATTAACCAAGTGCGCAAGGACTTTAAGAACGGATTGATATTATTCATACTTTTTATATTATTTGGTAGCTGATTAAATAACATAGGGGTGGTGTACACATAAAATCGCCTGAAGAATTCTTTCTTTGAAGCAGGAACCACACAATATTTATTTCTTAATGGATACAATGATTCTTTAAAAGGACGATTTCCACTTCGAATAAAAAATAATTTTAGCACCTTAAAAATGTATAAATTCCTTATTGTTAGAATATTCGCTTTCCTAAATAACGGTTTGCTTGACATGTGTCTTGATGCATTATATAGATTTCGTAAAATAAACTTTTGGGATACATGCAGTCGCTTTAAATTACTATAGTATATTCCACCCCAACAATTAATTCCATAACTAGGTTAGGTTAGGTTAGGTTAGAGTGGCTGCTATCGCACACTTAGGCCAATAATGGCCCATTGTGATACCACAGGATCCAATCTCCCCTTACTCCCGCTGAAACCAACCAGAGCTACTAATGTAGCGTAAAATATCTCGCACCCTACAGTCCGCGAGTTCAGAAAGGCTGTCCATGTTGTACACACCCAAGTACTTACGTCTTTTGTATGATAGTGCCGGACATGAGCATAGGAAGTGAACTAGCGTCTCTTCCTCCTCTTCGTCCATACAACTTCTACAAAAGTCATTCGTCTCTAGACCCAGCCTTCTCGCATGTTCCCCAAAAAGGCAGTGTCCTGTTAGTATCCCTACGACCAATCCTAAATCTCGTTTTCCCAGGGATACAAGTGCCTTGGAGCGCCGCAGGTCCAGTTTTGGCCAAACCTGTTTTGCTACCCTGCACGTGAGAGTGTTGGTCCACCTCTCATCTGTTAAGGCGATTGCCTTTTTACTGAGCGTCAATTTGAGCGCTGCTATAGGCCTCCCCAGACCTGCCCTTTCCGGTTGCATCTGGAGAGTCGTACCGTACCTAGCTAGTTCGTCTGCCCTGCAGTTTCCCGTGACGTCCGAGTGACCAGGGACCCAGATCATCTGGATACTGAAATACTCGCTCATCTCATTAAGAGATTTCAATTCCATAACTAAGTCGAGATTGAACTAAGGAGTAATACAAATTTTTAAGAAGAATCTGTGGACATAGTGGTTTTAATCTAAAAAGAATACGATTTGTAAGAAATAAATGGTTTTGTAAGATGTTGATATGCATTTTAAAATTTAGGTTCTTATCTAAAGTTATTCCTAAATATTTGAAGGAATCAACATAATCAATTTTTACACATGAGCTGGAACAATTATTATCAGTGAATTTAATATTAGAATTATTTTGACACGTTGTTGCATGTGAGTATATAAAATTGGAATTTCTATCAAGTAAATTATTTGTTATTTGGAATTGAATTATTTTAGATTTCTCACTCACGATCATAAATTGATGATCAAACCAAGCTCGCAAAATTCTCAAATCATGAGTTATTTTCACAGATAAACTTAAACTACTAGTACCACTATATATCAGTGCAACGTCATCTGCAAACGCTACTTTATCAGCATATAGATTAAGTTCAAGAAATGAGTTACTGTAAATGAGGAATAGTAGTGGCCCTAGAACAGAGCCTTGAGGCACGCCACATTGAACATGTTCAATGTTACTCAAATTTCCATTGATATTACTTACTTGAATTCTATGTTCTAAATAAGATCGAAACCAACGATTAGTAACTCCGTGGATTCCGATTGAGGATAATTTAGCAATTAATAAATTGTGATCTACCGTATGCTTTCTTAACATCAATAAACAAGCAATTAACAACACGGCCTTCATTTAAAGTGTTGTAAGTAGAGGTAAATAATTCCATTAGTGCATTCTCAGTACTAAGTCCTTCTCGAAATCCATATTGATGTTGAGAAATAAAATTTATTTTATTTAAATAAGACAAAACACGAGCTTTAACACACTTCTCTAGAATTTTTGAAAAAACTGATAATAGTGATATAGGTCGATAGTTAGAAACTAAATTAGCATCACCACCTTTAAACAACGGTATTATTACAGCTTTTTTAAGTGCTGCTGGAAATTTCCCTTGAATAAAACTATTATTAAAAATGTGAACCAATGGAAAACATAAGATGTAACCAAATTTCTTTATCACAAGCGAACTTATGCCATCACTGCCTGATGCAACTTTATTTTTGAGCGTAGATATAATAGTACAGATTTCATAAATATCAGTAGGGAAAAAGAAGAAATTCGACTCATTATATTCATCATAATTTATGTAATTTGTGCAACTATTAAAACTAATTGATGTTTTTAAAGTCTTACCTATATTCGCGAAATATTGATTAAGCTGATTAGCAATCACAACACTATCAGTAAGAATTGTATTATTGTCTCCAATGATACTATTTATTGTGTTAGATTTACGACGTTTTCCTAGTAAATCATTCAGTAAATTCCATTGCTTTTTTTGGTTAAAACTTACAGCCTCAAACTTTTGAATATAATAACGTTTTCTAGCAGTTTCGCAATCTAATTTGATTTGTTTCGAAAGAGTTTTTACTTTACTTTTTAGCTTTACTTTAGCATAGTTTGACTTGTAACTTATCCCAGAGGAAGTCGTGTAGGTTGCCACATGTTTAGATAGCGTTGATAAAAAATATCAAATGATTTAGAAGGATCATTTTCTTCAAAAACTTCCTTCCATGATTCGACTTGTAAACACCGGTCTAATTCTTCAAAGTTAATAAAAGTTTGTTGTCTAGGTATTTTAGGCGGAGGTTCCCAATTTAAGTTAAATTTTAAAGATGTCATATAATGATCAGATAATTCTAAATTAAGTGTTTCAGCTATATAATTGATAGTATATCCAATTTTGCTTCTAGTAAAAATATGGTCAATACATGTCATGCTATTGGATACAACTCTAGTAGGTTCGTTGATTAATGACTCAAGTCCTAAGGAAGACATCATTGAAAAGTATTTACATTCCTGCGGATCTAGGTGATCTATATTTAAAATATTAATATTCATATCTCCAAGAACAATTAGATTTTTAGAATTTATCTGTTTCAGGTAATTTTCAAATTCATGATAAAAACTTCAACACCACAAGAATGTAAACGAAACACACATACCACTGAGATTAATAATTCACCAATTGTAAAATTCACTCGAAGTATATCAAAAGACTGTAAATGAGTACTAGAGAATGTAAAATGAATATCATTTCTAACATATGCTAATACACCACCAGTGGCCCTATTCTGGCTTTCGCTGCGAATAGGGAATTGGGGAAAATATTTTCATAGCATTTTTGTCTAAATTGTATTTTTCTGGCCTACTGAGGGAACATGTTTGGTGCTAATATTTTCGAAACAAAGTTAAATGGGAAAATATCTTACCCTATAAAAATTTTGTGGAACAAAAGTATCCCAATTTACTTGGTTTTGAAAATTTTTGCACTAAACTTATTCTTTCAGTAGGCCAGAAAAATACAATTTAGATAAAAATGCTATGAAAATATTTTTCCCAATTCCCTATTCCCAGGGAAAGCCAGAATAGGGCCACAGATCTCATTGTCATTGTTACAGCAGTCCAATAAAATATATTCATCTAAATTGTAATAATTAATTTCAGTAGTAACAATCCACACTTCAGTCAAAAATATAATATGCGGTTTTATATTCATACATGATAACTGAGCAAACAAACTTAAACTATTAGCCCGAAGACTACGAATATTTTGGTGTAAGATCCATACTAATTTATTTTCACTTGCATTAATATTATTTGGCAAACAAAAAGATAAATCTAAATTATTATTATGATCTTGAAAAGATATATTAGATAAATTAAGACTCATATAAGATTAACATTTATTTATACTTATCTGCAATCTTTTCAAGATCATTTGAACAATTAACTTTTAGTAATTCAGATCCTTCACTTTGCCTCATAAAAATATTCCCATTGCGGATCCAAACATATTTAAATTTAAGCTGTAGTTTCAAATGTTTTGCATCGTAAAACAACTTCCGCTTGCTACTGCTTAGACTTTCATTGATGTAAATCCTGCTCCCGATCGGCAAACCAGCTTTCGTGACATCAAATTTTTGCTTCGTTTTCGCATACATATTTAATGTAAACTGGCGGACAAGTTTGTACCGCAGATGATTTATTTTTATTGATTTTTCGGTAACAATAATCAATATCAGCCTTGTCGACAGTATAATCAATACCCTTTCTGAGAATGTCGATTACTAACTCCTCAGTATTTTCATTTGCGGATATTGGAATGCCATGGACCTCTGTAGCATTTTGTTGAGCAATTTGCTCTAAGTAATCAATTTTTAACTCTAAAGAATATACTTTATTCTTTAAAGTTATATTTTCTGTAATTAGAGTATCAATTTTCTCTACCGAGAGCTTCAACCAATCGAGTTTCCTTTCTATATTAGCATTGTGTGCAGAAAATATCGACTTCATTTCACCCAAATCCACACAAATTAGATACTTCTACAAAGGGTTTGCGTTGGGCTAACAACCCAACCAGGAAATAAATAATTGTTACGAAAGTCGGAATTTGCTAGAGACACCTTCTACCACCACATCGAAAGTCTTTTAAATAATATTCTCCAATACGACGTAAAGATTATTTTGGTTGACTTCAATGAACAAATCAGCAATGTGGACAGTATTCAACGTGATACTATCGTCTCAGACACCTTACACCTTAGCATCAAACAATAACACGATGCGCACCAACGGGCTAGCTCTCAGCGTACAAGGTTTTGGTCAATGTATGTTGCTGATAAGTTATCAATTTACAGCGAACGTATTTTGGGCGACTACTAGTGCAGGTTTCGCCCAGGCAGGTTGAAAATAATTCAAGTTCTTTCTCTGAGAATTGTGTTACAAAAATGCTATGAAAAGGATATCCTGTATGTCTTCTATTCATAAAATTTCAGCAGGCGTATGATGACATTCAGAAGAACACATTATGGAATATCTCGTCACATTTAGGCATTCTTTCAAAATAGATATCTATGGCTCTAAAAGCATAGTGATATTCGAAGGCGCACGCACTCGGAGGCTTTAGAAATAATATCAGGAGTGCGGCAAGGAGACCCAATAGCTAAAGTATTAACCTTTTGTTGTAATTCGTCATCTCAACATAGTGCCGCGTAGCTATTTACAATATAAATCACGCCAAATATTAGTTTACGTAGATGACACATTCTGGGTCATAACGTAGTGTCTCTCAAAGGAGTTGGAAACAACAACCCAACAAACCAATGAAAACCAAATGCAAGACTATCGCGCTCTGGGTGCTAAATACGTGTATGCAAGAAAACAAAATATTGTTACGGTGACACCTAGATTGGAATAGAATAGGTTAATTTCATTAATTGTTCAATTGCATTTATGATTTATACTCAACATTTAGGTGTCATTTCTATACTAACATATTTGCTCGATGCGCATTTAGGATTATTCTAGAAACAAATATTTTGGTTAATAAGGGCGCGCGTTGACGTGGAATGCTGAGACTTACACTGCATCCCCAATAGAATTCCTTATGACTTTTTACTTACAGAAAAGTATGAAAAAAAACTTAACAACAAAATATTTTTTTTGTCAAGTTTTTTTTTCATACTTTTCTGTAAGTAAAAAGTCATAAGAAATTCTATTGGGGATGCAGGGTTATTTTAAACGTGATACAGTGAAGGTTAAATAGAAAGATTATTAAAGTGATTATTAAAAAGTGTGTTATAATTGTAATAATTAATTGTTAATTTTGTGTTGTATAATAAATTGTTTTGTGTAAATAAATTGTGTGAGTTCAAATTTGAAGCAGTTGTATTTATTCACAATCCAGTGATTCGAACCTTGAGTGACAAGGCAAAATCGTAACAATATTTTTGATTGTATGCAACTTACAGAAAATGATACGCAATTTAGGTATTTTGCGTTAACAAAGAACGGACTATCTTTTTTAAGTTGTCTCTGGCAGAATATTATACCAAAAATCAAATTATCAATATGCGTTCAGTAACGAATAATTGATTTTTATCATTTAGTATTGTTCAATTACATTCAAACACGATTTAATATTATCAACCGTTATACACAACTCTAACCACTCATGAGCTGTCTATTAATTAATAAGAATGTTTATCAAGAAAATATTTAGTCAGATACAAGGTGGCCAAATAAAACAATTTATAAAATATTTATTGATTTTGTTATCTTTAATTCTTGAGGGGAACATTTTGACAGAAAAACATAGAAACACAAGCGTAGTTTTGTCTATACTACAGCTATTTTAACCATAAAAACAGAGTTTTATCCCAATCCTTTAAGCAATATTGCTTAGTTTTCATTATACAAATGAAACATTATCCCAATCTGATAAGAGAAGTCTAAGTTTCATTCCAAGTAATAATTGTATACAGCAACTTCTCTAACTCATGTTGGAATCTCTTTTAAGCATCTTCCAAAGCACACTTTGTCTCTATCTTCCTAATTCCCTTCGAATTAAGTATATTTCACATAGCCCGACTTCAGTGGTATTTCCTTGTGCCTTCAAGGTGTTCTGCTTCGGATTTTGATCACCCACAATAATTAAAATAATAATAACTAATTAAGAAAATAATACATATTAGAAAAAACATAATTTTTATACTGATAAAAATTCAATTTTACGAAACATGAACATCACTAGAAAACGTGAACATCACTAGAAAACGCCACTGCGACTTATTATTTTAAAAGTGTCTTTTCATAACCACCAAATATCATTTGAATCGTTTGCAAATGTTTCCAAATGGCTTCGTTTCATTAAAATTGCCCATTTTTATCATACAAACTTAAGATTGGGGCTGTTTCTCGCAGATACTCAAAAAAGCCACGGGCATTCTAGCACTCGTAATCCCTTTAATCATCACGGACAACAATTTCGCCGGCAACCACCTACATTATTGAAACTTACGTTTCAGAAACGAACATCGTCAACATGAATTTTGGCTGACAAGCCTACTTAATATTCACAACCACATGGCCGTCAAGCCACTTCGCCGATAAAATCACATCGCTGGTACTCAAATTTTAGATATCCACGTCACAAACACAAACATCGCCAACACAAATATCGCCGAAAATCATATCACTTAAAATCACATGTTAGTTTTTACACTGTTAAATAATATTAATGCATGTTTTATACGTTTTATAAAATAAGTGGTACGCTTTAGATTGCAAATAACAGGTCATCGTAGAGTTAGTACCAAAGTTCCATCAACGAACAACTACACCACTACATTTACCGGACTTCTAATATGAACTTAAGTTACTCACATCTAATTTATCAGCATCCTCATGGCAGACATAGACTTCTTTACCGATACTCGCATTTCTTATATTCACGTCATTTGTGGTTTTCAGCATTAATTGTGTCGCTGATGTGGGTGTCGGCGATATGGATGTTTGCAATTCGCATGTAGTTGATGTCGTAGTATCGGCGAAATTGTTGATAGTGATGTGGTTTTCTGCTATATTTGTGCCGGCGGTGTGAGGGTCGACTATGTGTGTGTGTCGACGATGTGGTTTTCGGTGATGTCCGTGTGGGCGATGTGGTTATGGGCGATGTGGTTGACGGTGTTGTGGGTGTCGGTGGTGTGGGTATCGGCAATGTTGGAGTCGGCGATGCCAGTGTGCGGAAATTTTGTGTGTAGGCGGACGTTGTGGTTATCGCTCATGTGGAAGGATTCCTTATAAAACTACTAAGACTACTGCTATATAATACGCACTTAAACCTATTGTAGACGTCCGTTGTAGATGGGAGCTTACGTCGTGAACAGAAGTTAGTTTTTGAGACTTGTATTAAACAAAATTATTTCTGTTTTGATAATACATATTTCAAATTCGCTGATGGGCTCCCCTCTGTCACCTTTGTTGGCTGAAATTTTCATGAATTTCTTCGAACAAATGATCATATCAAATAACAATCCTTATTTTCGTCATATAATCTTTTGGTATAGATATGTTGATGACATATTATGTCTATAGAATGGAATTGATAGACCGTTAGACTCTTTCCTTACTTGGTTAAATTCTCAATATCCCACCATTGATTTTACGTTAGAAAAAGAAGAACACAAATGTATTAATTTTCTGGATATAACAATAACCAGGATTAATTCATCTTTAGAATTCAAAATTTATCGGAAACCCACGTATACAGACGCTGTTATCCCTAGTTCTTCAAACCATCCCCATAATATTAAAATGTCAGCTGTCCACTCACTCATAGATAGACTAATAAACATCCCTCTGTTAAATTCAAATTATAACACTGAGCTTAACATAATTCTTCAAATAGCAACGAATAACGGATATGCAACAGGACTATATTAAAGTTATTGAATAAAAAGCTAAAGCGTAAAACTCTAACGGGTATTTATCCACCGGATAGTCCAACGCGGGAAAATTGGCGTCGTTTAGAGTTAGGAAAAACGAACCAACGGATTAGCAACATCGTGTCCAATTATACCAATATTAGTTTTGCTTTTTATAATAATAACACAATAAAGAAAATGATTTTTAACAATAAACCTAGAGATGATCGCCTTAAAGATCGAGCTAAAGAACATTTATCTGGTTGCAATCAATCAACTTTCCATAACCATTTAATTTCAGAAAATCATACACCTAGCTTGCACAATTTAGACATATTACATATACAACCCAAAGGCACACGTTTGGATACCTTAGAATCTTACGAAATTAGAAAATCAATATTTCTTAACCAAAATATCCTACAGATCCCGCCCTTTTCTATTCTCACGTACGCAATAATATACCTTGAATTTTGTTACTCAACCTATGACTCATCGCCTACCTGCGCGATCCGTAGATTAATGTTTATTGCTTATGTTTTGTCCCTCCTTCTTTTATTTATTTTTTGTTTTTTTCTGCTATTGACGACTGTTAAAGTTGGGAATGTGACATCTAGCGCATTAAAAATAAGCTCATTCCGGATTTTTTTCTATGAAATTTTAGCACGACATACTTTATGAAAATAAAAATTAACATACAAAAATATCCGGAACAAGCTTATTTTTTTTGCCGTCAGATCCACTTATAGTTGTCTATATAACAAAGTTTTTATTTATACAAATCAGTAGATACTTCTGATGATGACCTAACAAATCGAAATCGATCGAGTGATTTTTTAAACTTTTTGAAAATTATTCAAAATAATTCTGCGAAACAAAAAACAAGTGATTAATAAAAATGTGTTTATTAAGTACAACTACTAAATTAACCTTATTGGGTATATTTTTGTATGTTAATTTTTATTTTCATAAAGTATGCCGTGCTAAAATTTCATGGAAAAAAAGACTCAATGAGCTTATTTTTAATGCGCTAGATGTCACATTCCTAACTTTAACCATCGAGCAATAAATATATAAGAGAAATCAAGTAGTGCAAATTTTATGGGCAGGTTTTTCCGAGGTTAATCTTATTTTATAGTTTTAATATATTTATATACACAAATTTAATCTTTTTCTATATTTAATCCATATATCTTATAAACATATCGGCATAGTTATTTTATAGTTTATTGTTCTTGTTAGGCCTATACAGATTGCCAAAAGTAAAATAGATTAACCTATCAATCTCTACATGGTTCCTTTATATATATTTTGCTTTATGCTTTAACAGTCATCAATTGACGAGTGGTAAAGTAATTTAAGTGCCATCTTTCGTTAAATTTTCGAAGCCTCATTTTGATACAAAATATGTGACAGCATATGTGAAATGAATTAAATATATGAAATTTAATTTTTTTAAAATGTTTGTTTATTTATTTAAATCATATTTTAACAGAACTTATCGTCATTTAAAATTGGTGTACTTTGTTTTGAAATACAACACACAATTATTACAATATTGTTATAATATTATCTATAAGGAAGTATAGATAATGCGACCTTGTCAGACAACAGAAGTGAATGCGAGCTCCTGCTATTAGTCGATCTCCTTCAACGTCAGATTCAGTCCTCTCGTTGTGCAGAAATCGTTATGACGAATCATCTCAATTCTACCATCACGGCATCTCCGGTAGTTACGGTTTCTAACAACTTTGTTAAATTAAAGATTGCTTTATCTGATGTTCGACCGCCTGCTACTGTGCTTATAAAATCAATAAGATCTGAGAGAGAAACTCCTATTAAGGTTCTGCATGTAGGGCATCAGAATTGAATGGTCCTTAATTCGGTACAATCTAAAACGGTTATTGTATTTGGAAATTTTTCAAAGCAAATTGGCAAACTTCTTAAATTTCCCTCTTTAGTTTGCGAATAAATGCAACATTCTAGGGCAGTCATTAAAATATTTTTTAGTTGTTTTAAGATTCAGCTTGAATAAATTAGCAGTTTGCACGTTGAATAAATTGGTTTTAATTTTAACGAGGCCGTATCATAGTACAAAAATCGACTATAGTGTTTAATAATTCTATGGTTGGTATTCCCGTTGTGCCGTTTTGCACCTTGTATCAAATTCGTTATATAAATTTATATTAATTGTCTAGCACCGGAATGGTTAGTTGATTAGAAACCAACTCTTATTAGAATTTTGTAGAATGGATGAATTGCGGTTTTTGTTTAAAAAACTAAGTTTTTCTTGCATTGGAAAGAAAAGTTAGTTATTTTGTTTTTGCACAAGAATTATGCAGAAAAATAAAGAGTTAAAAATATTATTTAAAATTAAAACGTTTGTGTTTTAAGCATGTGTTTCTTATTTCCGATCTAATCGATCTGATCGATCTGAGTGCTTAAAAGTTTTTCTTATTTCAGCTCAGATCGATCTGATCAATTTTGTTGCTGTTTCTTATTTTTCTTCAGATTGATTAGATCGATTATTTTGATTTGTAAAAATATTCCGATTTTTCAGATTAGTTTTAGTTTACAGTTTCAGTTTAGCTTCACGTAATTCAAATTCAAACTAGATTGTCATTCTCATCATTTTTGTTTGTTTTTGCAAACGTTATTAAAATGGAAACAGAAAGAAATTTTAATTATTATTTTATATTGATTTTATTAAATAATGAAATAATTATTTTATACAGCTATATTTTTTTATAGAGTATTTGCAGGAAGTGGTACAATTTTACATTCGTGGTACAATTTCCTTAGAGCAAATAATAAGTAATAACAATTTACTTGTTTTAATCGTGTACCAAATCTGAAACCTGTTTCTTATTTCAGATCAACTAGATCGATCTAATTTCAGATTTCAAAATCTGCTCGACCTACGGATTTAAATAAGAAACACAGCAAAAAAATGCGATCTGATTAATCTGTAAAAAGTACGAAACAGCAAAAAAATAATCAGATCGATCTGACTGGAAATAAGAAACAGCTTTTTAGTACTCAGATCGATTAGAGCAGAAATAAGTAACAACATTAGTCGATTGCATCTAGCTCGAATTTTTTTGGTACACTTTTTTGCTACTGTACATGTTGGCCGCGGAAGTTTCCTTGTTGGAAAAGCAAAGCTTAATAGTACGTTTTGTTCGCAAAATAGGTACAGTTATTTGATTCCTTTTAAAAAGACAACTGCAAGTTGAAAAATATTTAGGGAAAGGTTTGCCCATTTTTAGAACAACTTCCCACTTCAGCGGCTCCATCTGGGTGTTTAGATTAGAACATTAGATGGGAGTTTGTGCAACGAAATAGATGGTTTCATGTATTTATTGCATTGTGGAACACCGCCCCCCCCCCCCCCCGAGATCTCATACTATAAAGATATATTATAAAGTTTATATATACGCTACTAAGTGGACCAAAAAAAAATTTGACTCCACCCTTATTGAATGTAAAAAAGTTCAGTGCACAATTTTTATCACTACTATATTCTCCCCTTTTACATACAAATCAAGTATACTGTTTATGTTGGAGGTTGAACCTAGGTTCAACCTGGGTTGAACCTTCAACATAAACACCAAAGGTTAACTTGGAGTTAACTCGACTCAATCCTTTCTTAGGTCGAGTTAACTCTGGTTAATATACACGCCCAGAGTCGAGTCGAAAAACAACAACAAAAAATAATCAGTAAAGTAAAAAAATAAAAATGGCGATTTTTCATATTTCTCTTGTACGAGCACGTCTGTATCTAAATTCGGCAGCATATTCTTGTGATTTTTGCGATTTTTTATTTTTTGAAAGTTCGAAAGAAAATGTTAGAATGATTTTTTGCAAGAAAAAAATTTGAATGATTTTGTCAGTTATAACCTGGTTTCGACTCAACCTCAAGATAACTCTCCAATATAAACACTAGAAGTTAACTTCAAGGTTAACCTAAAGATAACTACAAGTTGACTCGACCTGGGTTCAACCTTCAACATAAACAGTATAAAGGATAAAACAAACGGTCGAAATTTTTCCATAGTAAAATCGGGTTATGTCCCTTCTGTTTGTATTCTATATTCTGTGCTATAAATGTGAATAGTAGTTGTCAACCTACTATAAAAACTTATAAAAATAGTTAAATATTAAAACAAATTTAATACTAATGAAAATGCAGACTAATCTTTTAATCTAGATTAAAATATTTTCACCAATCCTTGTAATATAAATTCAACACATTATGTAAAATACTTATTTTAAAAATACTTATTAGAATTTTAATATGAGCTGTCAAAGCTTGTGTATCAACTTGTATCTAAATAAAGCTTTACGCAGAATCCGCTAGACGTCATGTTACCTATCGTCAATTGAGACTTGTACCCATGTGCCCTCGCGGAAAAATTTATTACTACGAAAAAGAGTTTAGTCGGGCTTTTCTGTGAATTATTTATGAAAAGTGATCTGGGAAAGTTTTATATTATTTGTATATTGCATTACAATATAAAAACTATAAATTTATCTACAATTATTATTAAAATTATCAATTTAAAAATGGAAAAAGTGTCTCGGGTGTAGTCTCAATTGAGACTAGGGAAAGTATAGGTAGAAAACGCTACCAGTGGAAAAAATGAAGCTTGCTTCAGATAGACCCGAGACCCTTTTTCCATTTTTAAATTGATAATTTTAATATTAATTGTAAATAAACTTATAGTTTTTATATTTTAATACAATATACCAATAATATTAAACTTTTCAAGATCACTTTTCATACATAATTGCGAGAGCAAAGGGGTACAAGTTTCAATTACGAAAAATACACGCCTTGGTCATGGAATTTTGACATTTGACAACCAAAACAAAAATTGTATTTTGTTTACATAGCAAATAGTTTGAATTTCAGTTTGATTTGTAATTAATAATTTCAATATTAATACATTAAATAAAAAATATTAAATCATAATAACAGAAAAAATATTTCGGAGTGTTTTACTGTGTTAAAAGTTTTAAATATCTCAGCCGAGTTTTTTACTTTTGTATTGTAATGTTGCAAATTATAAATTTTTTTTTTTTTTGATAAACTTTATTCATTTAATAAAAATTATATTAAAACAATAAAAAAAATTGTTTGAAACAACCTACCAAAACAATTTTTACACCAATAAAATAACACTACGCATTAATTTATTATGGAGAATTGTAGTTATTGAGCTAGGTTACATCGCTAAAAAATTTAGTGGACTGACCTAAATAGCGACCCATTTTAGTCCAGTTTACATCACAAAAATTATAGGTCACATTTGGGTTACATAACTAGATTTATGTACACCATCTATTGAATAATACTAAAAATATTGCTTATATTAGCTATATTTTGTTGAGAATTTACAACAACAATTGCATTTGATAATTCCCAGTAGAATAAACTAATTCCAAATTTTTTTTGGAATTATTTAATTCTAATTCCAAATGTTACTTATCGTATTTGCCACCAGAAAACATTTTTTTGTTTTTTATTGTTTTTAAGTTGGTGTTGTAAATTTAATGACATTTATGACAAGCGACATTTTTATTCGTATTGTGGTCGATATTTTCTTAAAATTTATATATTATATTTTGTGTTATAATTAAGAATAGGAAAATACAAAATACTACCAACAGAAAAAAAAAATTTTGCTGTTTTGTTGAGAATTAAATAATTCCAAAATAATTCGAAATAATTAATTCTCAACAAAATACAGCTATTCTCATCGCAATTCATAATTTTCTCATAAATAATTCCTGTAACATTTTCGAAATAAAATTCTTTCATTTAATTTTTTTAAATTTGACTCACTTAATAACTGTAATACTAAATTGTATGCTGATATGTTTAATTAACATCAATGCCGCTACTGACATCTATTTCATGTTACGAAAACCCTTTAGGTCGGTATCGTTTACATCACATTTTTTAATCGACCTAATTTGGGTCAGTCAACACAAAAAAGTTACCCAACCTAATTTGGGTAACTAGCGTTTACATCATGTGTTTAGGTCAGATATAGTGTATAGTGCTGGACCAAATATGTCGATGTATACTTACTCATTCTTTGGATTGGATTCGTCAATAAAATTGACGCATGAAATGTGCTCGACTCTCGAGCCGGAGTGCGTTCACGAGATTTACATACAATGTTCAACATTGTAACAACTGTCATTGTAGAAATGACGTAGTAGTTAACATTAAGATTGTCTCAAGTGTCAAAACAAATGAAAACAATAAAAAGTTAATTTCTTAATTTCTTCATAACAGAAAAGAGTAACATATTATGGGGCATCAAAATGATCACTGTATTCATAAAACATATTTTTTTTTTTAAATAAATACATATATTAAAAATTGATTTTTGTTCTTTAAATTATTTTTCAACCTACATTATAATGGTTGTTGATAGCACAATCATGTTGCTTTTGATACCTACACCATTAAAAATGACATTTGTAAAGGCAATCTCGAGTAGGGCTAAGAATGACGTTTGTAACAATATAGAGTTCGTGAACGAAAAACGCACGTGTTCATTGTTACAATGTAGTTTCATGAACGATTTTGAGCTGTCATTGTTAACAATATTGTAAGTCTCGTGAACGCACTCCCGAGCCAACAAAGTAAAAATGTGTGATATATAATGCAAACTGTTGTTGTAAATTATTGTTGTTAAAATGCCATTGTTGTTGTACCGCCGTTTTGAGATCACACATTTTTAACTTTGTTGGCTCGGCTCGAGAGTCGAGCACATTTCATGCGGCCGATTTTCATGAACGAATAATACTTGCTCGAAAACGAAGTGTTATCGTGCAGAAACAATAATTTTCGTTCATTTCGTGGTTATTCGTTTTCGTTTTTCACTTTGTGTCCTTCAATTAGATCAATACGTTTTCGAATTCACAAATACCGATCATTACGAATTCCCAAATATTGGCCCTGGGAATCGATACGAGTGGGCTTTTTCCTCAACTTAACGATTTATACGAAAGTTATTGTTGTTTTATAGTACTTAGAATCGATTGCGATAGTTCCTGATCTTGGGAAACTCGATTTAGGGGAAAATTCATTTAAAAAGTAATCTTTTGGAGCTCAAGTTCCGTTTTTTATTTTTTTTTTCTCGACTTAATCGCTTTTAATGGAAACTGCTCAAAGTGGATTTTAGCTTTTTCGGTGAACAGAGTTCTTTTTGTAAGTTTTTTTCAGCTCAAACGGTATTGAGAGAGAAAAAATTTGTTTAGGGGTCGTCGAGCGGAGCACGAGTTCTGTTTTTTTTAATGGTATACTCTCACAATTTTGTAAAAAATGGGTGAGAGCAGGTTTGCATCCTCGATCGATTGCAGTGTGTTCTAATTTTGGGAAAATTATATGGAGGCCCTTCTTTGGGGCCCGGGATGCAATATCAAAATTTTTTTAGGGTTTTCTACTACCAATATTCAATTGCGGCGCATCCGGATTTGGAGAAAATTCGTTAAAGGGATCCCCCCACGGTGCTCTTGTTCCTATTTTTGCCTCGAAAAATGTTGATAAAATTTGGTGAGGTAGGGTCCAAGTTTCGATTTGATGTTGCATAATGTTGCGATATCTTGCATCATGTTGCACCATGTTGCATTATGGTACATTATGTTACACTAGTTTGCAAGATGTTGCACTAGCAAGGTGCACAATGCTGCGTAATGTTTGAACATGTTGCGTCATGTATCATAATGTCGGAAACTAGATTTTAAAATTATTTTTGGAGGATGGAGGATTCTTTTGTGGCCAACTAGTATGAAACTAGGCATTTTTTAATAGATAACGATGAAATTTGATGTGGTAAATGGAAACAGGAATGACGTTGATGATTTACGGATGAAGTGCTGAAATATAATTAATTGGTGATCCTGATGAAATTAGGTATCGTAGAGGTAAAAATGGGTATAGTGGTGGGAAATAAGATTCTAAATTTTGATCAATTACAATGGAACTAGGCTATTCATTAATCGATTCAACTGAAATTAGGTATTGTTGTGGATCAAAGCAAGATTGAGGGACATAGCCAACTGAGGCAAGGTACTACATAGATTATTTATTAACCGATCAAGAAAATTTGTGTATGGTGACTAGAAATGGGATATTGTAATGATTTTTGGTGCAAGTTTTCAAATATGGCCAACTTGTTCCGGGCCATTGCTCATGAAATTTTCTGCAGAACAAGTCAGACAACGATGAATTCTTTGGTGGACTGAAGTTGCTATGAGTTGCGACACCAAGGGTAGATTTAAGAGCAATGAAATGTTATGTTTGTGTCTCTTTTATTTCTTTTATTTATTTAGTTACTTTTTTGTAATTTTTATTCTGTTCTGGAATCAAAAATGAATTCCAAATTTGGTTCCGTCAAATAGCAAATTAGTATGAAACAACTCCGGGAGTTAGTAAAATGCGTAATTTGAATAAAACTTCAGCTATTTCTATGGAGATCTTGGTAAAACTCGGTTTGTATGGTGACAATATAAGTGATACTGGAAAATGTGTAATCTTATCTGAACTAACCCACTTTTGAAATATGTAAGTCACGCGAACATGTTTTTGGAAAAAGTACCAATTTTAACGGAACTAAGCCGTTTCTCACCCGTTGAACCGTTTTCCAATTCTTGAAAATATGAGTTGCGGATCTTTTCTGGATTATCAGTAATCAAATGGAACTCTTCAAGAAAACGAAAATTAAGATTCGGTTGAGGATTGAACATACGATTTTACGTTAATATTGAGGAGCAAATCTGCGCATATGTTTTTAATATTAAAAATATTCCAGAAAACTAGGAGGCGCGTTTGGTTACTTTTCACACTATTAAATATACTTTAGAGTTCGTCTAGAACGTTTCATTTTAATTGAAACACCCTGTATAAATGTATACAATTATCGAAATTATAACTCAAATAATTATTATATTTGATTGGTACTTGACAATAAATTAGGAATGGTATAAAAGCGTCTGTTTCACTAAGCCTGAATTTAGTACCTCAAGAGGTGAGGCGTTATCTGTGCTGTTATTTATTATAAAACACATCTTTAAAGTGGAAAAAGAAACATAAAATGGAATTTAATTATTTTATTTGGATTATTGCAGCATTGCTTTTAAGATTTTGTGGAATCGTGAAATGTGACGATTATGTATACGAATCGGGAACGTTAGTATTTTTTACAACTTTTCGGTAAAGTGAGTTTAATATCATTTTTTTTTTTTAGAATTACTGAAAAAATGCAATTGCCAACATTGGCCAACGGGCACATTGCTTTTCCAATATTTGGTGATTCAATAACTTTAAATGGATTGTACAACGGTGCAACTGGAGTTAGCCATCGGGCACGTATACCAAATTTTGCTAATGTGCAGTTGCAAACATGTTTGATTGACCATTTGAAGGCGGACGTAGAATTTAATTCACCCGCAAATTGCAAATATAATTTTAATACGCGTGATGGAATTCTAGAAGTTACATACGAGGTCGCTGATTATAAGGCTACGCATATCACATATCCACATCGGTTTTATGATCGAGCAATTATTAATGAATTCGTTATAGAACGAAAACAAAAAACAGGTAAAGAACTTAGATATCAAATATTTTACATTTTAAATGTCTAATACTATCATACTGATATCAAAAATTACTAGAAGATTGTGTTATGTATTTCAAGTGCTTAATTGGTTTCTGGTCAAGTAGTTATTATCTTGGCAATATTTTAACATAGGCGCATTATACTTGAGATTATTTCAGCAACAATTTAATTCTAATCGCAAAATAATTCAAACCAAACATATTTTCAGGCGCCTTCGATGTCGAACTAATCCAAATGGTGGGTGAAATACCTGGAGTTGATGTTACACTCGTTGAAGGAACCGAAACAATAAACGAAATCAGTTTTAAGAAGTACTCGGGTAAAACTAGAACTTTAGAAAATACGAAATACGACACAAAAGCGCGTGAAATTTTCGTATTAACCGAAATTGGCACAAACGAATTGAAACTTACCGTAGCCGCTGACAAGACTCAATTTGAAATAATGTATATTACAGCAGCTGATTTCAGTTTGGATGTTGCGAAAAAAGAAATCCAAGACGTGCTTGCAGTTAAGAACGCTATACGGCAAACGCATATAGCTGAGTGGTCGAAAATATGGTCACAAGTGAATATAATCGCAGAAGGAAACACCGCATTGAATGAAGGCATTCACACAAGTTTATTCAGTTTAATTTCATCATTACCATCGTTGAATACGAATCAAGCACGAAATACGTTCTATGGTTTATCGCCCGGTGGATTGGGACGTGGTTTTATTGAACTCACGGATTACCAAGGACATTCATTTTGGGATACTGAAATGTGGATGCAACCACCAATACTACTTCTCGATCCTCGATGGAGTGCTGACCTAATTAACTATCGGTTTACGGTGAAAGCACCAGGATACGATATTGCAAAGAAAGCGGGATATGAAGGATTACAATTTCCTTGGGAATCAGCATATACAGGAAGTGAAGTCACGCCAGTTTGTTGTCCGGAAGTTGTTGATTATGAACATCACATTACTGCTGATATAGCATGGGCAGCCAGACAACATTTGTATGCGACACATGATTTTGATTGGCTCAAAAAACAAGGTTGTCAGCTTGCAGCCGATACTGCTAAGTTTTGGGAAAGTCGTTCGGTTTATAACTCAACAGATGGTTTCTATCACATATTAAGTAAGAATTGCAGATTTTTCTGAACATAAAAAATTTAATTTCTTTATTTTTATGTAGATATTATGGGACCAGACGAAGATCACCCAAATGTTAATAATAGTGTTTTCACTAATGTAGTAGCTGGGCTTAACTTATACTTTGGAGAGTTCGCATCATGTGTGTGTCGCACTGTACTCGACTTAGACGATTATGAAGTAACCTCAAAATGGTCGACACGAGCAAAAAAATTAAAACTCTTGCACAACGAGACCGATAATTATAATCCACAGTACGATGGCTACACCAAAGGTGTGTACATTAAGCAAGCTGATGTAGTATTACTGGGGTATCCTCTAATGTATCCACTCGATAGTGAGGTACATAAAAATAATTTGCATATTTATGAAGATGTAACGCGTGAAGATGGACCAGGCATGACCTGGGCGATGCATTTAATTGGTAATTTAGATGTAAATAATGTAAGCGCGGCAGCTGCTCTTCTCGACCGTACCTATAAACCATACTTACGCCAACCGTTTAACGTGTGGACCGAAGTGATTGAACCATTCCGTGGATGTGACAATTTCTTAACGGGTGCTGGTGGATTTTTACAAGCTATTATTAATGGTTACGGAGGTGTTCGTTTACATGATGATACTTTAATGGTTAAGAGATCGTTATTACCACCCTCCACCACCAAACTAACATTTAATGGAATCACTTATTTGGGATCACGATTTTCTATCGAAATATCGTCAACCAGTACTAAAATAACCTTAGTTAGTTTGAATACGGAAATACCATTAAAAATCACAATCAATGGAGTCGACGAACCAGCCATTTTGAATTCAGTGTATAATATAAATGCACAAAGTACAGATGTGTTTGTGGTGCAAGCTGCTACTTATGCCTTTGGGACCTGTTCATTGCCACTGAATTTAATTCATATGCAAGAAAGTTCTGCCATGTCACATAATCTTAAAAGCATGTTAATGGTAGCAGCTGCAGCGTTAGCCATTTTACATTTCTTAAGATAAGATTATACTTATTGTTGTGTGACGTAGTCGATAATATACAATATTATTTGATCTCGTTCGTATTACAACAGTGTATTTTGAATAAAAATATGCCAATAATTTATATTTTTTAAACCAATAAAGTTTCAAGATATTATACCAAAAAATAAGGCTCTTTTAGGTATCTTATGGTACCATTGGAATGCGCGAAATTTCCTTTTACTAGTAGAGATCGTTGCTTCACTCACATTCGGCATCAGTACCTTCACATAAGGCTGTGCGGTGGAATTCCAAATAGCTCGAAAGAATTAAGTTTCTCTATTGGATATTTGACAGCTTGATCTTTATCAATAACTATGTCAATAGATTTGCAGTTCATTTGTGGACCGGGGAGTTCCGATTGAATTTAAATATTTATTTTATTAACTTCGTCATTATTGGGAGCTAGGATGGCTCGTTTGCAAAAGCCAATCATGATTTTTGAAGTTGTTTGAAACGTTTGGAAAAATGTCCATTACAACGTTCGCTATTGACGGCTGCGTTTGACAAAAATCAAGCCGGAATGAGATTGCACACGTTATGGGATCAGTTGGAAATTTCTCGTTACCCAAATTCAAAAGCTGATTAGTAATATGAAGTGGTAGTATGATTTCATATCAGGATTCATTCAACGTGCTAGTCGAAGTATATATCACTTAGATTTTCTATGTGCTTTTCTAAAAGACTTTCAGAATTGGAAGATGTGCAAGTTACTGACCAACTAGCACAGAGGTTAAAGCTTTGGCGTTTGGATCGAGAGATACCGGGTTCGAACACTGATAGGGGCAGGATGCAAGGGGAATTTTTATCTACAGATTACGAGCTGTGATGAAATGAAACACATATGACCTCTTGTTGGAGTGCAAAACCCATGGGCCGACCCATCTCATTATATTTATTTTCAAGAGGCAACTCAACCAGTGATGAAATCTACAATGACAATTATTTCTTTACTCTACTCCTATAAACTGACTGGTGCAAACAAAACCTACAAACTATAAAAGGCGACGCCACAGTACTCCCTCCCCAGTGAGCAAACGAACGATACAAGTTAATGATAACGCATGGGTAATATTACAGCTCTACTAGTCCGGGTATTTCTCGGAATTATCCTGATCTCCAGCACTGGATTAAAAGTTACGCCCTTCTTTGAAGTCGAAACTAGTTGCACTGGCGTGAATGGTACTATTGAATTCGACAAAATTGGTCTGTTACCTCCCAGTCGTCAATCCCACTGTTGTGTCAACCACCATAAAAATTCGTGAATACGAAAAGTTAATTGTTAAATTAGAATATAGATGGAAATGTGAAAGAATCAAATTTCGTACGCTACACAGTAATTCGCTAGTAGTACAACTACATGGTATTGTTCTATATATATATATATATATATATATATATATATATATATATATATATATATATATATATATATATATATATATATATATATATATATATATATATATATATATATATATATATATATAGACAATATTTCAACGTAATAACAAATATTAAATAGTATCAATATAAGACACTGCCATGTAAAATCGTGTTCCAAATTTTTTTTTCTATAAGACAAGAGTGAAGTTAGGTGTTTTAGTACAAGTTCGAAAAAAATTCGAAAATCAACACAGCTGGTGAAAAAAAAACTGTGTGTCAAAATAAATAAGTAAACGTCATGTGCATGTATAGTCAAACATACCCTTAATTTTTAGTGTAGTTATGCTAGTAAAATGCTAGAAACGTTGTATAGTTCACCGTTCTGAATATTAGAAGTTCCTAATTAAAAATCTAAAGTTCATCATGGTTTCTTCAGCAATCCACAATGAAAATATTTGCTTGTTACTGATGTCGTATTTTTTGGTTATCAGTGGTAAGTACATGCCGCCCCGTTTAAAAGTATAGACCATTCCATTATGTTCGATTCTAATCCATAGGAATTATTTACGATGTAAATGGTGAGCTCTTAAGTGATGAATTAACTCGGAAGACGGGCAATACATTATGGAAGGTTTGGCAAGTAGTTTTCTGTTTACGGTCGACTGACTGGACAATTTGAGGCGGAATTTTCTCGTTTCGAAAATTACCGTGTCCGAGCTGTGCTGTTCATATTACATGTGATGTTAACGAACTGTATATGTTAGGAGGGGTACGTAATATCCAGGAATCATTATATAATTTAATTGATCCCTTATGTTTTAAACAAATCTCAATAAATTTTGTTTTGTTATATTTTAGTATTGTTTGTCGCACTAGAAGAGAAATGTGAGAAATCTAACCGACATAATAATTCGAAACATGAAAAATAAATTAAAATTCAATGTAAACGTAATGTCCAAGAACACCATTATGTAATTTCCAGAAAATCAAGTTATGTGTTTAAAAAACCATTACGATCGATATTTATGGCAACGCAGGGGATTTGAAAAATTCTGATCCAAATTACATAAGTGATGATTGATGAGATTAACCTCGATGATTCTTATGTGATATGGAACACCATTATGTAATTTCATGAATAAATGATAATTAAAACACATTTTAACTTCCATTATAATCTTTGGCAACCAAAAATTGTAAACTTTTTGACAATTTGATTTTACTTCGAATTTTTTTCGAAGTTCGAAAAAACGACAAAAGCGACACCTTGATGAAAATTTTATTACTGCGATAAGATAAGAGAAAAAAGAACACGAACGTCCTATATATAAATTATTTAATATATGGTAATAATACAACATCAGTTGTCGTGACCTGATGAAAAGACTTCAAAAATTCAAATTTATCCGCGATCCAGCGTTAAAGGAAAGAAATATATTTACATATGGGATGGTTGGGAAGTTGCGATTGTGTATAAGTAAGTGTCGATTATCATAATTGTTGTCACACAGATTGTGACGCTAAATGGAAGAATTTCCTACGATTTTGTGTATTTAATTCGAGAGTGCTGAAATAGACCAATATACGGAACAATCTCAATAACACCATTACAATTGATAAAACCAAAGTAACCACCTCGGTGTTCTTGATTCCTGGGTGCGTTGAATTATGGGTACTTGAAATACCTGTTTCCTAAACTTGATCGGAACAAATGATCTTTCAACTCCAGTCAATGTGTCACAAATAACTTGTAACTTTGAACCAAAGAGCGGTATCTTTGTGAAATTTGAAGCTCCTGTATGTCAGGTTGTTCTACTACCAATGCCTCGAAATCTATATTTGGTGAAATTGTGATTTCCTCGATACGAGAAAGCGCGTCGGCCACAATATTTTCATTCCCGGATATATGCAAAAATTAAAAGTTTGTGATCAGTTGTATAAGACAAACTGACGTCCTTCCAACAAATACCTAAACTGTTTAATCGACGAATACGCAGCCAACAACTCCCTATCATACGTGCTATAACGCTTTTGTACATCGGAAAGCTTTACGGAAAAGAATCCTAGTGGCTAAAACTGCCCGTCGACCAGTTTACCAGCGACCATTAATGCCAGCGGTGCATTACAAAATGGATGGGACAATATTGCTGCGTCAGTAAAATTTGATATCGGTTGTTCATCCCATTCAATTTTTCGTTTATCATTTTTCTTTGACCCTATTATAAATTGATTAAGAGTGGCTTGGCTCTTATCTGCATTAGTTATAAGGAAAACCGAAATCCACTGCAACCAATACTGTATGTATAAACCTTTGAAATGTCTGGGCCGCATTCTGCAACCCAAATGTCATTCGGTTAAATTCAAACGACCCAAAAAGTGTAAAAATTGTCGTGTTGGGAATATCACCTGGCTCCACCGGTAACTGGTGATACGCTCTAACCAAATCCAGCGTTGTAAAAATACTACAACCGTCTAACTGTGCGATAGGAAAAATTCTGAATATGCGGAATTGCATAAACGTCTGGAATTGTACAAGCATTCAAGGGCCGGTAGGAAAGTACTAGAACACGGACCTTTCGTCCGTGGGTACAATACACTATAGTTTGATCAAACGATTGAATTCGTTTTTGGCCGCAAGCGTTTTCTCGATCGACAATCTACGAACTTTAGCTTTAACTGGCCGGCCTGTAGTCTCGATATGATGTGTTACAAGATGCCTAACTTGTACATTTTCCAATGTTTCGATAGTTATTTGTCTATACTTTTTTAACAGGAGTATACTACAGAATTTCTAACCGAATTTGACACGACAGACAAAGAATCTGACGGACATGAAATAAGTTTTCCCTTTGCGAACATTGTAGAAGAAGGATCAATGAGACGACGATTTTTTATGTCTACTAACAATCCGAAATTTCGTAAAAAATCTGCAAATAATATGGGTCTTGATACGTCCGCTAATATGAAAGTCCATGTAAACGATTTCTTTAATCCAAAATCTAAATTTAACGTAAATGAACCATATGTTCTAATGGGGGTATCGTTCACAGCGAAAAGTGGAAAATCACTTAGCGGCTCTCTCTTATGAACACTCGATGCAGGTACCACCGATACATCTACTCCCGTATCTATTAAAAATTAACGTTTACTTGACGTATCCTTTAAAATTAAGCGACATTGGGAATTGTCACATGTGATTGGCATGTTTAACTTCTCAAATTGACATTTGTCTGGATCTCCGCTTTTTTTGCTTTCGTCCCGAAACGAAAATGATACCAACAATTTTTTTCCATGTGGAACGGATAAATATCTACTAAACGATCTGCCTCGTGACTGTGGCCGTTCGTTTTTTACATGACGATGTGAACAACATGAGTTGCTTGGGCCGAGAAACATGTGAAAACGTCGTTTGTCGGCTAATTCAGCTAATTCAGCTACTTTATCTAACGGTTCATTGCTGAACGCCAAAATTTCCTGTATTTTCCGAGGCAACTGCTGTAACCACAAATTTCGTAATGCATGATCTGTCGCGTCCGACTCTTTTAAATCATTAATTAGTTTGCTGCAAATAGCAGAATACTTCTCCGTATCGGGTGGATTCTCATGTATGTCACCTACGATTTTTAGATATTTTTCGTCAAGAGTCTCTAGCACATAATAAAACCTAGTCTGATCCTCTACGATCCCTGACGTTTTAAACTATGCCTCTATACTATGGAACCAAAGACGTGGGCTCGAGGTCCAAAACAAGCGTTTTCCCCCACTCTAACGTGGTCCCTTAATAATCTCTCATCTAGTTACCTAATAAAATATACTGCCGCAACAAATGGAAGAAGTGTGCAAGTAGAAATTCTGCTTTTTCTTGGTCAAATTCAACTTTATTGAAAAAATAGAGACATCAAGTCATTTTTGCACATCTTCAACTTTTGTGAACCGATGGTCTTTCAAATATGATGACATCGATCTGAATAAGTAGTAATCAGAGGGAGCTAAGTTTGGAAAATAATTTGCATGCTGTAAAACTTTCCGACCTCAGGAGAACATGAGTTCCTGGGATGATTTTGCTATATGTGGACAAGCGATTTCTTGTAGCAATATAATATCACCTTCCGCCTTACTTGGCCCGTAAATGGTCTTTTTTCCTCCAGGCCATCACTTAATTTGATCAATTGGATCTGGAACCGTTTAGCTGTAACAAGTTGATTAGGTTCCAGAAGCTTGTAGTAAATGACTCCTTTACCCAATCCCACAGTAACACTTTCTTGACATGAAAATTCGTTTTTGCACCTGATGTTGATGGCTGGTCTGGATCAACCTATGATTTTGTGCGTTTCGGATTATCGTACAAAATCCACTTTTCATCGCCCGTAATGATTTTGTGTAAAAAATTCTTTCTTTTGTACCGAGAAAGCAAATTCATGCAGATGTCAACTCTTCGGATTTTTTTTTCTTCGGTCAGTTTATGAGGAACCAATTTTCCTTCCTTCCTTCTATATTTTTCCCATTGCATGCAATCGAAGTGATATAGTTTTTTTAAGTTTGGCGCGGATTTTCATCCAGAAAAGCTTTAAGTTCTTTGTCTTCAAATTGTTTTACTGCACCTGGACGTGGATCGTCCTCAAGAGTAAAATCGCCATCACGAAATCTTGTACACCACTTTATAGAACGAAAAATGTTAGTAAGCATTCGAAGAGATAAAGAGATTAATTGTGTCGGAGACAGTTTTCGTTCATTTCAATCAAAAGAAGCCGATTGTTTTAACCACAGATTCATCGGCTTATGGAATAGGAGGATGCTTTGCCTATGGCCCCAGGCCATATATTATGAGGTCCAAAAATCTTAAAAATACCTATTAAGAGGAACATTTCCTGTTAAAAAAGGACCACAAACCATTAATTTTTGGAAACATCAAAAACATCAAAGTATACTTTAAGGAAGACCAGATAATTGGACCCTTGTGAAGTTAGCCCAGAATTTCATCCCAGGAAAATAAAAAAAAACCATCGGGTAACACTAAAATTGCAATGATATTCCAGCCCAGAATTTATTATAGTAATTTCGTTCAATGTCGAAATTTTATTCTAGCCCAGATTTTTTTTTTTTTTTTCAAATTTTAAATATTTAAATCATAATGAAAAAACTAAGTAAAAATTAATTCTAGGATTTTATAAAATAACGAAGAGCCATTTGTTGTGCTTTAAAAACATGACCAATAAAAAGCAATTGACTGAATGTAATCTATGCGACGCTGAACCGAATACATAAGCTCCAGTATAGAAAGGAATCAAAAAGGTTAGCCGGATCTGTCTATAGATATATCGGTGACTAGTAACGAAAAGCAATATATTCTAAACAAGGTTGCACAGTTAGTTGTTAGTTCATGTTTTAACTTCAAACCGATTTGCATGTTGTGAATAGAGCTATGATGGTTTGGGTCAGTATATGGTGTCGAGTTCATATAATATCCAAAGTATATAATTACTTTGGATATTATATGAACTCGATACCATATATGGTATATACTGACCCAAACCATCATAGTGTCTGTTCACAACATGCAAATCGGTCTAAAATTGAAACTTGAGATGGTTAATACGATCACGTTTCGTTAAATACACTCCATTACTGGCCTCAGACCCACTAAGACATACCAGACCGAATCCCTTTGGATATTATCATAAGTCATCATAGTTCCATTCACAACATGCAAATCGGTTTGAAGTTAAGACAAGAACTAAGAACTAACTGTGCTACCTTATTTAGAATATAATGCTTTTCGCTACTAGTCACCGATATATCTAGATAGATCCGGCTAACCTTTTTGATTTGAGCTTATGTATTTCGTTCAGCGTCGCATAGATTACATTCAGTCAATTGCTTTTTATTGATCATGTTTTTATAGCACAACAAATGGTTCTTTTCTTCGTTATTTTATAAAATACCAGAATTATAATATTTACTTAATTTTTTATTTTGATTTAATTATTTAAAATTTGAAAAAAAAAAAAAAATCTGGGCTAGAATAAAATTTCGACATTGAACGAAATTACTATAATAAATTCTGGGCTGGAATATCCTTGCAATTTTAGTGCTACCCGATGAACTTTTTTTATTTTTATGGGATGAAATTCTGGGCTAATTTCACATACATGATAATTGGCTAGGTAGAAAACTAGGTGTGGAAGGAGATTTAAAAAGGTATAACGAAGTGCGGCATGTGCTCACTCCAGTTGAGACAATATTCTAATGGAACTATTGTAAATATATATAATGTTTGGCAGCTTCGCGGGCTACCCCTCCTATAATGAACGATATCGATAAACGACCTATCAAAATGAATTTAAAAACATGAAGAACCCCATCCGACTAAATGTAAAAAACTGATTATTCCATAAAAACCACCTACGGCAAATTGTCTTAAACATAATTAAATTAGAAACGTCAATTAAATTATTAATACTCGTCTATATAGAAATAAAAACCTATTATAATATTCTTATAGCGTTTGAAATTTACATTATTTGCTTTGACATAAAATATAATTTCCCAATTATGTCGTCCTCACACAAAGGTACACCCCTTTTTCTATTATAGCATGTCGATACTATGTATTTACGAGTAGCTCTTGCTATTCGTAGTCATTATAAATTAATCAATAATTTTTTATTAACAACAATTTCCTTCCTCCTTCTATGTTGCAAAGTAATTATGTATTGTAATAATTTAATTTATGAATTATTGTTGCTTATTTAATCTTTTGATTTTGGTTTACAATTATTATTTCTATAAAAATAAGTGTTCGTTTGTTCCGTATGCATTCCTATAACTTTCATCCGATTGGTGAGTTTTTGTGCGCACACCCGCGAAGGTTTCAAAATTAATACAACGATTTTACAATAGATGGTGCTATATTTCATATAGTTTAGCGGCAGTTCGTGTGTTTTCAGTGTATGTGGCGGCGCACGTTTGTCAGAATTGAATTTAATCAATTACGTACAGTGATTCAAAATTCTAGACATGACACCCATTTTCTTTATTTTTTCCAAGTCAACTTTTAATACTCTTTATAAACAATTATGCCACCCAAACGACAAACGATTGGTCGATCTACAACCCAAGCATGAAAGAAAATGGTATCAGGAGCTTCAGAAACAGACTAGCAACGGGAGGCGAAACTCAAAACAGTTCGAGTATACGCACTGCTCAAGCCCGTTCACCTGAAACACATGAACAACGAGAAGCAAGAGTGGAAACCGATCGAAAAGAGCTCAAATTTAAGAATAAAACACTAGGAATGTACTCCGCAGGTAGAAAATTGAACTGGAATTTACCACACGAACCATTAACAACGTTGGTTTCAGGTGACACAAGCCAATAGGAACGTTTATCGACAAACATACGTAAGTATTAGGTGTGCAAGTAGAAACTCGGCTCTGAAGTTCGTTGCATTAAAATATACTTGAACGCATCTACATCGCCCGCCATTTTGGTTATATGTATGTAGTCATTGCTGTTTTTATGACATACGTTTCAGTCATTTGCAAGCTGTCGTTCGGTATATATCAATTTTAAAAGATGGATGACGATAAGCAATATTTAGGCATTGTATTCTATTCTGTTTGTTTTCAAATGAAAAAAAATGCTGCTATGGATGCAAGCTATGGAATTGATTAGTTCAACTTTGAGTGAACATTCTGTGAATCATTTAATAGTAAAAAGTGGTAAAATAATTTGAAGACAAAGAACTATTAATGTATTACTGGATGAAAACGCGTGTTAAACTCAAAAGGAGCTTGCAGAACAGAATTACTCACCGAATAATATCACTTCGATTGCATGCAATGGGAAAAATGCAGAAGTAAGGAAAATGGGTTCCTCATAAACCAATCGAAGAAAACAAAAACCGAAGAGTTGACATCTGCATGAATTTGCTTTCTCGGTACAAAATAAAGAATTTTTTGCACAAAATCAGTACGGGTGATGAAAAGTGGATTTTGCACGATAATCCTAAAAGCTGAAAACCATGGGTTGATCCAAGCCAGCCATCAACATCAGGAACATATTTTCCCAAGAATTCATATTCTCCTTAGGCTGGGAAGAGAGCAGCATCAGAGGCTAGATGCAAATCGAATTTTCATCATCAATTACAATCGGTGGTGTTAATAAATACAGCTGAGACCCTCTGGTGGAGTGCAGAATTCAACGCCGACCAACCGTCCATGCCAATGTGCAGGTTGACATGGAGCTTGCAATGTGCAGGTGGTATACTGTAGTTGTGTGAGTAGGTGAATAGGTGAATGGGTTAATGATGTGGCGTGAATGCGTGGTATCACAATGGGCCAAAAATGGCGTAGGTGTCAACCACTGAAACCTAACCTAGGCTGGGAAGTTTTTCAGCATGCGGCGTATTCTCTAGACTTGGCTCCTTCTGTTTATCAGATTATTCAGATATCCCTCTCTCTCTCTCTCTCTAGCTTTTACATTCCATGAAGGGATTTTGCCGCCCGCACTATGGTCCTCCATCCATCCCGGTTATCGCTTTCGTCCTCCAATTTCGACATCCTAATACGAGTAGGTCTTGTTCGTTGTCACGCCATCGCAGTCGGGGTCTTCCTCTATGATGTACTCCGGCTGGGTGTTGATGGAACACTTTGTAAATCATTCGTTGTTATGAAGACCTGTTGCAACGTGGCCGAGTCATCTCACTCGATTAGATTTGATGAAGCCGATAATATCGCTACCTCCGAGAAGTTGCTTTAATTCGTGGTTGATTCGAATCCGATATTCATTGTTCGCAACTTTATTATTACCAAAAATTGAACAGATGACCTTCCTTTCGAAGATAGATAACAATCTACAGTCGTTAGAGGTCATGCATGATCCAGCTCTCGCTTCCGAAAGTGAGCACAGGTCTTATGAGTATTTTATAAAGTGCGAGTTTGCATGACTGCGATAGGTGTTTAGATCGCAATAATTTTGATTGATGTTATAAGTGACCCGAGGTATTTAAAGTTTTCGACGCTATCAAAGTTATGGTCGCCAATTTTGAGAATTCTACATACAGATCCAGATGTTGTTAATTTACACAGAGAAACAAGTTTCTCTGGAATGCGGCCCAAAGGTTGTCGCGGTTTAAACTTTCATATGCCTGCCGGAAGTCTATATATAGTTGATGAATGGTTATGTTGTACTCCCAACATTTTTCCAATATCATCCTCATGGTAAAACACTGGTCAGTGGTCGATCGGTTGGTACGAAAGCCACATTGATAGTCGCCAATGATGTTTTCGGCGAAAGGGATTCGTCTGGCAAGTACGACATTAGCCAACACATTGTAAGCAGTGTTCAATAGAGCTATGTCACGAAAGTTTTCACATTTAAGACGGTCGCCTTTTTTATGCAACATAACATATGAGTGCGATCTTCCAATTATCCGGCAACTCTTCTTTGTCCCAAATACATACGATGAGATTTTATAAACTTGTTGCAAGAGTAGAGTTTCCGAGTTTAATCAATTCTGGGGGGATTCCATCGAGACCAGGTGCCTTACCGTTTTTCAATCAACTAATAGCTGCGTCTACTTCCCCCACTGTGGGATATTCGACAAAGACCGCTTTACCTGGTGGAGCTATTGCTCTAATGGGGGTCACATCGTCATTCCGATTTAGCAGACTTTGAAAGTAGGTTTGCCATACTGAGAGAACATCAGCCCACGTTTGTACTTAACTCTCCATTCCCGCCTTTGATGGCTGTACTTGTTGGGTGGAAGTCTTTAGTGAGATTCCTGGCGTTAGCAAAACAGTCCCTTGAATTTCCTTGTTCCGCTTGGAAGCTGATGTTTTCAATGCACGATCTCATATGATCGCGTTTCTTTTGTCGAAGGTATTTAATCGTGGCTTTCCTTGTGCGTAGATATTCTGCTTGAGTCTTTCTAGTGTTGCGAGCCACCCATTTTTCACGAATCGTTCGTTTGTTTTCGACGATCAGGCGGCATTGATCATCGAACCAATCATTGCGGGATCTCGGAGGTCTTCTTCTGACTGGTGTTTATGGCTGACTGTATAGCGTGCTACTGCTCCTGAATGTTAGGAGGAGCTTCTTTGTTGTTGGTGGGCCGCTCTTAATAGTTTGTAACAGCTCATTGGTAACTCTGCAGTGACGCTTGGTCTTTTAGAGCATCGACATTCCGTCGAACGGTTTTTTGTGCTTGTCTATTGAACGTAGATGACAGTTTGTCTTTATATTTAAATATGACAAGCACATGATCGCTGTCCATATCTGCACCTCTGTAGGATCTAACGTCAGATATGCTGGTGGAATGCCTCTTAGACACCATGACGTGATCGATTTGGTTTTCCGTTCTTAAATCATCCGATCTTCACGTTACTTGGTGGATTCTCTTATGTGGGAAAAACGTACTTGATACAACTAAGTTGTACATTAATTCCAGGTCGGTGACGCGTTGGCCGTTGTTGTTACTAGTTAGGTGCAGTCTGTTAGGATCGATGTGCTATGTATTCTCTGCACTCTACCGATTTTTGCATTAAAGTCGCCCACGCTGATTTTAATGTCTTGGTGCGGTATGTTATTGATGACTTCCTCCAGCTCGACAAAGAATAAATCTTTGATGTCATCCGATTTATCTTCGGTGGGTGCATGCACATTAACGATCGTGATGTTAAATTTCTTAGTGCGAAGTCTGACCGTGCACATCCGCATGTTGATCGGGCGGAAATCGATGATATGGTGCTTCACGCGCCGATGGATGAGGAACCCAACTCCAAATTCTCCTCCGTTATGATGGCCGCTGTAGTGAAGAGTGTAACCATTGGTGGTGTCATGGATCCCACTCCCAGACCATCTAAGCTCTTGTAGTGCAAGTACGTCTAATGTGTATCTCTTTGTTTGGTTCGAAAGGTTCTGGAGATCTCCAGGTCTTAAGAGGCTAAGCACGTTCCATGTTCCCATTTTTAAAGCGTTGTCCGTGTACAATTTCCGAGGTCGAGTTTGTAATGAATCCGATATGGTAATCCGAGGCCTTTGTTTAGGGTTCATAACTTAAATGGTTTTTATGAGGGAAGGTTGTTGGCCTGCCGCTCAACCCGCTTGTTATGTGTGTGGGTCACGTACTGGTGAGAATCTTAAAGCATCCAGTCCTACATTAAGCACATTTATATAGCGAGCCGCTTGGTACAAGACAGACGCCCGCTTCAGCCGCACCTAACCTGGAGAACAGACACTGATTTGGTATTGGTTTTGAGGCGCCAATAACTCGCCCTGACATCTAGTGTCCATGATTATATAAACAGGATTTAAGGCGAATTTATCTCGCGTGATACCATTCTTCATCGCACGATGTTTAGCGAGGTTCAGAAACGCATAGCTCATACCATGAGAGGGATATCATTTCAACATCAAATTGGAAAATCCACAAACAGATCAGGAAACGAATAAGAAAGTCAGTAGGTACCAGGAAATTTATTATTTATATCGATTCATGATTCGTGAATACGCTCAAAATCGAAACTTGACATCTCTACATTCGATTAAATCAAACCAAGTTACATTCCGAAAATTGCCTTCATTTATTTGACGCGGTTGTTAATGATGGCAATGTGAAATGCAACTTTATGAATCATTCACAAGACCTGTGCTGACTTTCGGAAGCGAGAGCTGGACCATGCCCTCTAACGATTGTTATCTACCTTCGAAAGGAAGGTCATCCTACCATTTTCGTCCCTACTAAAGTTGCGAACAATGAATATCGGATTCGTATGAACCACGAAATAAAGCAACGTTTCGGAGGTAGCGATATTATCGGATTAATCAAATCCAATCAAGTTAGATGGCGCGGCCACGTCGCTAAGTCTCCACAACAACGAATGATAAACAAAGTGTTCCATCAACAAACAGCCGGAGTGCATCGTAGAGGGAGACCCCGACTGCACTGGCGCGACAATGTCGAACAAGACTTACTCGTATTCGGATGTCGAAACTGGAGGACGAGAGCGATGAATCGAAACGGATGGAGGACCATAGTGCGGGCGGCAAAATCCCTTCATGGGATGTGAAATCTAGAGAGAGAGAGAGAGCACAAGATGCAATGAAATCGGGTCTCGCATATTTTTAAGAATTTGATAAAATTGATTAGGGAGGTCATTAAGCAGTTTAAATTCAAGCCCTTGGTGCCAAACTTTATCCAAAACTTGAGCTACATCTAAGAAAATACTGGAGCATATCTTCTCATCCCCAAGTGCATCCGTTATTCTGTGAACATGTTCAACTGTAGAACGATTTTCTCTAAACCCAAATTGATGTGATGGAGTTAAACATCTCCCTTCTTTCATAGGTTTCAGTTTCTTGAGCTGCATTTTTTCATGTTCGTGCAAGAGCATTGGAGCATTGTAACCACTGCCGGTATGATATGTTTGTAGTCACTACTTTACTCTTAAAGTGCCAACATACTACACATGGATAGCATCAACGAAAAAGTTTCAACGTCGCAAACGAAGTAAAGCAGCTGAAGAACATCCCATTGCTGGAACGAATTATTAATAACATTAGCTATTTGAACCAATAAGGAGCCTTTCGATCAATTAATAATAGGTAATTAAAAGGAAGTTACCTTGCATAAAGGATGATTATTTTTATTAATTTTAAATAAAATATTAAATACAACTGATTGGAAACTTAAATTTATTTTAATTTCGGCTTTACGATACTCGAATTTGCGTGCGTCTGTTTACTGCCACTTAACACAATGTACGGACTCTGCGTTTCCTTTTGTTTCTGTTGTAACATATTTAGCGTACCCAGCGGTGTATCAGTTGAATTCATTTTCATCATTAGCGTATCCTGTTCCATTTTCTTTAGTCGCTTCTCAATTTTATTTTTACCTGGACCTTTACCATGAAACTTGTGGGATAGATAACGGAACGCTTCTTTTGAATTTAACAGTCGGCCATTGTCGTCGATGTATTCCAATTTTACGTTTGGTTTAAATGTTTCCTTTTCTTTAAAATCAATATTTGGTCCACTATGGTACCTATCTCGTCGTCCGAATTTGTCATCATCCCCATAAGTTTTATCTTCAATTGAGTAGTTCTTAGCTTGCAGGTGAGCCATTCCGCTTCCACTAGGCCGATTATTTTCTTCACGCTCTAAATAACCTTTAGACATGGCAAGGCGCAAGGCACCAGCCATTCCAGCACTTACATCGGGCTCCTCATCTAAAATCGCGACATCGAGTAAATCGGTCGGTGGATTAGATAAATTCGGTTCCTGATCCGGATTCACGGAGCTCCAAACCCCCACGTTACTTTCGATTTCTTCATTTTCGACTTCAATTTCGGCGGTTATATGTTCAAAATCCATCATTTCACTCTCACCTTCATCGCGATTTCCAGATAATCCGTATGTTGGTATATCACCAAGCGTACGGCAAAACTCGGCTGTTGAATCAAGAACGATATTTTCATTGGATGCCGTTTGATCCTCATCGTCTGAAGTTGTTTCAATTTTTATTTCGTCCTTTACATCGACGTCTAGGGGTTTTTTAATCAAACTTTCTTTCTGTTTGAGCCTTCGCGCCTTAGCCAGTATGTGCTGTAAATCCTCATCGTCGTCTTCGAGCTTAACGTCACTCGTATTTACGGTATTTGAGATCTCTTCTATGCTACGCTGCCGAATGTTTCGCTTTTTCGGTTCGAACTTTTCATTTCGATTCGTAAATTCAGCAATATTATTCATCGATAGTAGATCATCGGCTTTAAGCTTCTTAACTTTCTTGAGTTTTTTCTTTGGTTTCTTAAAAGATGCTTGCTCATCATGCGTATAATATTCAGATGCTAGTTGTAGTGTCGTATCGTTTAGTGAAGCTAGAGTTTTCCCCATCAATTTCGATTTAACCTCCAACATTCGGCGTTTCTCGGAAGCTACGCTATTTTCATCGTCACCAATTTTAAATGAGGACGTTTTTGTAGTCCCTATTTCGTCGTCGTATTTAGATAAAATTGCCCGTGAACCCAACTGACCATATTCGTCAACTGTTTCATCAGCATACACATTATATCCATACGTATTCGGATGGGCCTTTTTATTTTCAACATTTTTCTTATAACGTTCGTCATCGATCATGTTCACATTCACCAGAGTATCTTCGTCTTCCGCTAAAACTTCTTTATCCTTGAGAGTTAATATAATTTCTTTGCCTTCGGTGAATTGCTCCATGTCATGTTCAACACGGAGTCCGGATAAATCCCGATTATTGTACATATTACGCTTTATTTTTCGAGTTTCCTGATTCACTAGATTTGAGACACCGAATTCAGCGTCCATCTCTTCCAAAAGCTTAGCCCGTTTATCGGCATCCTTTTTTGACCTTTCCTTTTCTCTCATTTTCTCGATCCACTTTGTGGTATTTTCATCTTCGTCGGAAGATACGCCAAGTGGTTTAACCTTTAAATTGTCTTCCAGTTTACGTTTTACACGACGTTCTTTAAGTTTATCGCGTATTTTTTCAGCCTGCTTCTTCTCGGCGATATTATCGGCTGGTTTATGATAAAACTCACCGTAATCATCTTTATATTGATTAAGATGGCTGGTTGCGTCATTTTTATCAGAATGTTTATCGCCCCTTTTCGATGTTGACGATGAATGAGAGGTATCTCTGGGTATTTCCTTATCGACTTCTAATGGTTTTAAGCCTAGCTTAGCTCGAAGTTTGTTGGTTTCAGCAACCGATAGACAATCCCCAGCTCCACTTTCTGGTATCGGGGATTGTGAACGAGATTTTTGTTCGGATCGTGTTATTTCAGGCGCGGGTGGGGCAAGTGGAATTTCTACACAATCGGAACCTGTAATTGAAGGCGAGTTAATTAATCTTTTTCAGAAATTTTAATGAGTCAATAAACTTACTGTCGCTCTGGTACTCCCTTTGCTCATATTCAGGTTCCTTTTCATATACGCGATGTCTATGTTCTTTCGAGTGTTTCTTGTGGTGATGATGACGCCGCCGTTCACGTTCCCGATGATTTTCACGATGTTCTCGTTCTCGATCCTTGTCTCGATATTCTCGATAGCTCGAATCAGGCGAATTCGATCTGGAGCGAGATATTTTATGTTTATGCTTTTTTGAACTGTCCCGATCTTTCTTATGTTTTTTACTAGTTGAACCCATTTTAAAATTATTTTTTTAATAAACTTAGAAAAATTGCGAAAACTATTTTAAAATTATTCTTTTTTAAATGAATGTATAAAATTAGTGAAAATTTATTCCTTCAACTAAATTTCAAACGTTTGCGTGACATAAACAATAAACATAACCTAAAAAATGTTGACATACAGTATGAGTGCGTTTTATGCTTAATTACTAAAACACTGTCATCTATTACCAAACATTAGTTAATTGTTCACAGCATTTGCGCCATCTATTTACAAAAAGAAAATTAAAATTGTGCCTTTATGTTAGCTAAATGTTTGTCTATTAACCATTAGATGGCAGTCAACTTAATTTTGAAAAAATTTCACTTGCCTATTTCAAATTATCTTCCGATGATGGTAGGACTTGACGCTGTTAAAGTCGATGAACTCCCAAGCGTTATAAAAACTTCGGATGGTAAAAGCCGTGAGTGACTATTGACCGTGGTGTCAATAAAAACCGACAATTAAAGCCAAAAGATGGCGCTAGTAAATTCAATTTTGGAAGAATATTTAAAAATATTTGCTTTATTTAATAAAAAAAAACAATTAATTACAGTCGGAGTTTAAATTTTATCCCATCGCCATATAGTGCCATCATCACAGACGCATATAAGAACCTCGCCGTTACGTGAAAATGAAGTCTGCCGAATAGCTGTTGTACATTTGGGATGAGATAGTGTACAACTTCTTGCCATCGACGGATCATCTACATCAAGATCCCAAATAAAAGCTTTACCAGACTGGTTACCTAGCGCTAACGTTTTACGCCAGAAATCAATGGCAAAACGTATAAACCAAATCTCACATTCTTTATAATCGAATCGGTGGATGATTGTGACCGACGAATCTCCAGCTTTGGTATCTGAATCCTCTAGTTTACCAGGCTTCCAACAAACAATACAATTTTCACATGATTTTGATAGTAAAAAATTCCCCATCCACGCCACACAATCGACGTAATTTCGATGAATGTCTCGAGTTGAAAAATCTGGAAAGTGCTCCTTCACCGAATCGAACGGTCGCACGCTCTTATTCGGATTGAATGTGTAGCTATTTTTAATCGCCTCCTTCATTCCAGGTTTATCCAGTTTCCATAATTTTAATGAATGATCCATGCCACACGACATGATTTTATCACCAGTTAAATCGAAATCGGCAGATAACACTTCGTCACGATGTCCTTCCACCCCTCCGAATATGGCAATGCACACATCTGATTGGATATTCCACAGGCGTAGAGAATGGTCTTTACTGGCCGAAAGGATTATATAAGGATCACGGGGATGAAATTTAAGTTCATTTATAGCATGACCATGCCCAATGAAGTGTTTCGAGCACGTTAAATTTACCGAATTAAAAATGCGTATCACGCCACGAAGGCCAGCTGCGGCTAATATAGGTCGACCAGTCTCAGGTTCGTACGACCAGGCACATGTATAGAATATTTCTTCAACATCCGGATCAGCGTAGCATTGTACTAAATGTATGGGTCCATTGCTGGGACATTCGTACACTGAAACACGATTTGACCCTACCGAAGCAAAAATGATTGGCTCATCTTTCCTCAGGTAATGATTGAACTGAGTACCGAATAATGGTTGGCCGTGATCTTCTTTAACCGAATATGCAAATTTATAAAAAGCTTTATTGGGCTTAGGAGCACTTGGTTTCTTTTTCTTCTTTTCATTGCCTTTTTTATTGGTTGGAGTGGCGCTTCTAGAAGTTGTATCCGTGGTCGATGTGCTGGCAAGACTGGAAGTCTCATCCTGTAATTAAAGCAAACTGATTAGTTAAATAAATTACGGCTTTAAACATATAAAATATCATAAAAAATTAAAATCGACTCACTATTTCATCGCCTGAATCTTCAGATATTTCATTATTTGGCGTCTCATCGGAAACTGTAAGATTTTTCATTTAACACACTTTAAAAATCACGAGCAATGCAAAATTTAAGCGGTTTTTTAAATGTTGGATACAAAAAACACTTTCTGAAATGTCAAAATATTAGTTCGATGTGCTCAGCGCGAGATACTGCCACAATAGGATATATGGGAAATACCAAGGGAAATTTTTTTATCGTCAGAACAAAAATATGTTATCTCGTTTCCGCACGTACACATTACGTGATAAATAAAATGAGATAACCGTATAGACATGTTGTCGAGCGATCAAATCACAGATAACTTCAATTCATTTAGTTCGTAAATAATCGTCGTCGCGTTTATTGAGTGTAGTGAAGAAATATACAGAGAAATTGAATATCTTATTGGCGAAAAGGAGATTTTCGTTTTGTATTTTGTAGTGAGTGAAAATAAATGTAGTGTAATTTATTCTGTGTGTATTATTTTCGTTTAATTATTAGTTAAAAGTTATTGGTATAGTTCAAAGTTTAGAAAATTGTGAAAATTAATAAATCTTAACGAGATTTTTGTGTGAAAATATTTGATTAGACTTGAAGTCGCCAATTTTTTTTTTGTTTCACTACATTACACTGATTTTTTATGGCCCCAAACAAAAAGACGCTCAAGCAGTGAGAAATAAGCAGTTCGGAAATATTTTTTTATTTTTTTTTTTTGATTTACAAAAGTACTTGTATATTACATAAACCATTATTAATTGAATTTGGTGTAATTAAAAAAAAAAATTAAGGTGACTAGCTATTTTCAATATTAAATGGTTTAAAATATTATTCTTGTTTTGTGTTATTGAGCCATGAATTATAATAATATTTAATTGGTAAATTTTATGATTCACGAACTTTTCAGGGTGACTGTGTATTTGTGTGGTATGTACGCGCCTAAAAACATTGAATTTAGAACAAATCTGAACATTACAAATGCCTGTAAATGCCCAATTTGTTTGGATGAATAATTTGGTAATGTTCTGTGACATGTGAGCTAATTCCTTGGAAATCGCAGTAATATTCATCGATAACAAATTATTAATTTGCAAATCTCTAAACTTTGTAAACAATGTCTGACTCACCTGTTTTGAGAAACACTTTGGTTTGGCGTAATGCATTTACAATACAAATTTTACTTTTCTGGTAAATCTCAAAAAATGCTGCTTCCTGTTGTACAGTAGTTTTGTTTCAAATAACGTATCCTTGCAATGTGCTGTTTGGACATAACATCACTTTCCTTTAGCAGCTTGTAATATTTGGGATATTCAAATCCAGATTTAACATGTTCTTTGGATAACATGTTCTTTGGATAAGTACAAATCTTAAGATTAGGTTACCTATTACAGGTAAAACGTTACTTGCTCCGAGATAGGAAATGAATAAAATTTTACTATAGATACATATAGAAATAATCCTAGGTGGTCACTTATAAAGAATTAATAGGAGATCTTAAACGGCTGCTCGTCGTAGAGATGAAATGATCATGTATAAAGTAATGCGAACAACGTTACATATTAAATCGTTATGGTTCTTTACAGGTTTAAGGATACGAATACTTTATGTACTTAAGGCGATTAGCACGATCCGTATAATTTACTATAAAACAATATGAAAATCATACAACTAACATAGAAATATAAAAAAATCGCGTTTAAATTTGCGAACTAATTTACAAAACAACGAATTTGGAAAATGTGTTTGAAATATAATTTTGCGAGAATAATAATTGTGAAGATAGATAAACATTTATTCGCCCTTTCCTCGTAAAATATCTTATGAACATCTTGGTTATTCATATTTTGGTGACTAAAGTTTGTCGCATTTGGTGTGAATACCGCTTGAGAGTAGATTAACGATAAACCACTTAAATTACAAGAAGAATCAAAAATCGTTTTACCACAGAATTTCGATTCGGATATGACAGTCGATTCACACACTTTAAAATGTTCCAACATTCCCATTGCCGATTTTTCTAATATTTTTTTTATATTCTGGACTCTACCTAGTTATTTATAACCGTCACTGTTTACCGAGAGCACTGCATTATTGGGAAGACGAGTGATCCCATCTTAAAATTCGTTGTTTGCTAATATTATCATTTAGGCTGCAAAACAATATATCTACGTACGTTCACAACTATATACACATCAATATTGTGGCAGCCTTAGTTGCAAAGTTCAGGCAAATGAAATTCAACTAACATTAAAGTTTATTAAAATTCTCTAATTCAAATAAGTATATGAAAAATACAAATTGAATTTAGTTCACGACAAACTTGATAATTTAGAAAAACATTTTCTTAAAAATATTTGAAGTCTTAACTATTGGTAATTAGTAGCAATTCCGAAATGCATCTGTCATAGTTTAGAGGTACCCGAGTTCTTTTAAGATCCCCGAATCCAGGAAATAAATTTTATAAACGACACGTTTTCCTATTTTGTTTGATATAGGCCATAAAAGTATTGATGTATGTTTAAACGCATGACATCATCAGTCAGAGAGCTGGTTCAGCTTCCAGAAAATAGATTGTTACGCCCTCTCTAGCATCGATGTGCGATCCTTCCAAATAAAAATTTGATAATATATACCGCCATGTGTTCATTTTATGTCCTAACGGGCGAACTATGTGGAAGCGTGCCGTGTGGTATCACCTGCAAACTAAGAATAGAGTAAATCATCGATATCTTTCAAAAACAAAGTCGGTAATAACTAAAAACTGTGGTGGTGATGTTCTCCTACGCTGGATATTCTGATCAATAAGCAAAGACTTGGTCCATTTATTACGCATAGAATTGAGTCAATATAATTAATTTTAAGCAGAGCTTTGGAGCCGGAGCTGCCCGGGCTAGTGGTTTCGCTTGTAGCGGAGCTGGAGCTGCCCGGGCTAGTGGTTTCGCGAGCTGAAGCCGAAATATTTGCTGAAATATTTGGCTCCAGCACCATATTATATTGTCTATTCTACTACGAATGTGATTGTGTGCTCTTTAATTTAATTTCTCTTTTGATAATTTCAATGCATGTTATGTTGATGCAAGATCTAGAATTTTTCTAAAAGAAAACCAGGTCATAAAGGTTAAACAAGGGTTAAAAAAGTGGTAGAAAAAATATATTAAAGGGATTCTAAAATATAATAGATAGAAATACAACTGAAACATCTAAAACACTTTCAATTTCATATGAATTAAATTTTGATAAAGATGACGATTTTGAAAAGGAGCTTGATAAAAAAGAAAAGGAGAATATGTTTGACTAACGACAAAATTAATTTCACAGATAAAAATTTCATAGACAACTAGAGGAATGGGAAGAAAAAGGACGCTTAAAAATCAAATCAGCTTTAGACATCATGAAACCGATAGCTGGATTCCATGGAAGTGACAGACACACAGCTAGTTAATTGAACAGCCTCCTCAATTTCATATATACCCTGTAACCACAATCGAACAAATATAACTTGCCGACCGGTTTTAAGGTTTCGATATTCTCCCAGATCAGTTTGGAAGAATAATGAATGGTTTGCAAAAAACTGTGCTTTTTTGTTTAAAACAAGTTTTTTTGTTAAACATATTTTCACTACGAAGTAGCAAACTTTTATATTTTCGTTATTTTTTTTTTATCTTATTGTTAAATACAAAATGAGCGAGAATTAATTGGCTGAAAGGCTACACTAAATCTTTTCGTAAAAATGTATACCAGTTGCATTAGGTTGCATTTTAAAGAGTGCCGCAGTTTTTAATATGGTAATTTCTGAACCAGTAGCATCTTTCTAGGTTATTGAGCTCATAGCGAAAAAATTACATTTGACCAAATAAACGAAAGTTCTAATTATACGCATATTACCACCCTGAAACGATATTAAATACGAAATAAGCTATCAGGCAAAATCAAAACCATTTCATGAGCATAGTAATTTGGAGTAGTAACTGTAACAAATAAAAAGCCCGATAACATAGACACGGAGTTTAAAATTTACAAAAGGTAGATAGGTAGGTATGTCCTTGGCTTTTCCTCCAGATTCGGTGGTGTCCAGTTAATAGCATTATCTTCCAGAGACTGGCTGCTTGTGATGTATTCCTAATACTGATTGTCAAGTTTTGATCCAAGACCCCTATTTTTGGGATACTGGAAATTTGCCAAAATCCTTCGTCCCGTAAAAATCCGTATTTACTAGTAAGAATAGCGATATCAACCGCCCTATCCTTAAAGGTAAAATCGGTTGTGTTTAAATTGATCTGATGACCAATTTAGTTGACGACAAGGTACCATTGCAGAGGAGACAGAATTCCTCCTTGCTGATACCCTTTGCGAACTGCTACAGTGGTCGTTGCACTACCTAAGTTAGTGGTTATTTTCCTGGACGGTATCACGACATCTTGCAATAGTGTGCCATTAGTTAAATCAGATGAGAATATAGATTGTCAGATTCTTTGCGGATTAACGATTTTTCAATATTCCTTACGACTTCATGGAGCGCTTTGTCAACACAAATATCCTTTGATAAGCTGTCCAGAATGAATTGGAAATGACATGGTGGAGAGTAATAAAGATACTTGTGAATACTACTATAATTGTATCCTTAATTAGTTTACCTGTTTTGAGGCACGTTTGGAGTGACCCTAAGAAAAACGGTTTAAACCTAATCTACAACCTGGCGGTTGTGCTATTAGACGGTGTAACATCGGTCCATGACGGTTCCGATGTTCTCACACAATTCGAGCTTGAAATAAAATTATTTTAGTCTATACGGGCGTCAAGTTTCTAACTTTTATATTTCACATATTAAATGTGTCCCTAAATTAATAAAATTCGACAATCTGAATTCAAAAATGAACTAAAATTAAATGTGGATGTCAGGCATTCGGCTTCTCAGCTTTTAAAAAATTGATCGATATTTGTATTAGTTTATTTCATCAACATTACGGAAAATATTTTACAAATAGCACATATTACAAATCGAAATAGAAATTCCGTCAATACAACCATTTCAGCCACTGTTGATACAATTGGTTGGTTTTTGTAGAATTAATTGCCAAAAGTGCCTTAGAGCGTATATTTGTTAAATAAAACTCAAAACAGAAAACTATTACAAAATGCTTTAAAGATTTTAACTAAAGGCTGTCAGCTGTTGTCTTATCAAATAGACAATTCGATCAACCCGGCAACCAATCATAAAATGCTAATAAATGCTAAGTATCTTGAATGAAAATCACATTCGTTTCCTGTCGTACAGAGCAAAAAATCATAATTTACTATAAAATATTTAAAGTTTTCCAGTTGGCTGTTCCCCCAAAAATATATGAGATCAAAAGCTGCCACTGTTAGTATCTACTGGGTTGTGGTCGTTTACGTAGAAAATGCATAAAATAATTGTTATAACCGAATCAAGCAGGTTTGGAATTCTAACATGAACGGTTGTAAATACATACTTTCTATTTTGGCCAAAATAAGCGGAACTAGGCCAATTCTTAACATCTTATGGTCGAATTTGGTTTGTAACGCATTTAGCAAACAGCCATTTCCCAACCGATTATTTTCGAATTCGAAAGAGTTTGTAGAGTTGGAGGGGAATTTGAACATGAGTTTTGGATACAATTCTAGAGTTCGGCTGTGGTAAATGGGAACAGGTCGTTTTCCCCGATATCTTTTGGATTAACTTAAAATTTTAATTACCTATTTTTTTTGTTTTGTTTTAATACATATGTTTTTGGCTTGTAAATTTATTCAAATAAAATGGTATCTTTTATGGTCAAAGCTCGTTGGTTTTTTTTTTATTTTGATGAAATATTAAATTTATATTTACGGAATTGAAACTAATTTCAACGTGGTCAAATTCAGAACTTCATTCAAAATTGATACTAGATTAATAATCAAGCTGCTATTAGTAAAAAAAAAAATGAAATAGTTACATTCAGCATGGCCAAATTCCCAATCCAGATGCCCTATTTCTCAATACGAGAGTACCAGATTCGTATTTGATTTGAATCAGGTTACCACTAACTTTTTACCCTTAAGGTGGATTCAGTGTTGCATTCTTTCGTTCCTTCCTTCGTTCTGAATTTTTTTTTTTTACCAATTTCATTGGTTAAAAATTACGTTTTTTTCTTGTGAATTTTTTCAGCAACTTTGATTGATTTAAAAAAAAATTCAGATCGAAGGAAGGAACGAACGAACGCAACACTGAATCCGGCTTCAGTAGCCAGGCAAAAAAATTTTAAACAGAAATTATTTGCAAATTTTTCCCAATTCCTTATTCCCAGGAAACTGCTAAAATACCATCACATGGTCGAGCAGTCAGCAAAACTTATAATTACTTCGATTTGAATTTTTAGTAATCCTGATCATTTCTAAGCGCACAACTTTTACACAAAAATAGAAAAGCCATCTGAAGTGTTTGTGTCCATGATACGCGTTGCTATCAATTTACACTAAAAATCAGAAATTATGAAGTAAGAACACTTTATTGTTCAATGCGGCACTCGAGTACGTAACCAGGAAAATCAATATTGATTCTTAACTTTCATATTTAATAAGTCAGGCCAAACTCTTGGAGATGCAAATGATAACGTCCTGCCGATATCAATAATAGTTAATGCTCGATCGCTATGCAACAAGAAAGCGAACAGCAGGTAAACAAAATTCATATCACCACTCAGGAACATTTCAGTGATAAAGTAATAAAATGAAATCTAGACAAACATAAAAGCCGAATAGCTGTCGATCATCGAGTTGTCTAGATCCAATCAAGATATTTGTGATCTATCTCAATTATACGTCAATTATCCGCTCAAATATGCTAACTCAAACATTCGGAAGCGAGAGTTGAACCCTGATAACCCACGCCATTCGTTCCTTGCTTAGTCCAAGTTAAGTTGCACAAATCAAATATCAGATTCGAATGAACCACGAAATTAAGCGACTCACACCTCAAGCCATAATAAGATGCCGAAACTAGATTATGAGAACGATCCTCCTATGTGATGTGAAAGCTTATCAATTAATGTCGCTATATTTTCAATTGTGTCACCTGATTAGAATTTATGCCGAAATTCATTCAGAATTAATTTACTCCAAATACGTCTGATTTCAGAATTTTATTGAGTTTTCGCTTACGGTCATTTTTCTAATTTTGAGAAACTCGTTAAAATTAGTTTAACTGGAAAACCTTAATATTTGGAATTTGGCCTTTAGTGTTATGAATCAACACATAACAAATTAAGATATTGGTGTATCAATAAAGTTTTGAATTGGAAATGATAAAAACTGTTCGGAAACTTAATAGTGTGCTTAACCAACACGGTCTCTGGGTTTAGTTCAGCTAGCTCTGCAATCGGTCGACACAAATATATTTTAGGAATTTTACATCTGCGTTAAACGAATAATTTCGTTATTTTATTGTTAAATGCAACAGCTGTTCCTAATGCGATATGTAAACTTTAGCCGAATACATGGTAAAATGACTGCGACGTTTGAAATATAATAGCATTATTGAATATATTTGATTAATAATCGATCATAACTTTGTATCACGCTTGAAATAAAAAACATAAATATTTGCATTCGTATGAAAAAATTATTCGTTTTTTTTTACAGATATGTGTATTACAATTATTTACTAACTTCTTGTACTTTGGGCTAGGAAGGTTCCCTACATTGATTGCTCTATTTAAATGAAACTATTTACTTATCTTTTTGTTTCAGATATAACTAAAAATTAAATACAAAAATGGAGACTGATGATCATGAATCTTCGTCGAGTAGCACGATGTCCAGTTTAAATAGTTTGTTTTCCTTTACGAGTCCCGCTGTTAAAAAATTACTCGGTTGGAAACAGGGCGACGAAGAAGAGAAATGGGCAGAAAAGGCTGTTGATAGTCTTGTAAAAAAATTAAAGAAACGAAAAGGGGCAATTGAGGAATTAGAAAGAGCATTATCATGTCCAGGCCAACCTTCTAAATGTGTTACAATACCAAGATCACTTGATGGTCGTTTACAAGTAAGAACAATCGTAATATTTGTAAAAAGATTATTTATTTAAATTTAATATTTTTGTAGGTATCCCACCGAAAAGGTTTACCACATGTGATTTATTGCCGTGTTTGGCGATGGCCGGATTTACAGAGCCACCATGAATTAAAACCAGTCGAATCGTGTATGTTTCCGTTCAGTGCAAAACAAAAAGAAGTGTGTATAAATCCATATCATTATAAACGGGTTGAAAGTCCTGTGCTGCCGCCAGTTTTAGTTCCACGTCATTCAGAATTTGCACCTGGTCATTCATTATTGCCATTTCAACAGATGACAGAGCCAAATATGCCACACAACGTAAGCTATTCAACGCAAGGTTTTAATGCTCATCTAAGTCCAAATAGCCCACTATCATCGGTAACGAGTCCGGGTTCAGTTAATTCAAATCCGACTAGTCCTTATGGTTCGTTACCGGAAACACCACCACCTGCATATAGCCCACCGGAAGATGCCAATTCAAATAATCCATCGGATTCCGGTATGGACACGCAAATGGGTGAGGTGGCTCCGGTCAGCTACCAAGAACCACCATATTGGGCCAGTATAGCATATTATGAGCTAAATTGTCGTGTTGGTGAAGTATTTCACTGCAATTCACATTCAATTATTGTTGATGGATTTACAAATCCGTCAAATAATTCGGATCGGTTTTGCCTTGGTCAGCTAAGTAACGTGAATCGCAACAGTACGATCGAAAATACTCGAAGGCATATCGGAAAGGGAGTTCATTTATATTATGTTGGTGGTGAAGTATATGCCGAATGTCTATCCGATTCGGCAATTTTTGTTCAAAGTCGGAATTGTAATCATCATCATGGTTTTCATCCAAGTACCGTATGCAAAATTCCACCTGGATGCTCCCTAAAAATATTTAATAATCAAGAATTTGCTCAACTTCTATCCCAGTCGGTGAATCATGGTTTCGAGGCGGTTTACGAACTTACCAAAATGTGTACAATTCGTATGAGTTTTGTAAAAGGCTGGGGAGCAGAATATCATCGACAGGATGTTACTTCTACACCATGTTGGATTGAGATCCATTTGCACGGTCCGCTTCAATGGTTGGATAAAGTGCTAACACAAATGGGATCACCACATAATGCAATAAGTTCTGTATCTTAAGTTGTTTTTATAATTTTTTTTTATATAGTTTATGTTTATTATTAATGGCCGTAATTATATAGGTTAAGTAATTTTTTTAGTTTATAGAAGAGAGAAGCATTTAAATATTATTGATAATACGAGAAAACAGTTCAAAGCAGTGTCACACATGTTCTTGCTTTTGCTTAGCTTTTTAAATTTTTGGTTTTTACTGTATAGTGACTCGTTTATAAGTTTTAGAAATGATAGCGACTAAATGACATGATTTTTAATAAAAATTAGGATGGGTCACTACAGTAAATAGTGTATAATCCTTGGTAGGAGCTTATTAATTTGTATCGTCGTATTTATGTCATTTCAAAATAGAATTTGAAAATTGTAGTTGTTTGAGCAAAATACGGCGATAACGTATTAACGGAGCTGGTTACGAGCCTAAATACCAGGATATAAATAAAGTAAATTTACATGTTCTGTGCGAAAACTAATTTCAAAAATATTTTTACGAATTTATATCTTGAACCGTGCTTTCATAAGTGCCCGCCCCTTTTCAAAAACAAAATACAAAATTTATAATATTGTGCCTTACAATAAAATAATGCATTTTTGAACTGATTTTTTGATTCGACGGTATGTTTTTAGTTCACTATACCACTCAATTGAAAGTGAGTACTCGAGAAACAGGGCCCTGCAATGCCATAAAAAGTTTAGCCTCAACATAGAAACTAAATTATACAGAAAAATCAAGTGCCATTTAAAGATATTTACAATTTAATTTGCTAAAATGTTTTATTATTCAAATATATAAATTAAGCATAGAAATTACGAGTAGGTACTATATGTGGAAGCTTTTATGACTACAAAGCAGTTAAATATGCGCAGCTACTCTAACAATATGACGAAAGAAAATGTTAACAAGCCTATTGTGATCCGTATAAATAACTGAGAGTTAGTACATAAGTAAAATACTATTTACTAAGTCTCAAGCTTTTTAAAATTTAACTTAAAGTTATTAAATTTATATTATGTTTTTTTTTATATAAATGTACGTGTGTTAAGATCAAAAAGCCCGTTTTATTCAATTTTATTCGATTTAATTAAAAAAAAAAAAAGGAAATACAAATTCTATTAATTATAAAATAATTGTATAATAATTATAAAACAAAATTTATTTACACATTTTTCGATTTATAGAACAAATTTATATATTTTGCTTTAAAATAAAAAATTTAACTTTATGATAATTAGAAATAAGTCTCGGTGTAACTCCATTTATTGTAGCCGGTCGTTGCGCGTGTGTTAGCAAAAATGCCTAGAGGTATTTCCGATAATTCTTAATTTTAATTTGTTTTTTTTTTCATTTCAATTACCCCGTAAAAAGTAGTTTTCAATGGAGCTTACCCTTTTACAACAGGTTTAAAAAGAATATACAACATACTAGAAAATAGAATTTATTTAGTTACAACAACCAACAAAAAAATTGGAATAAATTTTTTTTTTCTAATTATAATTAATTATTCTACAATAATATAATAAATTGTATTATGTATTTTTAGACTTGATGAATTATATATTATAATTAATAAAGATTTATTTCAGTAGTTTGTAGCATATTTAATTTTCTAAAAAAAAATTGGTGTTTGGTGTCGTCCTGGAACTGCCTCACATAATTACTTTAGACTTCATAAAATTGTTGTGCGGCCTGGGAATTTTAGCGCGTGCGCGTAAATTGTATGCACATTTGTTTTGTTCATAGCAGTGTCACAATAATTTTATCATTTAGATTAAAACTATTAATAGAACTAGGTAGTCAAACAAATCTGGTGTTTCCGTACATACCATGTTATAGGGAATGAAGAGGTTGTTATTAATCCGACAACATTGAAATAACTTTGAGAATCACAAGAAATCGCTTTGTTGAACATATCTAGGCTGACGAGATCACAATGAAGTTATTGAGTCAATTATGAGGCAATTAGAAAGACGACTCTTCGTCAGTCTTTTAAACGGGACCATGGAAAGAAGTACATTAACTGGACAGACCATCTTAGTCAGTTCATCATTGCTCAGGTTCGATTAGGTAGGTTAGGATGGTTGTCCTAAAGAGCTGGCGTAGGTACAATCAGGCCCGTAGCCGCGCCACATTGTTTTCTCTCCTCACCTACTTATCGAACCATCTTAAGCTCGGTAGTATTTGAGATGTTCCTAGTTCTTCCTTTGCTGTCCAGAATGAGACCCAAATATTTCGCTTTATCCGTCAAGGTCAATCCAATACCATTTACACTATGGAGTCGATTCGATCTGAGGAAGTTTGTATTTCCTGGAGAAAAGGCCCAACTGAGTCTTGCGAGAATTCACATTTAAACCACAACTGTTAGCCCAATTGGAGAGAATGTCAAGCGCACTTTGTATGCGTTTTCTTAACGTGCGAGGATATTTGCCAGACGCCAAGCGTAACATCATCCGCATAAGCAACCACCTTAAAGTTGCAACCTTTCAAATTTAATAACATGACCAACTTCAAAAAAGGTGGGAATAATACTCCACCGTGCTGCGGTGTGACTATTGAAAAATCTGCTATTGGAGACCTGGCGTGATTGGCTTTGACCTTTCGTTGTTAAAGGCCCCCTCATTACCTAGAAAAGTTATCTTGGAGTATTCCATATATTCAAGGGACTTCTCGATAGGAGCAATAACAACACATTTTATGTGAATTGCACATTTAACAACAAATGAGTTTGAAAGCTCAACGTTACTAGTTCGGTTCTATTCTAAATTATCATATCCCTTTTCCAGCCAGAAATTTTTGTTTTTCCTTCAATTTAAGTCCACTACATACAAATGTGTATGTAAATAAATACCCATAATTTGTAATGGTTTTTGTTCTTTTCATGATTCTCTTTCGCACACGATTTTTACGTACACAATTGTGATCGGGGACCGGAAAAGAGATATAAATAGGTAAATAAATGCAATAAAAGAGTGGAGAGCAGGTTACACAGATTTCGTTTGCATTATGCATGTTGGGATTTCGATAGCCTATTTGGCTCAATCGAACTCCAAATGCCCCGGTGGCAAAGTGGTTAGCATGCTTGCTCCAGCGAACGGAGGTCCCGGGTTCGATTCCCGGCGGTGACAAGGAAAAAAATCACGGCTGGTTTAGGAATGTGAAAGTACTAGGATGCTCTTTAAGATAATTTCCATCCAGGGTAAGGTTAAGCTATTTATAGACCACAAAATGTTTCTCCTGCTTAAAACATAGCTTACAAAGCCTACGATTCTGTTGCTCCTAGGCCTTTGTGGCGCAGATTCGGAACTACCTGGAAATTGAGTTTCTGATAGTAGCTCCAAGAATCACTCTAGTTACGGATCAAGAACCATCCGGTCGTTGTAGGAAACTTGGAGTGGTGGGATAGTACTTTACGCAGCCTAGATGTCTCAGGTATTTGTTTTAGCATTTCCTAATTCGTACATGTATGTTTTGAGGACGTCCTTGTAGCAGTTCCAGTCCTTAGCAGTTACACGTTTCGACCAGCAAAACAGCAGTACAAACGAAAACGAACCAATACCAAACATTTAGATAGTTGAAGTGGTCAAGGTGCCAGAAAAAACGATAATAATAAGGCACCCGTGCCTGATTCCTGCTTAAGTGAAGGTGTATTCCCAGAAAGGTGGAAAAGCAGAAGCAGCTGTTACTAAAAGGTAAGAGGTCCACCGAAGATCCTTCGTCGTACATACATTTATGTATGCTTGCAGCTTGACACTATAGGAAATTACACAAAACGCGATCGCTGGAAATAGAAGGAAAGAGAAGTAAAAATAAGTTTTATGCAATTGTACCTTTGACGTAAACAATTCTTTTAATATGGCAAGATGGGAGTGTATTCTTGGAGAAATACACCAAAGAAAAACTCAAAAATATCTGTTTAATATTATCGAAAACTACTCGCGCAACAAGACCGTCATATAAAATAAACGAGAGCACAGTTGAATACCAAAATCATCAGCTACATATGGAAGAGGTATTGATGCAACTGTTATACATTGCCTGAACTCTCAACATACTTAACTACGGTCATCTGCATTATATTTAATGACTGAATTAAACATGTTTCTTACTAAACGGACTCGGAAATATCTGATGAATTGATTGGTGTGATTTTGTTTGAGCAACTCACAGACTGAATATGGCCAATGGTTAAATCAGTTGGTTACTTGTTTTAAATCAGAACCAAGAATTAGTCTCTCGAATTAGCAGACTTCTCAGGTGAATGGTTGCGTGGCCCTTGTAGGTAGGATGGGTAATCGATGTACACCTCGCCTCCTCCGTATTTGATGGAATTTCAAAAGTGGCAGTTGATGTAATCATGAATATAAAGTGTAATTCTTTAATTAATTTGAAGAACTTATACACATTGCACTCGTTACTGTTTTAGGACTTTGACCAACCACTATCGAGTTTAGTTAATCAGCCTAGCTTACACATTTTCAAAAATATGGATGATAAATGGCAAACATAAGGTCAAATTGGCTATGACAAGCCTCAGTTAACATTTCCGTTACAGTTGAATTAAAATCGACTTAACGCTTTAAAGGGTTATTTCGTTGAACCGCTCAACTTGCAACAAACAAGATGTAAATATTTAAAATAAGATGACTAGAATCCTACCACAATTCTACGCCGTCACTACACACAAAGCAAAACGCAGACGTTCTATACGGAAAATTGACTATGTATATGATTCTGAAATAATATTCTGCAACTTATAAATTTCTTGATATGTGATTTATTAGTAAACATAAACAACTCGAGTAAAGCGATTCCATTATTAAAAATTATTCCACAGCAGTACTAGAATCCCTCCTTTTAAACACGACAAAATATTTTATTGATTGATGGCGCATGCGATTTAAAAGGTTTTCAACACCGCGAAACAAAACAGCAATGGAAACTTCAAAAAAATCAACAAAACCATATATCCATCTCCTTTTGACATATATGGAACATTATGATGTCATACATGTTTATCGCTGTAAAACATAACAGAGGCAACTATATCATTTGTTTTCCTTCCCGTCTATCGAAATTTCTTGTTTGTTTTGTTTTTTTTCATCACCGAGCTTCAGTTGATAAAGAATTGTTGTATTGAAGAAAAGTAAATTGAAAATAAAAAAATTATAAAGTAATTAAAATTATAGCAGTTATTAATAAAACGGTGTATTATTATAAGAGAAGTTCTTAATTTAAGTAATAAAAAATTAACTATGACAAGTTTTATGTAAACTCTGGGATAACACAATATGAGGATAACAGCAGTTAAGAAAATATCGGATAGCAGGAATAAATGAAATATGGCTGTGGTAAGGAAAAAAATTGTCTATTCAAGATTTTATCGATTTGTTTTCATAATACGCGATTTCATTAAATCGAATAATGTGTCTGCCGTGTCTAAAGTTCAACGTATATTTAACTTGTTTATTAATTCAAATAATCGATTCTCGGTGTTTTTTTAGTTCACTTCAACTAAACTACACTGTAGAAATCGATATTGTTTTATGTGAATTCACAGAACATTCGCTCTAACTGACTCACCTTTGAATGAAGGATGAATTTCATAAATACCGATGTGTTTTTTTTATTAAAATATTAGATTATGTAAATTATTTAATATAAAATATGATTTTGTGATATTAAAAGTAGCATTTACCATACGAACAACGCTACACTTTTTCAATGGAATTATCAAGGTGGTGATGATGGTGGAGGGATTTACAGTTTTATTTTTTATGTGCGTTACATCGTCTAATATTCTATTTTATGAGTAATTTTCTAATTTTATAACAAATAATGTTTATTATGTTGTGATTGGTAATGCACTATGTATTTTTAGTAAATTTTCTTCGCACTCTATTATTACATCATTATGTAGGTCAACAAATCCAACATAGACACTACACATAAAAATAGTGTAGTCTAATCTCTCTATACGACACTACAGTATTTTATGCTATTCATACTTTCTATGCTGTCTTCTACATTTCATGTAGTTTTGCGGTACTCACTTGAATTATTCAAACTGCAAAGCAATTCAAAATGAATTATTTATTTATTGTGGTTGAGTGAAGTTTGATTATAATTTGTTTATTTTGTTTTATGTATTTATAAATAAAATGAAACGTTTTTTAGTATTTTGCCTTATGTATCACAATCAATGGGAGTGGAATCTTCCAGCTTCTTAACCTGAAACATTGACATTTTCTCAGTTTAAATTTAACCTCCTATATGTTTACAATGCTAAACCTATTAAAATTGGAAAATTTAAAGCAACTTAGCTCTTTTGTTCAGATTAATAAATATATAGAATGATAAAAATACATTTGACTGCAATGAGATTCATAGCAGCATTCCTTCATAGGATGTGAAATCTAGAGAAAGGGAACCACATATAAATATGTACAAGGGAACCGACTGGAAATTATTTAGCGGTTTGGACTTTAATTGAGCCAAACATTTTTTTTGGTAGAAAAAAGGATAGATATTAAATCAGGTACCATTAGGCCTTCCTCTTATCGAGGTTATATCCCTACTGTATATCCCTAAATTACTTAATCAAAAATCTAGTTATCACAAATTAATTAGTGTTTTCGTTAAATTATAATTTGGAATTTTTGGGGAATTTGAAATTAAACCGCAATTCATGTTAAAATGCACAATAAATGAATATGTAACATAACGTTTAACATTTAACGCATGTATTCGTCTTGTAAAAGCTGTCTGCGTTCTAGGTAATGCCACTTTCTATATCAAAAGTTTGATTATACGAGAAAGAGCCTCGTAGCATTGGTATTATTTTTTACATTAATTATGCCGGCAGGGCATTGGCAATAATAAATTAATAACATACCTAATATGAACACTGCTCGTCAAAAAATTCAGACACTACATTTTTTTTCACTCGAATAATGCGAATAGTTACTGTAAACACAAATATTTACTATTTGTGTTTACGGTAACTATTCGTATTATTCGAATTATGGTTGTACAAAATAATATAATATGCGCCCAAAGGCACTAACGGACAAGTTATTGTTTAATAAAAGTAACCACAGCATCAAAACAAAAAATAATGAACTGCGAATATTACCGTGTTTCTTGACGCTCATTGATCCGGATCAGTTCAAATTTTATATGGAAAAAATGAACCAAATTTTGTTTTAGATCACAAATTTTGATTTTACATCTATCAAGCGCCTTTATGTTGTTTCATGAAACATGAAGTGAACTGAATCAGATCAAGCGTCAAGAAAGAACTATTGATATATCTTCAGCTTTATTATATCAAAATCAACAATCTAAGCGGTCGGTACTCTAACTAATATCGCATATTTCCTCCACTCGCTACTGTGCACCTTGTTTGCACTGTACTCCTGAAATATCATTTCCCATTCTTCCTGCAGAGCTGATTGAAGATGTTCTAAGGTTTCTGGGACGACTTCCCTTTGCCTTAAACGACGCCCTAGCATATCCCATTTGTGCTCAATGGCATTAAAGTCGGGGCTACGAGCGGGCCAATCAATTCGCTCAATTCCCACCTCATCCAAATAATAATTGACAAGGTTTCGATGACTTATTGCGAATAGGCCGTTCGAAAGTCACATTCTGTAAATTTTGTTTTAGAGAGAAAAAACTTTATATATCCCTTTAGTGATTTACTAACACAATTGTGCGGGTAGGGCAAAAGTACCATGACAAAAGTTTAGTTTTTTATGTTTTTTGAACCAACTTACACATTTGTGAATTCCTTTTTAACTTATTTTTGTTCGAATAACCCTTTCGAGTTCAAGAAAAAAATTTTTTTTGGTTCAATTTCAGTTCAATATACACAATTGTGTATGTAAATAATGATAGGTTGTAATGTCTTCCGTATTTTAACGGATCTTAGTTAAATCGGAATTCTTTTTGGAAACAGCATATAATTTATTTGTTCTTGTTAACATATTAATTATTTTATCATTATTATAGTTACTGTTATTTTTCGGACGAAAACAAAATTAAGTGGTTTACACAAATGTGTACACTGGTCTTCAATTACCACCTAATTCTATGTTTGACATCTTCGTTTGTTGTAATCGAAATTGACATACACAATTGTGTATGCGGGTCAGGAAAGGGATAAAAACAGTATATCTATACACACAATTGTGTTGGTTTTACTTCAAATCAAGCGAAATTTTTTATCAACAACGCCATTACATACTATGGTTTTTTACTCACACATTTGTTTGGGCTGGACTAAAACTGAGCCGATTTTTTTGTTTTCTTGGTTGAAAAAGGGATAAAAGGTAAAATATGGTTCGTGATAAATGATGACGTTTTTTAAAAAAATAATCTTTTTTTTATTTCTTTATTGACTGTAATCGCAGTATTATACTATGTAAAGTAACTTTATCTGTCATTTATTCGAAAAGACACAACTTCTGAAAAATAAAATGTTACACCCTATTCGAAATACATATATCGGCTTGTAACCATCGGTCTGGCGTTGTCATGTATTAATAATTCTAGTGTCCGGAATTTCTTGACGAGCAGTGTAGTTTCAAAAACAAATTTAATAATAAGCTATTAATATTACCCTTTAAAGGAACGTTTGCTTTAAATTAATTAAAACAAAAATTGTTCTAAAACCAATGTTCGGGTGATACTACATTATCATATTCTGTTATAAAAATTATAGTTCATATTCCTAAAAGTTAATTCTTTTTAACCAACAATATTTTTATGATTTCAAATAAATATATTTAGCCTAGAGGTAGATGAACGTTTGAGCCACATGAAGAATATAATTATTCCTAAACCTACTTTTAGGTGGGAAATGAATTTTTTCATTCCGGATTAAAATTATATGGAATTGTTGATCGATTATCAAAGTAAGGCGGCTTTTATGTTCTCCCATACACCAATTTGGTTCTTAATCATCATTTTTTCGTAAGACAAGTAATTTTTGAAGATAGTCCACGGCAACATCGGTAGTTAGCAATGGACATTCGACATTCCCCCGTCTATCGCCCTTACCTCGAAAAATTAGTACAAAAAAAAAATACTCTTTACAACCTAACGACGTAGAGAAGCATCAACACATATCCGCTTATCAATAGGGACTTCCAAGTGGCTCACTTATAATAAAGAGACTGTACTAAAGAATAATGGTTCGAATGTATTCATCAACGTAAGGTGTACCGGTTATGTAAGTTGTGAGCAATTGGAATGATGTTCAGGGGTGTTTTTGTAGATAGACGGTGCCAATCGATACCTATGAACAATTCTACTACCTATGAACTATTCTATATCAAAATTTATATTTTTCCCCGTCACCCATAACTTATCAGATAAATTGTAATAACGAATATGACGTCAGAAGTATTTACTTTAATTTTAAGATATTGAAGTAGTAACGCTAGAAAATGTTTACGCAAACCTTTTAGATTCATATCTCCTGGGGCTTATTATATTAGTTTCGATAATCAATAAAAATATTGAAAATTATACAAAAATTAAGAAAAAATACCAAAAATTAAATTTTTATTTTGTTTTTTGCTTCTATGTTAGTTTAGTCTTGATTGAATTTTATCACAAACTATTATCATTTTTTTATTTTCTATAATGCTGACGGTTTAGTTGTATTTATAATTATTATAAAACGAACGATATTTTAATTAAAAATTTAATTTATTTTACTTACCCTACTAAACACACTTATTTGTTAAATTTAACACCATAAGAAACTTCCTAAATCATAAACTTTTTTCAATACAGAAAGTACAGGACTGAAGTGTTATATTTTTGTAAGTCGCTTTCTGTAACTTACAGACAAAAAATTAGATCATTCCTTCATTGATGACCAAAGTAAACCGACCGGGTGTGTGATTTAATAAAATCTAGCGTGGGCTACATAAGTGAAGACGTCCCATTTGCTGTATGCCTTTATTAAGGCTGTTGATTTAAATTGTGTATCCTTTCTTGTTATTATGTCGCTGGCTGGTACGGTCTAAATTGAATGTTAAAGGTTCGCTTAGAATATTGTATTATATTAATTTTAAATTCCTTTTTAATTTAAAGGAATTTAGCTTTAATAAGTTATAAACTTCAGTAATAAATTTAAGCAGAACTAATTATAATTTGGCCTATGTTTACAATGATTCGTAAAAGTTTGTTATGTTACGTTTATAACCAAATTTAATTCAAATCTTAATATGCGACACTAAGTTTGAATAGACCTTGAAAATAACAAAATAACAAACCCATTATTTGTTTTGTAAATAACTCAATCTCGCAAAAAGAAGATTCAATATTGCGCCCAGACCAGTTTAAAATTTGTGTAAAATTAAACCATTTAAAGCAGTGGGTAGATGAAGATAAGAATTTTTAAACAATTATATTTAAATAACACAAGGTGTTTCAGAATTAGATTGAGTTTATAAAACACTAACCGCTACTGCACTACTACGTGTTACGTGTGCTACATTCCATAGCAATTTTTAGTGCGGCGTCCAATAAATTATTCATACTTAATAAAAAATACTAGTTTTTGAAACTAGAATCATTGATTAATTACTAATTTATGAATAAAATATGCTCTTTGTCGAAAACAATATTTTTATGTATTTTATAGCGAAATCATATTCAAGTTCGTGTAACTCCGAACCGTAACGCCATATAGTATTATGATGTAGTAAACAACAGAGTAAAAAAAAATTTATTTAAAATTTATTACCCAAGAATATCTTTATTATGCATTAAGATATTGCTAAAAATTATTAAGAAAAGAAATTTGTATGTACATATGTAATACATCTGCAAGTAATTAAACTCTTTATAATTAAATATTAAATGTGTGAAAAGAAAAGAAAGTTTTCTATGTGTAATAGAATTATTACAGTTTATGCTGTCTTTTATCCACGATAATTTTATGTTTGTTGAATGAAATATTTAAATTAATTATGTATTTGGTATAAATAAGATTATGTATATATTATTTGAATGTACAAGTATTGGTTGTAATTCGTAATAAATTGGATTATCGATTTATGTAGCTCTAAATACTACAGCGATTGGCTTGAAATTAATATTTTATGGCTAATCGAATCGATTAAATACGTAATTGGTTAATTGAATCATTGTGACCTGTTAGCTGTTGAGATTTTTCACTTCGAGAGATTTACATGCAGCGTAAATTAGTAAATTAATCATAATTCATTCATGATTTATATACAAAGCCAAATGAAATATTTGGTTAGGGTACGATAGGTATAATTAAAGCAAAAATATGAGATTAATTCATCTTATCATTCAAGTTTAACGTTAAAAGAATTTGGGAAATTTGACGCCTACAATGGTAATATTGTAAATTATCAGGCAAAGTTTCAAAAAACTTATTTAAAAAACGGAAGGAAACTTTCTTTTGTAAGAAATATAGCCCTGAAAGTTTTTTTTACAAAGCATACATTCAGATTGCTACACAAACAGTAGTTTTAAATTTTGATACACGTTCTATAATGCTTAAAAATATAATAAACATAATTTAGCGTGTAGGTTTGCTTTCGAATTACATTTTGATAAAGTTGCTTCTCCGTTCATTATATTTTTTAAAAGGTAAGAATTTTAAAGTTATTAAAAATTAACGAAAACCACATCAAAATCGAGGTCCCCAATCTTCCAAGTAATAATATTAATCAATATTAAATTATGTAAAATCGATTGAAGTGAAACCTATTTTGGTTTTGCGAAAGCGCTTTCTTATCGGTTGATTATAGCTGATTAAAATTTTATTCTTGAGAAATACAGTAGAGGATCTCTAGATTTTGTAAAATCGGTATTACATTAGCATATATTTCAGATAAGTTATGTTAATTTAAAATCTGTTTCAATTAAATGTTGTTCAAATGCAGATAATCATTAGATAAGCGAGATTCACCTAAACTTCAAGTTTCGCTCCTGATCATCGTAGATGGTGAGGGGAATATTGTTTATGTTATGCTCGATTTAGATTATTTGTTTTATTTAACTATCTAGGCATTTCACAAATTCTAATCAATCGATCAATAACATATTAGCCCGACTGTTCCTTAACTGTATTGGAACGAAGTTTAGTATTTTGCTGATATCCGCAGTCACGTGAACCCTACATATATTTCAGTTAATTTTTATGTGGTATTTCAAATTAGCTGATAGTTCGTATTAAGGTTTTACAAACCGATACAAACCGAACATTTTACAAACCGACCTGTAATCTATTAAAAAAAAATTTTAGTCTGCCAAATGGTGTATATTTTAATTTAATCAAATAATTTTCTATCAAAAAGTACTTATGAATGATACTATATTATTCTATTAAAATAATTTGATATACGAAAAATCAATTCATTCATACATAGTTTATATATAAAACATGCAAAGGGCTATTCGCTCTCGTTGCCTAAAGTTATCGACGATAATTTGCAGGACAAACCAGCTACCGACGATCGGCCAATTCGGATTTTTTTTTTTTACTTGTCTACATCTGAATGAGATAATACCAAAGGCATATTTTTGGTTTGGTAACCATAGTTTCGGGATCGTAATTTCTCAAATAGGAACTTAAGACACACTACAATGTGTTTTGTTGTCTCATTTGGTTGGAAAATAGTATCGAAGAAGGGCTCATAAAAATACCATGATTGATATGACAAGAGTAGATCCACTCAATCCATGAGTGGATAATTTGAGACAAACGACAAAAATATATAATTTCAATTCGCACATAAGAAATTGTGAAAATTGAAGGTACCACAAACCAACACTTAGCCTAAACGGAATAAAAATGGCTTATTGTTTGTTTTATAAATACTATTTGTTTTTCGACTCGAATCCTTACACATTGAAATAGTTTTACGATTGAGTTAACTCAACTTTGCAAATTTTTTGGATTGAGTCGAGTTAACCCGAAGTAGACTCGATCCGCTATATGTTGAAATTTCTATCCGGTTTCAATCCAGATTGAAGTCTTAATATAAAGGGTGTCCCAATTAGAAGTTCAAATTTAAAAATTTAATTAAACTAAAACGGCTTTATATAACCCTTTTTCTACCAAGGAAAAAAAAAATTTGACTCAAATAAAGTCTAAACCACACAAATTTGTGAGTAAAAAAACATAGTATGTAATGGCGTTGTTGATAAAAAATTTCGCTTGATTGAAGTACAACCAACACAATTATGTGTATGTTATAGTGTTTTTTTTCGAACGAAAATAAGTTTAAAAGGAATACACAAATGTATAAGTTGGTTCAAAACACATACAAAAATAAATTCTTGACATGATTGGTTTGCCTTATCCACACAATTGTGTGGGCAGGCAGGTACTGGGATAATTCCAAATTAATGTTTTTGTTTGAAAGTACAATCCTCCTGTGGCACTTTTCTGGTAATTCCCGGGGAATAAAATTTTTAAATTTTATAGCAGTTTTATTCCCTTTTCGCTAAAGTGTATTCTGGCTTTTGGGAAAAATGTTTCTTGGGAAAAAATTATTCAAAATTATAGCAGTTTTGTTTATTATTCCATACCTATTTTACGCAAACATTAACTGGGAATAGAATTAAACGGAATACATATATAGAATTTATTATAGGATATATTTAATAGAATTTAATTTAATTTATTATTGTATTTACTTATAGCTATATAATAGAATACAATATATATTATGGCTGAAAATTTATAGTGAAAATTGGTAATATAAATTGGAAATATCAATACTCAATTTTTCACTTTAACAAACAAAATTTACTTTTTAAATAAAATTCAATTAAAATATCAACAAAAATCAATTAAAGGACGTCAATTATTTATAGATATTTGTTTTCTTGTTTTATTGCGATCGCATATCGACCGGAAATAATTAAATTATTTCCTCATAAATTTATTCCCCAATTGACAGAATTAACTTTTGGAAAACTGGGAATTATTAAAAATGTCTAGGGAACAGCTGCTACAAAAAAAAACTTATTCCCTATTCCCGGGGAATTACCAGAATAGTGCCACTGGTTATTGATGGAAAATGATTTCATTCAAATGGGAGCCTCGGCGTACTCCATTCGGTCGGTCCAATTTCTGTCCAATAACACTTGTCCTTCACGGCACCCCACAAATAAAAATCCAAAGGCATCAAATCACAGCTCCTTGCCGGTCAATTCACGTCACCATTTCGAGTAATGGTGGCCATCGAATTTTTGACGCAGTTTCGCCTGATGTGTGGCATGGCGCACCATCTTGCTGGAACTAAAGGTCGTGCAAACCAATATCTTCAAGATATGGCCACAAAAAAGATGTTAACATGTGGCGGTAGTCGATTCCGTTGACCGTAACGCTCGCGCCGGTCACATCTTCGAAAAAATACGGCCCAATAATGCGGCCACGCCACAAGTCGCACGAAACAGTAACACGCAATGGATGCATTGGCTTCTCCACATATCCTTGTAGATTTTCCGATCCCAAAATGCGACAATTTTGTTTGTTTACGAACCCACCGAGATGGAAATCGTCCGAATAGATGATTTTTTGAGCAAAATCCTCATCAATTTCGAGTTTGTCGCAGGCCCACACAGCGTCACGGGGCTTCAATTGCTGAAATAATATTCTAAGTTTCTGTCACTATTATTATGTTCACAGTTTCTGATAATTTCAGATTATTTAGTTTCAACAAAAATTATATTAAATAAGGAAATTCAAACAAAAAACGTTAAAACAAAAAAAATATAAATCAAATTTTGATTTACCATTTAAAAATTTAAAAAATAGTTCTTCGTTATTTTTGAAGTTGTCCTTTGCTAAATTAAAGTCAAATAGGTCGTCGACGAAGTTGAATGATTTAGAATAGATAACCTATTAATGGGGTACCATACCCACATGGCCACATAAAACCTCGATAAATTTAGGCAAAATTTTGTCAGTACTTATACAATATCAACAATTTTTTTTGAAAGAAATTTTTTTTTATTTAGAACGAAGCAAGCAAATTTCCTTATACATACACTCATGCAAATAATTTTTCGGACAAGTTAATTTCTTGAAAACAAACTGTATTTTAACAATGACTGCTTGTCTTTTTATAATTTTTTATAACCAAACTTCACCGATGCCCTAATGAATATATCATAACTTAAACATTTTATGTAAAAATACCGTAATTTTACCGCTTATCGGTAGAAAAGTGAATTCACCTACCAAAATAAACGAGAAAGATTATCCGGACAACATTATATTTCATAGAATTATATACACGCAACAAAATTATTTTACAGTAAAATTATATGATTAGATATTTGTAATTTAGAAATTTGTAATATTTCTCAATCTATCGGAGTAATGTGGATTAGTGTGTAATCCATTATTATCCAGCGCCGGTAGTCTATGTGACATAGAGTCCACCAAATTTCGTAAAAATCCAGTGTCAATGTTTTCCCAATCATACGATTCAATTACCGATTTTTTGAGGTTTTGTTGGTTATTCGGTGGTTACCTCGGGTTTTTTTGTCCATGTGATCCCACAAATACTCTATGGGATTGAGATCCGGTCTTTGTTGAGGAACTTCCAGAACATGTGGGTCATAATTTAATAATATGTGCTTTGTGTTTTGCCCGCAAATTTTCTTTTGTCCGGAAAATTATTCGCATGAGTGTATGTTTATAATTTTTAGTGAAAAATAGAAATTTTCCGTGTATTTTATAATTTTATTATACTTGCTTATATTCTTTTTAAAATAATTATGTATCTGAAATTTTGGGTTATTCTGGATTAATAGCCAGATAGTATTTTTTTATGATGAGACGACCGAATTTTTTAATACAAAGAATTCAATGTTTCATTAGTTTGAAACCAAACTTCCAACGTCTTGATAACCTCACCTTGATATAATTATGTATCTATTTATTTTAGTATTTTATTATTTAAAAAATAAGTGTAAAATATATAATTTAATAAGTCATGACCCGGGACCCCCCGGTTACATATAGTTAAGAATTTATTGTCATTTTTATAATAAAAATATTTGTTTATAAAAAAAATTGTTTAAACTCAACATTATTTATTTAATTAACAAAAAAAAAAAACACAGTGGCAAACTGGAATGTCAATGCGAACTGTCAAGTTGCTTACACATAATAAAATTAATAAAACGTACACATGCGTCTGCAAAATAATGGCAGGTTGTAAGTGTGTTTCTCTAGCAACTACAAGAATTTATATCGAATTATTTTTTCGCTAAAATTTGCGCATGGTTGCTATACTGCACTGCCAAAATTGTAACTTGATGTAGCTGTGATATCGGGATGGTTCTTGGACCAGAATTTATTATAAATTACAATGAATTGGTTAGTTCAATACTACCGCTCTAACTTGCCTAAGGGTAAATTTCATTCTAAAACGATTATTTATTTCAAAAACGTCAATTTAACCAACTTTAATAATTTATTACATCAGACCGCGAACAGATTTTGGACGAAATATTGCTCTAGAAGTCTTGACGGTAGGTCAACCATATCCACATGTGTAATAAATTATATGGGGTTATATTATACGGAATTGGCATCCGAAGATGTAGGTTTCAAATTGCGACCCAACCAACCTTTATAGGTTTTGCTACATTTAATAATTTGTTACACCAGACCACCACCAGATATTGTGTGAAATGTTACTTCGTGAGCCTCATGAAGAGAACCAGGTTGGTAATAAATTAGGAAAACTAGGCATAAGGGGAACATTTCGACGGGAATTATTCCCTTAGTAGGGAAATAAATAATAGAAAAGTTGCACACAAATTTGAAAAAAAAAGATTAAAGTAGCCGGCGAAAAATTCGTATTATATAAAGAATTTTAAAGCAAATTATATTCCGAATTCGAAAATTTCCACCGATTTCAAGAATAGGGGCTCTGGGCTGAAAATTTTGCAATACCTATTCATTAGCAGTCTGAGTTACTATTAGCCTAAATTTATTATTTTAATGCAGAAATTCTCACTAAATTTATCAACAATAATAAATTATTTGAAATTAGTGTTTAACAATATGTACATATACTCCATTAAACACAACGAATCCACAGTACTTTTTCTTCCATTCTGCTATGTTAATTTATTCAATTCTACCTTATGTCTAACACTAAACTATGTATGTAAAAGGAAAGAAAAAGTATCATTTGCAACATTTACCTCAGCATACTAAGTACAAACCTAAATTAAGATAAAGATTAATTTAACACACGAATATATGATATAAATAAAATATTTATGAATATGGAGAATCCCTGGATATTTTAAATGCTATTCAGCTTCCTAAATATCACAAACGTGTATTAATTTAATCTCTTCCCAACCCCAACATTTAAAGAAATGCATAGAAAAGATATGAAGTTGAAAAAATTAATCATGTAGTTTCAAAATTGTACGAGCTTATTAATAAGATGAATTAAAAATTAATCTGTTTCTACAGTGCATTCCTTAATTTCAGTCTTCATGATTATGAAACTAATTATTCAAGCATAATATTAAATAATCAACTACATTAAATATTTGTATAAATATAAGTTCTAAACTCCCATTTTAACACTATACCTACTTGTACATGTAAAATTTACTAATATTAAAATAAATAAATCTTTTAATATCCTCAAATAAAACCAATATTTTGTTAGAAATGTGATTGAACAATAATAACCGTGTTTTTTTATTAGCGCCCAATAGCTGTATCCGGAGCAGCCAATTTTCTATGTCAAAACTTATATTTAGCGCGCTATTATTACATATACTTAATTTATTTAACTCTAAACTAAGATTCTTCATTCAACTTTTTATTTAAAAATCGATAAAAAATTATCTAGCACTATCCATTTCAGGGGAAAACTTTAAAAATCCCTTGTTTTGTACAACCCTTAAAGCAAACTTCATTCATTCTACAAATTTTGACGTATGTCAATTTTTTGTTTTGTTTTGTAGTGTTCAGAAAAATACACAAAATTGTTTTCAGTAAAAAATGATTTTGTATTTAAAAAAAAATTATAAAAAAACAAAAAAAAAATATATTTTTAATATATTTTATTTTAAATTATATATTAAATTAAAATAAATTATATTTTAAATTAATTATTTTTATTTCTAGTTTTAATATTAATATTAAAAAAAATTCGTTCGGATTGTGTTGTTTGCTTAAAACAAAACAATCCGAACGAATTATTGTGTTACCCCCTTTCTTTTTCTTTACTCTCATCGTAAACTGTAAACTTTACTATCTTCCAGTACCGAAACGATTACACTACTCGTACTACTGGTCACCGATCTACTTCGTCGTCTTTCATCTTCATCGTAATTCTACAAAAGAAACACAAAACAAATTAGCATATTTAATGAAATTCACGATCAAATCTAGCTCGTTTACAACTGTGGGCAACCGTGTTTTGAATATTAAATGACGTTTGAGAGGCTTTCGTTGGAGTAACCATTATATTTATAAGTATCACACTGATACAGCACTCAAATTTTAAACTTAAAAACTTATTCATTATAATTATTATTGTGTACAACTAAACATTAATAAAATATTTTTGTTAAATTTATCTAATTTATTATTTATTTCGCAATTTGTTTGGGTTTTAAAATGTTTGAGAAATTTTTTTCAAGCAACATAAACACAAAAGTAGAACTGTCATTCGACTGCATGAAGTTAAGTACAATTTAATTTTTAATTAGTAGCAACACCAGTGAATAACGGCTGCAGTTTCAGTAGAAAATTTCACTTCCGCGCCGGATAGTGCTCCAATATTAAAACACGGCTAATGTTAATTTTCAAATCTCAGCTACCTAAAAATCATTAATGAGTGAAAAAACACAAGCAACAAATTAAGAGAACTAATAATTGAGTAAATATGGCCGAATATTTTTATAAAAAAGGAATATCCTTAAGCGTCCATTGCAGTTCGGCAAGATAGATGGATGCGTTCACCAAAATGCCGCACTATTTATAGTTAAATGCCAAAAAACGTAAATATCCGTTCTCCGTTTACGCAAATACTATCAGAACATGGGGGGTCATCAGTTTATATGCATAAATTCAAACTTTTTGATACAAGCAATTACGAATGTGATCATACCTCAGAGTAAAATTACTCAGGTTGAATAAAAAAAAAACACAATAAAAAGTGAAAGTGACTTGCTTGCTCGGGTTAAATTAAAAAATTGACCCATTATATACACGAAAATTTCGTTAATTTTATTTATGTTTTTACTCCATTGACCCATGGAGTGAAATTGATAATTGAAGTGTTCGTTCATTAATCCAATTAGACACTTAAGCGAATATCATGGAGTTAATATTTGGAATGGAATATTTTAAGGTACATAAAGCGTCTTTCTTATTTGTCTGAGAATCGATTTTATTTATATCCGAGAATATCATTGAGTTAATTGTTTTAACGAATTTAATTTCCATTTAGTTAGAGGATACTTATCCTTGGTTGCACGAATATGGGAAAAAGTCATATGACCGATTTATCAGATCGGCTGAACATTGCGAACTAAAGTGGGAAATAAAAAATTACTAAATTCCGAAATACCGTGTAACAAATATATTGTAATCTATGTAATTAGCTTTACAAGAAATTTGTTTCAAACTTCGGTGTTGAATTTGAGTGGCTTGCTAATCGAAAGGACTTTCTATTTGACATTTTTTGACTCTTTGAAGACCGCGTGTTAGCAAAAATCGAACTATCCCTCCATATAATATTTTCATCACATTATTCGTTTCTATTTCTACAATAGGATCCACCTTAACAATAGGATCCTTACAATAGGATCCACCTTCTTATCTTCTTCCTTTTAAATTTTTGTAAGTTTTCATACAATATATGTAATGCTTTTTTCTTTCAGTAAATTGAATTAAATCTCTATGATTCAATCATTTTGCCAAAAACACAATATTCCAACTTACAAAAGTAAATCATATGCATTTTGTACATACTACTAGAGAATTCTTAATTACATATAATCAAAATACAAAATTGTTTTACTATTGTATTCTATTGTATTTGTTACGTTCGAATTTGGGATTTTTATGCATCCAAGGTACAAAATAGACATACATGACAATTACATATACTTTGTCTAATGATCATGCTGCGTGTTATTGTTATAATGACAATTTTTATTTTGATAATTTAATATTTGTTAGCTACATTTATTAAACTATTTTGCAAACCTCAATGTACATAGTTTAATCATGGTTATTCCTACCTTGTCGTGGCGGTTGTTCTTTCTAAGGCTATTGTTAATGCAAATCTAATTCGGAATAACTTCATAACCGAAACCACCACGTACGTCATCAGTGGCTCTGTTTAGAAAAAAACGCTTTAATCACATCTATATTATATCAACCGAATGTTGCAGTACATATTATTTTTGTTAACTGGGAAATATTGGTCTTCCAGGGTCAACCTCTCTCCCTCTCTCTGGCACTATATCCCATCAAGGGATTTGGCCGCCTCAAATGAGGTTTCATAATCATATTTTCATTTCGGATAATGAGTGATTAATTCATTGATCCTAAACCGGCGGTGAAATTTTTTCCTTGTCACCACCGGGAATTGAACGAACCTCCGGTCGTTGGAGCAAGCATGCTTGACCACTTTACCCCCAGGGCCAACCAGATTTTCTTTATTTAGAAATATTATGAAATGTAGCGTTTTTGTATTTTTAAGTATATACAGAATTTATGAGAAAAATGATCAGAAAGTTTAAATAAAATGTTCAATAAAATTGGTCCTTAAGATTTTTTAAATTAAACCGGAATTGACAAAACTTTATGACGATTGGTTATTCAAAAATTCAACAAAGTTGAACTTGTTGTCGATTTTTGTGTTTATCGAAATTATCTAACTGGAGATTTTTATTTATAGTATACATATTTTCAAGTCAGTCTCCAAGGCAAAAAATTTAGTAGAAATTATTCGTAGACAATTTGAACTTCATTTTTTAAAAATTGTTTTTATTTGTACTTTTTCATTTCGGCGATATTTGCATATTGATGTATATTTACAGAGTTCCCTTCTTGAAGTGTGTCAGCCTCAGTTTGAATCAAACTTTTCCGGAGTACTTTATGAGTAAAAGAATATTAGGATAGGTTTAATTACATACTAACTTTTAATTTATTAAATGTGAATATATTTTTTTCATGTAAAATATGCACTTTATATAATAGCATTTTTAATTAAACCAAAAAAAAAATACAAAAATGCCAATTTTATAAACTTTTGACCAGATTAGTTAGCAGTTTATGAAACATTACAGGAAATGGTGTAATTTAAGCGTCATTGTCTTTCTTGTTTTTAAACATGGTGAGGAGCTTTTGTTTGCTCTAGTTTGGAGGCGGACTGTCGTCCGCCACTTCGTTCGCATGGTTTTGAATTTAATGCGATAATATATTTAGGACGAGTACCCAGCATGCGTTGCAATTCCTCTCAAAGAATGGAAGTGTTTGTGTATAATTCTGTTTATTGAAGTACTTTTGAATACACAATATACTTTTGGATACACAATTGTTTTTCCGATTGGTGCGTGCACAAATAAATCAGAATACATAAAGTTGTCCATTTTAGAAGCATGCTTTTTCAAAATTTAGTCCACGCACTTGTAGCGATTGTCCCTGTGCTTTGTTGATGGTAATTGCAAATGCGAGTCTCTCCGGAAACTACAAACGTTTGAATATCTATCATTGGGATGCGTGGCAACATTACATCTTCTTTAAATTTTTCTAATTACTATAAAGTATAATTTCTTGATAGCTTTGAATAATTGGCAAAATAATTTTTGCTTGTGGTCACCTTTTTCATGCTTACGTCGTAAATTCAAGTAAATGGAGACAGGTTAGAAGAAATTTCTGTGATTAACCCTTATAGCTCAGCGATCTATTTGTAGGTCAATACAAAAAACTCTTAAAAAAAGAATTTGAGAAATTATAACGGAATACTTTTGCTGCAATGTTCTGTTTCAATAAAAATCCTTTCGAAAAAATATTTAGTATGGTTTTGCAATCGCAGCGCTGCACAATTGTGAATTATTCAAATTACCTTAATTTTATACTAAATTCTTTAGAAGAAATGAAATGAGATCAATTATTTTGTGGTCCAAAGAACACGAAAAGAAAAAAAATTGTTTGTTTACATTTAAAGGGAAATCAAAACAAACAACATAAAAAATGTTTTACATGAAAAAAAACTCTTTTAATTACACCAAATTCACTTTAAATTACACAAAAATAAATATTATAATATTTAATTTAAATAAACACTTATCTTATGTAGTAACGGACGTTAAAATATAAACACCAAATTATAATGCCGATAATGAAAATGGCGCGTTTTTTGTTTCTTTGTTTTTGACATTGACGTTTTCTTTTTTATGATCTCAAAACAAATCCTCCAAAAATTTGGGTATTTGAAATTTGATCAGAGATCAAAAAAAAAAATCAATTATTTTCTTCTAAAGAACATGAAAAGGTATTTGGGATCAACATTTTTTGATCTTTTTCCTCCGAAAGAATTTTCTATATTACAGAACATACACCTAATTCTGTTTTTACGCGATAGATACGTTCCCAGAAGATTCGCGCAAAAAAAAATCGCGCAAAAAAAGAAATGGCTTCCATATAAAAGTAAAGGATTGGTTCTACATTTGTAAAATCAACTAAATTAGAGATAGATTAGAGTACACAAAATCCCATTTTTTACATGCTTTACACATTATTTTATTTAAATGCTTATTAGATATCTTTATGAGAATAATATTTATTTAGAAAAACAAATAAAAACACATGTAATTAAAAATTTAATTAATTTTATTAAAAAAAATCATATTTTAACAAAACATAACGAAAAAAATTCATTTTAATAAAAAAAGATTGCAAAATACTATATACTATATATATATTTTTAAGTGCTTTCATCACTGGCTGATGGAACTGATGCACACTCGTTTATGTGACACTTGAAAATCACTTTCTTCTCTAGAAATATTTTCCACTGCATTTCCATTACTGCGTAGTGGTGGTGTTTCAGTAGTTTTCGTAAAAAAATCCATTATCAATGGTTGTTTCCCAGTTGTGATAAGACTGTTATGTAATTCTCGATAATTACTCATTAATAATTTTAGGTCACGTTGAAACTTCTCAACTTTTGCCCCAATAGGATCATGCTTGTCAAAATGATCGCTCAATTTAGCAGTTATTTGAAGTCCTTCTTTAATTAGGTCTACGGTGAAGGTAGGAACTTCTTCGTCAGCGACAGTGGATTCTTTTATCACTCAAATAACGCCGAACTTCTGGGACAAAATTTTTAATGAACCATCTCCTAAAAGTTTCAGTTGCCACCCTATTTCTATTAGCCGTCCAGTGGACTGGTAATGTTCTAAAATCTACGCCTTTCATTGACCGTGGTTTTAGAGCTCTATTTACAAGTAAGGGTTTCAGCATCCGATCACCTGAAGCGTTAGAGCAAAATAAAAAGGTCACACGATCCCTGGTCTTAAATCCACTTGCAATTTTCTGGGATTGAAAAGCCCGTTTCATCAGCATTCCATACCTGATCCTAACTATAGCCACCATCTTTAACTATTTTGGCTAATTTTGAAGGAAATACTTTAGCTGCCTCCTCATTTGCAGATGCGATTTCACCCTTATTTTTTACATTATGAAGCGCGTGCCTTTGTAAAAAAAAACACCCGCCATCCAACCTGTATTTGCAGAAAATTCAAATTTTTTAACTTTCTGGCCTGAGGACTGTGGTTAATCTTCTTTCACCTCTTTGTAAATTCGTAATGCCATCTGCTTGATGATATTTCCATCAACTGGTATTCGTTTTTATGAGCAATCCTCCACCCATATTACAAGAGCCTTCTCCATTTTCTCTTTTACTATGTCTCTTGTGTATGATGATGTACGAGCACTTATACTTGTTCCAGCAATCACGGATTTTCTAATACCGTCTTCATTTTGTTTTATGGTTTTTACGGTAGATTTCGTTAAACTGAAATATTTCCCTACAGAAGTAGCACCGTTTCCGATGGCTAGTCTCTTGATTTTAACTTCCAAAGAAATAGCTTTTCTTTTCGTTTGTTTTTCAGCTGACATTGTTAATTGTACCATGAGCTCTCCTATAAAAATAATTCGTTTGCCCGTAATAAATAAATGCAGTTAAAATTATAATTCACATACCGTTTATTGAAATTTGAAAAATTTATAAATTGCTTATTATAATCTCACACGCAAATGATACCAAATTTGCCACTTTACATATTAATATCACACTGAAAACCCACACTATACTTTTATCAAAAACTAAAAAGGGATAATTAGGGAAATTCCCTGCAGTTGTGTCGTAGATTCTACACGCAGATTTTACACGTTCATCTCCATCTGTCGGTAATTCTATTGTTAGAATGACTGACATATGGCAGTGAACGAGGTTTAAATCATGTACAAAGATGTTTGATTTTGCTAAAAATTTAATCGCGTTAAATCAAATAAAATCGCGTAAAAAAGGAAACAAAATGTTTTGTAGAATCGCGTTAAATCAAATTCGCACAAAAAAAGTTCGCGTAATTTATTTACAATTATATTTTGTTACATAATTTCAAAGACTTTGAAGGTTAAGTTGGTATTTTTCGTACCAGTTGACGGTCGTTTTTTAATTTTCCAACAATTTTCTGTTTTCCTAATTCATCATTCGAAATATTTACTAAGCAGTTTATATTCTATACAAGAAAAATTAATTTGGGCTAATATGGGTTACAAATTATTGCACTTCAAACCCGCCGTGGTTTCCATTTATAACTAAATGTTTGTTGTAGAATCTTCTCGAAACCACAAATTAATTAAAAAAGCAAATTTAACTATTCAATTAATTTTATTTTTCACAATTAACGTTTTCGATCACTGAGTAGATGATACCACTGATTCAGTTGTAAAGTATAATCGGAAGATGATCACTCAGTGACCGAAAACGTTAATTGTGAAAAATAAAATTAATTGAATAGTTAAATTTCCTTTTTTAATTAATTTGTGGTTTCGATGATAACCACATTAATTTGTGGTTTGTCTACAACAAACATTTAGCTAATATGGGTTAATAAAAAAAAAAGTTTTAAAAAATAAACATTTTGGAAAAATTGTATGGGAATACCTAGACCCAAGGGGGCCGACTCCTTCATACGAAATATTACGCAAACCTCTCATTTTGGTTAAATCCCCTGTGCAAAGTTTGAATCAGATTAGATGAATGGTCGGGAAACTTAGGAGGGTCGCTTGATCCAGGAATAGACCCGTCGGATGCAAGTATGTCACTAATATTATAATATCCCTTTTCTAAACTCATTCCCGTGAAAACATTAAAAAAAATATGAAATTTTAGAAACAATTTTTTACTGGGGCTCCTCCTGAAACGCCCTATCGGAACAAACAAAAACTTTTGGGAAAAAATTGTATGGGGGCACCTAGACCCGGGGGACGACACTCTAAAAAATATTACGAAAACCTGCCTATTTTGATATAAAATGCCTTATGTAAAATCCGCAAAAAAAATCCGATTGGCTGATGGCTGAATGGTGTGGGATCTTATAAGAAAGATCATTTTGATCCATTCATATAACACCTTTCTTAAACTCATTCCCCAGTGCAAAATCAAAAAAAGACGAATCAGAAAATGATTAAATTTGGGCTCCTGACGACCCTCTAGCTTTACTTTGTACTTGTTTCAATAAAGGACTAGTACTCGTTGTAATAGATGTTCTGATATGGAATAACCGAGAAGAGTGTGTAGCTTCATGAATATTTATTGACATCGTTGCTCACATTATTATATTATCCTGAGTTATTCTTGTTTTTAAATTCATGATTTGAAAATGTGCTCTAAATTGTCAGCCTTGCGATCAATTACCGCGGTTATTCATGGTTGTAGATAAGTTCTTATATAGCTGCAATGCAAATCAATCTTTAATGCATTTAGGACAATCATGCATTTTTTTTGGATTCTCTGATTCATTAGGCAATATAGGTAACCGTAAGAAGAGGCTAACTAGCAAATAGTTTTTTATGTTCGTACTTGTCATGTACTAGAGGCCACGCTGTGTTACATTTATCTTCTTTTGTTTCCAAGTTGTTTATTAGCTATCCCGCAGAGCCACCAATATATGGTCTAAGATCGAGATATTAATTGCGTTTCGTATTCATGAAATACGCTTGTCGGTCTATGTTTCATCTATCGCGATTGTTAAAATTTCTTTTAGCTCTCTATCTTTAATCGAACGTGAAGAGATATGATTTTGCACTTGCCCCATTTTTATGAGATTTTACGCAATTCTCATCATGAAGGGTGGTTTCCAAAGTGGCCTTAGGTGACAGTTCCTATAGCAGATTCGTTTTTTTAGGGAACATAGGTTTGTTGCAAGCCAGATGAGAATTGTTAATCATTCCCCTTGTGAAATGATATGCGTTAATTTGTGCTGATAATGTAGGTGTTACTGAAGGGTTTGTAAAACCTGGTTTAAATTTTTGATCTGTTTTAACGAATATTTCATGCATATTTTAGTATTTTTGTTTGTGAAACTTTTGTTTCCAAATATTTTTTGGTTTTCGTTTCTGAACTGTCTGTTTTAATAATTTATCTAGAGTGAGTCTATCTTGCTTTGGTCTGCGATTTTCGCCTAAGTACTATCTTTTCATTTATTAAATATTATATACAATTTTTTCTAGTATAAAACTGATTGCATTTTTGAGTTCTGAACCGAAAAACACAAAAATGTTAAGCATTGCACGAAATGGTGTAATTTAAGTTAAGGCTCGTTGTGTCGGATACTTTTATTAGGCTTGTGTTGAAAGAAATTATGGGTTGGGCTTGGTTAGTCTTACTTGCCACTTGAATATTTATTTTAATACATACAGGAGATAGCAACGTGATTTGTTCCTCAAAGTCAAAATTTAATTGTTTTTGTTTGCGTTAAATCTTATTGGCCTTAATTATTATGATAGGTGTTATTCAAATCAAAAGAGAAGACGAATGTATATAACTGACTGCCAAAATATATTTGAACTGAATGAAACATTAGTACTACTACCCATTTTACTCGTATTCTAATAGAACACAACATCCATGTTAGATCGGTTTAGTTAAGGTAGCTACGAATGCGAAGCTTATTTGTTTACATAGTGAAGAATTTTAGAAATAAAAATGAGCGACCTTTACCTTATTTTATATAGGAAATTAAAGAAGAGAACATCTGCCGTTTGTATATACGATTATACGATAATTTGGAAATACATACATCTGTAAAATTTTCTAATAGCAGTAACTATACTATATGACGCTAAAAAAGGTTTTGCCTCAATACTATTTATATAAAGTATTTATTGTATCAAATTATTCTAAAAGCATTATCATTAATATTCAAAAACAAAAACGGTCATGCAAATTTTATTCAAGATGATGATAAATATTAATAAAAGACATTATTTATTTATTTGTTATGCCCGTTTCTTAGTTTAATTTACGGTTGGTGACCGATTAATATACTTTAACCGACACGCAGTGTAACATTTAATTTACAGGATACGGGGAAATAAACAGTAGGGCTACTTGAATTTTTTGTGGACCAAATGCATCGAAATAATTAAAGTTTCTCTTTATTTTTGTAATTCAAATTATTATTACAAATTAACATGCAAGTGTTTAAAATTATCCACCCATGAAGGTTTTAATCATGTATGCTTCATTATTATTATGTTATTTAGGTGAATTTCATATGAGAGAATTCACGAATCTATTCCATATAATACACGACCATATCATTATTGTCAACGTTCATAATAGAATGTTGAAAAATTTTCTTTCATGCCACCCAACATATTTAAATTCTACATGTGACTTTATGCACTATACAAAATGCGTCGAAGAATTTATAATTTCTTGAAATGGGGTTAATATTATAGATTTAATATTCATTTGTTGTGTTTAAATTGAGTTTGAGTAACCAGAGATATAAAAAATATTGATATCTTTACATACATATTTTGAGTGGGGGAGGTTCAACCAACTTTATTGATTTTTCCACTTTTATGGTTTTTTAAGTTACATCACACCACAAGAAACGAGGTATTGTTTGTGGTTCTAGTTATTAGGGATGTTATCTGCGTAATCTTCATATATTATATAGACAATCGATTTGATTGTCGAAACTATTCGACAAAAACTTTTCATCATGACTGGAAATAATTCTTATATTCTAAGATAATTTTGTTAAAATCTGTAATGTAATATCTTACAGATTTTCACAAAAAATATAGTTGAATGACATATAACTAATTTTTATAAGCTACTGTTTATATTGTGGCCTTGAATAAATTTAGCATTGGTTTGTGAAAATTGTATATGACTATTTGAAAACATTTTGCGGCTATCATGGTGGTCAATTGATTTCATCGGTTATTTACAAAATAAACTAAACAAAAACAATTAAAGTGACTTAGAGCTGCGCCAAATTTAGTTCTATTTTTATTTGACTACGTTAGAGATGTCTTATGCATAATTTCTACAGGTTGGTTTCTCTCTACTCCTTGAAGCCATGCAAAGCTTTCAGAAGCGCAAAATTGCCTTGAGACCCACCTAATAGTGAGTGATCCGTCAGATTATTTAACAGAGGAGCTCACAGGATTTTGTATCTCTTGATGCTGAACGCGACATGTGCGTAATGCAAATGAAGTGCAGTTTCCTCCGCCTCACCTTCGGGACTACAACACTTCATGTGAGGAGAAAATACGCCTATTGGGGTCAATCTGTATGAGACAGTACCTTGTAATAGTACCCACAACCGCGCTGAAATGACACCTTTGCAGAGGCGCTATTTACCCATCTGTTCTTCGTTAGTCTCATAGCTTTCTCCTGAAACATTACCTGCTACTCAAGGGATTTCTCATTAGGGCAAATAGAGGGTGCTAAATCTGGGCAACTAGCACAGATTTCATCTTACAATACGCGTGTTGAGAAAAGAGGCTAACCTGGAGGCGTAAGGCATAAAGAAAAGTAATGTAAGTGCTTGCCATTGTCTTCAATGTATCTTGTTGATAATATAATTAAGAAGAAATAGATGAGAATTTTATGGAACTTCAGATAGGAGCTTGTGTTACTACTCTGCAAGATACATACATGACGATCGATCGACGATTGTGATTGGTGAGAATCTCACGACATATTCTGTTCATTTTTATGCAAATTTATATGTTTCCTTTCCTGTCCCTGTTTAATTTCATTAAAAAATTTTAAGAACAATATTTATTGAGACGCTTAACGCTAAATAATTAATAATGGAATTTATTAAATTTTTCAACTGAATTAATAAAACTTTTCTGAAGAGTTAAAAATTACATGATAATAAATGACTTTAAGATTTTCAATGATTCAATTCAAACTAAATAGAGTTTTACCATATCTCCAAGAAATACTCAAAATTAAATGGACAGTATCACCCATAATTTATACAAGCTCAATTGAAATTTAATCTATATTAGTTTCGTAATTTTTTTTTGTAGGCCAAATTTAATTCAATACGAAATTTGGCTCCAAAGCTGAGAATACCAAGCAACTGCACTATCGTCATGTTGAAATGACTGAAATATAATTTCCACAATGACTTAAATTATTACAAAATTCATACATTCAATCCGATACGATGCTAATTTTAATTCACCTATATATCATAACAGAAAAAAAAAGATTTTACCGGTCATTTCCCTAACATTTTATTTTAAGAATATAAATTGCAGCAATAAATATTCTTTCATTTTACAAAAGAAAAATATATACACATTTAAATTAGATAACATCGAAAAACTATCGTTTTCATTTCATAAACCGACTACAACTAAATCGAATGAAGTAACACAAAACACAATCAGCTCAACTAATTTCGTGTTTACTTACAAAATTATCGTACACCTGCGATTTCCTGCGACCGCGTTGATATTGTAAAGGGTATAATGCTAAATAATATTTCGGATACATTCATAAATTATTTACAAGGGCCATTACAAAAATAAACTCGTCCGAACAGTAATTCGGGTCACGTTAAATTTATTATTTGCTTTTGTACAAAATTACTACAATTGAATAGAGATGTAACTATTGTTCGGCCCAAAAACTAAACACATTTCATTATTGTAGCAGTGAAAGTGAAATACTCGTAATTATGAACACACACAATAAAAAACTAATTTGGGTTGAATTGATGAATAAAATTTGATTAGCTTGGTCGATACTTTTAAATAAGTCATTATATAATTTTTGTATATAACCCTATGTATTTCTACATATATATACTGGGTGCGTCTGCCTGAATATGTGAATAATAAACAAACACACATTAAATGCAGAAGAAATAATAAAGGTTTTTTTTTGGGTTGTGACAAAATCATATCAAATTAACACCATCGTCATGTCATCAAACCATGGTAGTGGCATAAAAAGAGAAAATTTATGTTGTGATGTATATTTTTAGGATATTAGCAACGGTATCTCTGCGAATAGAACGTGTACATGAATTAATTTTGTGTGCTTTACTTAAAGCATTATTTCACTTTCTATTCAAAATTTGTTATATTCATATTTACGAGGTGTTTCAACTTTTTGATCGTTTGAACATTTTGAACTGAATTTCGCTCGATTACTTGCTCTAGGGACACATAAGACGGTTGTGTTTTAGACAATATTTTCAATTTTCATGCCTAATTTATCGATTTATCTAAACTTTCTTTAATAGCAATATGTTCACTATTACATACGGATCGTGAATTTCAATTACCAATATGAGTAATTGATTTAGGCAGAAAGATTTAAATACATGCAGAGATTTATGAGTGAATGTATACGTTAAAAAATTAAATTCCAAGTAATCAGACTTTAGTACCACAAACAATTATAATTCGGCTAATAAAAAATAAATGATTTAAATCGTTTTACGATTAGATCAAAATATAAAAGTATGAAGAATTAGGAGAATTTCTACAAATTATATGGCTGACATCAAACTTCTGAGTAAACATTATTATTAGATAAAATGTACGTTATCCAACCTTCAGTCTGATTTTTGAATTAAATTGTTCTTAATTTGCTTCTTTATGATTTTTGAATAAAATCTACATAATTTTTAATGAGTTCGCTAGTACTGACGTAATCAGCTTTTTTAGCAGATACGGGGGCCTATGACCAGCGATATTCCAATTTTTTTAAGCCATTAAAAGTATATTGTCTTCGTTTGATGGGAACTGTTATCATGAATTTAATGTTTTTTTTTTGCTAAATTGAGTCGTTTTCATCACAAATCGGCCTTCTTAACATATTTGATGAAGATGATGTCTTAGGGATCCCACTTGACGGTGCATGAGACCGTTAAACCGGTGGAACTGTCTTCGCCTTATTTGGGGCAGATTCGCCGGGAGAAACCCGCTGTTTTCAAAATGTTTATTTCTTTTGTATCGTCAACAATCTCGAAACGCCTCAGAAGTTGTTATGCTATTCCGTTTTTTGTTCTACTGTGGGCAAACATGGCACCCATCTCGTCGTTAGCTTTCTCTTGCTCAACTTTTCGTGAAAGAGTGGGTTCATTTGAGAAATCTACAATGTCAGCAAACTCTCTGAGCTTCATCCGGCGGTATTCATCTTTCAATTTAAAAAACTATTTTATCAAACAAATATTGTTTAAGGTTTGTTGGAAAGGCGATCTTTGAAATGATGCATAAATAATTTAACCCCTTAAGGACCAACCCCGAGATATCTCGGGACATACGATATGTAGTTAAAAAAAATCGGTCCTTAAGGGGTTAAGAATGTAAACATTATCAAATTTAAACAACTTTTACTGCAAAAATGTGGAAATTAATAATTTTCTAGAAGCCCTCTAGATTCTCTAGATTGTAGCTACCTTTCTAATAATGTATGTGTTTTTTTACCCGATTCACTGCAAAAAAACTGAATTTATGTAATATCCTTTTTCATGTTTGAAATCCTCTAGTGCCATAGGCCGATAAAAAAATTATTAAAAGTGTTTTTGAATGCTTGTCCTCTAGTGCGTCTTTTCAACTGTAAACTAAGATTTTTTTTGATTGTAACAACAATAACAAACATCGATAACAAAATAACGGCAGAGTCGTTAAAGCTTTGGCGTTCGGATCGGGAGGTACCGGGTTTGAATCCCGATAGAGGCATCGGGGCAGGATGCAAAAGAAATTTTTCATCATCTCATTACGATCGGTGATGGAAATGAACACAACTATGACCCCCTGTCGGAGTGCACAACTCATGGGCCGACCCATCTTCCATGCCAGTGCTATAGGCTGGCATGGAGCTATGCAATATGCAGATTGTTCAACGTAAATCGTATCTATAGCCATACGTTCTCAATTTGGCAAGCAATGCGTAAGGTAGGACGTGAAAAGCGAACTGCAAAATAGTTGGGTGTACTTCAGCCGCAGAACAACAGATTGCATGGATTGACTATCTAATTTAATTTAATAATATCTCGATGCTCTACATTGCAAGTTAAAAATTAAAATTACATTTAACATTTAGATCTAAAACACATCAACTTAGAAATAATTAAATTTAGATAAGATTAATGGAATATAACATTCATTTTTCGAGCTTTTCGATTTTTGAATAACCGAAAATTAAAATATCAAGCACAGCTGTGGAAACTTAAAATATAAAAAACCATTCTAATTAACGAATTTACCTGTCGTGTACTAAGGCACTGTCACTATTTAAGAGTATTCATTTTTGATCACACATGTCACTACACACTGATTTTTGTAGAATCCTAGATCTTTTGAATATGTATATGATTTTTACCCAAACAATCCCTTTGAGATATTTGACTGTTCTGGGACTTTTCGAACACTACTAAAGTCCGTAAAAGTCGATTGTGTTCATTTACCGATAAATATGTAAATTGATCAAAATACTTAGTACATTCAAAGATTGACGTATTTTCAATTAGTACATTTTCCGTTAAATACGAGGGTTGTCTGAAAAGTTTCCGACATCAACATGAAGTTGGCAGCACTCGTCAATAAAAGTTGGGGAGTGTGTTTGCGCATATACGTTGAAATGTATGTTGTTGTAATGTAATGTAATGTTGTTTAACAATGATTTGAGTGAGTCGTTGTGAATTTTTTTGTGAAAATAAAAGACCGAGTATCGGGCTGTCATTATATATTTATTTTTGAGAGGCTTTACGCCTACGCATATCAAAGACAAGTTGGGCGCTGTGTATGGAGACTGCACCATCAGTTACCACCTGGAAATTTTTGGCAACTGAATTTAAACGTGGCCGTACCAGCTTGACTGACCGTTCGTTCGGGACGTCCAAAAATTGAAAACCGCTGACGATAACATCGCTAAGTTTAACAAGACGCTAGGCAACCGTCGAATTAAAGTTAGAGAAATAGAAGAGGCTATCAAAATGTCCAAAGAACGTGTTTGGCACATATTGAATCGAGATTTAGGCATAAGAAAGCACTCCGTACGTTGGGTGCCGCATTTGCTCACTTTGGAGCAGAAACGTGTTCCATTGAACATTTTCAACGCTCTGTTGGTGCAGATTAAGCGCAATAAATCTGAGTTTCGGCGCTGGCTAATTACTGTTGATGAAAGTTGGATACACCATTACACTCCAGAATTAAAAATACAGCCAAAACAGTGGGCTGCCAAGGAGGAATTGGTTCTAAAAAAAGGCAACGGCTGGGAAAGTGATGGCGATTTGACAAGTTTAAGGCAGAAATTGCGGAAAACGACCACATTTGCAGAAAAAAAATCATTCCACCAAGACAATGCGCCGTCTCACACCTCGGCGGTTGCTATGGCGAAAATAAATAAATTACAGTTTGAAATACTTCACCACCCTTCTTACTCACGATCTAGCCTCAAGTTTTTTTTTGGTTCCCTAAGCTAAAAGTTTCGCTCGGAGGACTCGGAGATTTTCGTGAATGAAGAGGCCATCACCGTCGTAAACAACTATGTTCAAGAGGATGAAAGCATCGCTGGGAGAATAGAATATTCTCTATATGTATAGACTTGCAAGGAGACTATGTCGAGAAATAAAAATAAATTTGAGGATAAAATGTCTTGTATCTTTGTTAGGTCGGAAACTTTTAACTTTTTTTGTTTTTAAATGTGTTCATAAATTCGTTGATGAGAAGCATGTTGATGTTTGAAAACTGAGGCGAGATTCCATCTTAGACATTTTAGATTGGTAAAAATAAGTTTAGGGCATAGAAACGTTTTTTATATTTAGGATTTTGGAATTCATTCCAAATAGCTTTGGATCCAAAATTATTGCATAGCTCATGATCAATATTACAAAATAGAATATATACAAATTGATCGTTTAGTTGTAATAGATTTTTAACCTTTAAGGTCGCAACTTTAAATCTTATCGTAACTGGTATAGACATGCTTGTTAAAGCTTTTTTTAATTTTTGTGTTGATTCACGCAGTTACATAGAAAACTTTAACACTCGTTTGATTAAATTAATTAAAAATAAAAAATATATTTTTATAAGTATTCGATTAAATCGCTATTTTTGTTATTAATTTATTTGATCTCTAACCTGTAAAACGATCGTACGAAAAACGTGATTGAGCACTAAAAATTGTCTGTCTATTAATTTACGTATAGTTTGATTTAAAGAAACCTAAAATACAATATATGTGAATTGTACATTTTATTGCATTTTACACCAATAAAGAAATGAAGATCGTGTAATTTAATTGTACGATGAAATCATGAAATCCATTCCTTTCTAGGGATTACATCATCATATTGAAAATACCCTCATATCGGATCAATAAAACTCTAAAATGTCAAAATAGTAGCGTCGTCTACATAACTTTACGCGATATTATAGTTAAGAAGTTGTTTTTCATAAAACTTACACACCTTAATAGATTATCAAGCTAAAGCAACAACATTATTATTATTATTTGTGAACGATCACAAAGCCCTGAAAAATATAGTGATTGACGGAATTATGTATATATAATTTTATTTACACAAAGATAATTAACAACAGTACCGACCATATTTTCATTGGACAAGTTCACATTGTTTTCTGGACTGGGTAATTAATTTTGAAATTAATGTCCATGACGAAATCATAAGAAATATTATTGTAATGGTTATAACCAAAGCTAATACAATTAGTGGATCAAATATTTTTTGTAGTTTAAGAGTGCGTTCTGCAATGAAAAAAACGATTTTTTTACTCTGTTTAATGATAGGTATAAATTTAGGTTTTACATTAAATAAAATCTAAAATATACGATCTTAACCAAATACAAAATTAGTTATAGTTTTGACATTTATTTAAAATTATAAAATATTTACATTTTGTTTTCTTTTTTAGGATTCATCCCAGTCAAAAATTCCCCGATTAGCTGATGTCGCGACAGCATGTCCAAATAAAATACCAATTTTAAGTGCTTTAAATAGTCTGAAAACTCCATTATCGAAACCAAATTCAAAAAAATGTATAAAAACACCACCGACATTAAGTAAACGAGGTGCCCTCAATCTAATGGCTCAACACAGTAGCAATCAGAAAAATAAAAATAATTTTAGTAGTGCGGTGGATATAAATGGACTCCAGAGTGATAAAAGCAGAGGACAGGAATTTGATGATTTTCATAAAATGTTAATGGAAACCGATGATCCATCAAATTCTCTCGATATAACTAAGCCACCATCTTTACTCGATTGCTCAGTGAATGAGGATATTATTTTAAAATCGTCACCGCACACAACGAATAAAAATCGTTATTCGTTTGGTTTGGATTTAACCGACTGTTCATTAGACTGTTCTATTGAGCTTTGTGACATATCGTCACAGTCCAGTAATGTAGCCCTACCACAACAGTCGAAACCATCGAGTACTAATTTAACGAAACAAAATTCATTTGAGGTAGATGAAAGTTTAGGAATTTTGACACCCGACCAAATGAAGGAGTTTTTAGATTCGGCCACAACAAATAATTTAGATTTGCCATTGGACGCGAGTCACAATCAAAGTAATAAATTGAATGAGATTGACCAGTGTCGAATAGATCAAACGCCTTCGCCAGAAGAGCTACCGCTTGATCCTGTCAGTGTGAAAACAGATATATCTGACGTGGTTATGGACAGTATCCCATCGGTGAATATTTTATATCAAGAATTGTCACAAGCGGATTCCGAATCAAAAATAGATCAAATGACAAAATCTTCCAAAGCTTCGAATTCATTTATTACATCGATAACAAGCATTACGAGTTTGGACACCGGATACCAAGGTGATGGTGAAATGTCACGGCCAGCCAGTCGCGGTGCAGATCATTCACCGTCAGTTTTATCGCGGTTATTACTAAACCAACCAAAGATAATGAATAACCATTGTTACGTTAATATGAATGAAAGACAAAAAGCTCCGCGGCGACCCGAGCCAATGACCGATTCAGATTTTTTTACTGAGAGCGATGCCGATGATATATTTCATCGTGGCGACCGACGTGCTCAAGTTATAGATGGTCAACTCTATGGACCCTTGTACCAGCCATCGAACGTATTTATAAACCAACAAAATGTAGCAGAAGATTCTTGCATGGAATCAAGCGGAATATTCACAGACGGTGAAAATCGTGCCGAAGATGATTTACTCAACCGGCTTAATCAACCGAATCAGAATAATGATAATATATTATCACCCGATACCTCATCGGAAACATTACGCAGCAACGCAAGCGAATGCAGCCAAAAAATGACGACACCAAAGATAATGCATACATCCACAACGGGGCTTAATAATTCTGATAGTAATCATTCGCTTATCAGAGATATGTCATTTAGTTCGTTAAAATCGAATTTAAACGATGATGATAAAAACATCAACGTGACTACAAATATAACGAGCGGTGCAAGTAGTAGTATGTCTAGTGGTAGTAGTAGTAGTAATATCAATAGTAATAAAAAATTAAATTCTAATCGTAAAACTAGTAAGAATGAAGTAAACATAAATTTAAAGACATACGAAATGACGAAACGGGTAATTAATAACTACAGTAAAAGTAAACTGAATAATAATTCAGCATCGTATTGTGGCGGCGTCGGTGGTGGTAGCGGCATCGGTAATAGTAAACGGAATCAAGAAAATAAACAACAACACAAAGAAAATATTAATGTATCGAATCGTAGCAGTGGTTATCCATCACCGGCCTCAGCCACTAGTATAACACCATTTTCACACCGGAAAATACAAAATGCTAATAAATGGGAAGTGATTATGAGTAAAATTGAACAGAATAAAACGGTTAGAAGTGGTAAGCTGAATCTTAGTGATGTCAAATCAAAAATATCATCGGGTCGGACAATTTCAAAAAGTGCAACGGTTGGAAAAGATTTAAATTCGTTGGTTGTAGAGAAAGGCTCAACAAGAATTACAACCTCAAAGAAAATTTTAATGAACAGCAATCGGCGGTAAGTTTTATATACGTACATTTTTATTTTTGTTATATGATAAGTTCACTACATACATAAATTACATTGTTTACTCAGTTATCTCAATTCTTCTTTATTATATTTAATTAGTCCATACGAACCTCTTTAATTGTGTACTTGTTGGTTGTAACAGTTATGTATTTGAAATTAGAGCAATTCGTGTTTAAATAACGTTGATATGGGTATTCTTCCGGCATATTATGATATTGATTGACATGTTGCATTACTAATTTATCTAACGTTTTCTAACTACATAAATTTCAATATACATAATATATAGCTAGTTGTGGGAGCTTTTAAACCAATTTTTATGTTTTAGTGCATCAGTCATTTAGTGCATCAGCGAATGCTTGTGATGCATGGAGTCGAATCTTGTGATAGAGCAAGGAAATTAGTTTTTAATTTTGAAGTGTGGGTGGAAACCACGGTATTATCGTACAAAAAGCTATAGCGCCGATTCCCTAGGCTGGGAAAATAGTTAATGTTAGCTCTATAAACAAATATCGCGCCACCGAATATTTTATGCAACAGATTAATTGTATTTCCACTTAGCGCACTTGTCTCTATACAGAGCTATCCCGATGGTCATAGTAATATTTGACTCCATTCTATAACGGTATCGTAGACTTATTTTAACGAACAGAAGCGTATTATATTAGCCGCAGGGTCAATATTTGGCGATTGTGGATCATTGAGCTTAAAAATTCATTTGGTAAATAGTCCATTATATTCTAGAATCGTGTGTGCAATCACCCACTGTTTTCTCATCCGCGTCGTGTTTCTACTTCTATTAAGTCACAATCGTTAATACCTCGATTTTTCTTTGTAACATAATGTGTTGATTATGTTTAAATTGCGCTGAGCTTTCATTTGTTAAATTTTAGAAGTGTCTCTATTTTACTTTTTACGCTATTTGCCTGTCTCTCTGTGCCATGTCTCTATTTCAATGGTACTCATTGACGTTTCATAATTTATCCCTGATTGGTACTCTAACTAAAGATTTATTCAGTTTTGCAGTGTTTACCCTCAGCCGAGAGATCCTCGGCTGAAGCGGATGGTTGCTCGGCTTTTAATTTGTTGAATAATTTTTTGGAGCAGACTATCTCTTATTTAATATATTTTATAGTTAAAATAATATCTCGCTGAAATTCAAACAACACAATACAACAAAAGGAATATTTCTTGTTGCATTTATGAGAGAATGAAAGGTTACGCATTTCCAGCGGGATATTATTTCATCTATACGTGGCGCGTTACCGTATTGCACAATTACATTGGTAGGTATCGTTGTATATTCATGGACGCTTTCCAAACCAATAGCCGAAACTGATAACTTTACGATTTTGATATTTAAATTTTTTAAATTATTTAAAACAAAGCCAATTTAATCAGATTTAGTTTTCGAAGCTTGACGTGCTTTTACTTAAAAATTTCTTAGTAGACGTATTCTGTCATTTACAGATTTCCAACCATTAACAGAGCGTAATGGTTGGAAATCTGTAAATAACAGAAAACGTCTTATTAATTTTAAGTAAAGGCACGTGCTTTGATCTTCCGTCACTCATCTATTATGATAAGAAGCCGTACAGACGCCGGCCAGTTATGACAATATCGTTGACAAAATAGCACTACCTTGTCGTTGACACAATTATCTGTGCTGGGGGGTCGATTCTAATCAGAAGTAATACTTATACTTGTTTCTGGTTGAGAACCTAACAAAACGGGCACTGATTAGTCAAGATGACGGATAAATTATAATAGGTTTTAGATGCGATACACTACGTTGTATTGTTCTAGACACTCAGACTTCTTCAAAACAAATGAACCGAGTTGGGTTTAAGTATGATTTACCATATTGCATATTCAGAGAGAGAGAATCTTGGGTATATGCCAACAATTTTAGAAAAGCTTTCATCGTACTTTAAAGTGCTTACTAAGATCTAAGTAGTGATGAATGCCTTATCTAGTAAAAATTATATTAACCGATAATACATTCAAGTTCAACTCAAATTTATTTAAATTAATTTTGCGTTTATTTTAAGTTTACATGTTTAGTTTTTATTTTGAGTAAAACAGTGCGCAGATAAATTTATTCATATTATTGTATAATTTATGTCTGTTTGAAATCAATAGGAATTTAAATGAGTTAGACAAACATTATTTATGATAATCGGTCTTGTCGCAGCACAATTATTTACCTTGATGCAATGTACATACACAAATTTTAATGAACTGACCCTCTTTTGTCCTATACATACTTATTATCTGAGTTGCATGCTATGCACATTTTAATTCACAGCGGCACGAAAACTGCTTAGTTACAAAATTTTTTGTTTATGAATGATTGACGAATTGAATATTCAAGACATTATTTTATTGTTATTTTACGCAAAATTGGTTAAAAATGTTTAAAAATGAGAAAAACTAAAAACCCATAAACGAAATATAAAATTTGACTCCAGTTCGGCCGACCTTCAAGATATAATAAAAAAAAAGAATCATAATAAGCCATTTTTAGTGTAGAACATAGTGAATCGATTTTATTACCGTTTTAGTTTTTCTCTCCCGACTCAAAATATATTTTTTTTCGGTTTAGTAATTTAGTAGTCGAATAGAGTAGTATACACAACTTTTTTTTGATATCATCGTTTGATATTATTTAGTTAGTAAGATAGGAAATAAAATTGCGATTAGCTGATTGTTATGTTAATTCTAAATAAATGTGATATAATTAATAAGACGAAATCCTAGAGTAATATTCAATGAAATTAATCGAAGATGTTAAATTTTATAACAATTTTGAAGTGAGTGCGCCGCAAATAATTTCATGGTTTATTTTATAATCTTTTTCTTGTATTTTTTGTTTAATTTTAGAGGCCGAACCTACAGTAAAGATAGCCAGCAAAGCTCACAAAGTGATTTAAGCGTATCGACGACACCAAAGTCAACGAAATCATTATCAAACACAACACGTAAGTTATTTTAGAATTTTATTTATGTATTTATTTAGTTCGTGTCGATTTTTTTTTTGGATTATTCCGCAATACACAATTTATAGACGGTGATGTCCTAATTTGTTTTAGGACTAATTAAAAAACGTAATTAACGTATGCCATCGAGTTGCCAAATTATTTTTAAACAATGGTACATTTTTAAATTTTTTTCTCATAAGAAGCATGTGGTGCAAAATTATTGTGTGTAACCGACTGTGGTCTATGACTCCATGAGGGTGTGTTTTTGCTAAATTTAAATATAATTGAATGCGTCTACGTCTAATGTCTGTCTAAGTTTCACATTAAATTGTAATTCAATTACCAATTTTGTCATCATTATGTATTTCGATAGTTAATGTACTATGTATTACAGAATCTTAAGATATTTTGCTTTGCTTGATTGAATACACAAAATGTAGTTGCGTTCGTGTATAATCAACGAAATCATTATTCAGAAATATGAATTGAAAAAAATTGGAAATTTTACAGAAATTGCTTTAAGGTTCAGGCTCATTAACAAAAATCTTTGCTTAAGAGAACGAATCAAGTTTATAAGTTTCGTTTTTGCGAAAATACAATAATATTACAGAAACATCGCAATTTGAATAAAATATAATCCAGTGACATTGTGTCAAATTCACTGTATTTTTTTAAAGGGTGGACCAGTTAACGGCTTCCTTTTAAAAATGATTTATTGATGAAATACAACTTTAATCAAGTGGCTGCTAGCTTCACAGTAGCCCATCCTGTGAACCCAATTTTTCAGTACATGTTCGAAGGTTTTGCACGCTATTTCGCAAATAACTCCAGCAGTGTTGTACTTCGATTGTTTGATGGCTGGTATAGGATGTCGCGCCAATCAGATCTTTGTACATCATTCTCCTCAGTCTTATTTATTTTTTCTACAATTTACAATTTTGAGCACCATGCTCATTTATAACGAGGGTGCAGTTCATAGTTTTCACCTGCCGAATGCCTGCAATCTGTAGCAAGTTGATGTTCTTGGATTCCTAAATTGAGTCGCATACTTCGAGTCGGCTACAGCAGCAATATCCTCAGTATTACACACGGCAAGTACGGGAACCTGTTCTCCACTAGCAGCCGTCTTGCGAACTTTCATCACAAATTTGCGTTGAGCAGACGTGGTTGGCGCTTAGCTTCGGCCGAAATTTCTTTTCAAAATTCGGATTGTTTCGGTAACACAGCACGCACTTTAGAAATAATTTTCAATATTTTACAACGTTGATCAAGCGTAAATGTGTTAATCGCGGAACTGTGTTTTGTCAATATTTCGGGCGGAAAACAGTTGTCAGTGTCAAAAAACATATGAATTAAAAAGAAACCGCTTATTATATTGACATTGGACTTCTCTTATTTATTTATTTATTTATTTGTTCATTGACATTACAATTTTGGTAAAGGAAAAGCACATATGGAAGCAATATAAATGAAGAACAACAACCACAAAAAAAAAATACTTCCATTAGGCATAAAAACCTCCGATTTTTTCAAAAAACAAATCCACTCCATGCTAGTACCCTCCGTATTGAGCTCAAGCTCATTTGTTACAGAGAACACTGCAAGAAGTGAATACTTACATACTACATACAAAAATAATACAAATGAAAAAAATTATTACAAAAATAGTACTACATGTATTATCATTCAAGCGCGCCACGCTAAATAATCCGCTTTAAAAGATTTAGGCGACGCTGACCTCTTAATTTCTAGCGGAATAGAATTCCAAAGAGAAATACCCCTAACAGAAAAGGATGTATTTAAAGACCTACACAGATTTATCGGGGGAAGTAAACGTAAATTTGAAGAATGGGACCTACTGAACAATAACTTGTTAAATAAATAGGGAGGTTGCTTCGATCTGAGAAGCTTAAAAATAAAAAGACACACACGAAGTTCATAGAAGTTAACCAAACTACAGCCAAGAGTCAAATTTAAGAAAGGAGAAATGTGATCATATTTCCTAATACTAAAAATGAAACGAGTACAAGCATTGAAACATCTTTGGAGAACATTCATATTATCCTGAAGCATTCCAAACAAAACAACGTCACCATAAAGAAAATGTGGAAGAAAATGCGAGAGGAACATACGCTTTTTAAAACTACTATCGGCGAGCCCTACAACCTTATATAAACAACTAAGCATTCCAAAAATCCTTTTACTAACCTTAACTAAATGATCACCCCAAGTAAGAGTTTTATTAAAAATTAACCCTAAATTTCTAACTGTATTAGAGAATGGAATTAAACAATCACCGAGAAAAATTCCAGGAAAAGAGGAAGTATTTAAAGATTTTTTATAGATTATAATAGACTGGGATTTACTAGCATTAAGAGCGAGTCGGTTAGATAATGACCAACTATAAATTCTTTCCAAATCATCGTTAATTAAAGAAATATTAGAGTGAATGGAATCATTATCTAAGCGACTACTCCTATATATTTGGACATCATCAGCAAATATATGAAAAGAAGAATGACGAATGGAACATGCAATGTCATTAATGTACATTGAGAATAGTAAAGGGCCAAGAACCGACCCCTGAGGAACGCCAGAAGAGACAGGTAAAAAGTCAGAAAAAGAATTGTCATAAAAGACTGCCTGAAAGCGACCCGAAATATAGTCTAAAATCAATTTAGCAGCAGAGAGAGAAAAATTAAAGTTTGAAATAAGCTTATTAAACAAATTTTGATGATTAATCGAATCAAACGCTTTAGAAAAATCTAACAGAGTAAGGCAAGTCATTTCTCTTTTACTCATACTACGACGAATATCATCACAAACATTCAGTAAAGCAGTGGTAGTACCGTGAAACCTTCTAAAACCTGATTGAAAAAGGCTAAGCAAATTAAAGCTATCAATATGAGATTGAATTTGGTTTTTTACTACCAATTCAAATGCCTTGGACAGAGAACTTAAAATGCTAATAGGGCGGAAATGGGAAAGCTCAGAAGGATTACTAATTTTAGGAATAGGAATAATTTTACTCATCTTCCACTGAGCGGGATATGAAGAGGTCGTTAAAATAAAATTGAAAATATGTAACAAATACCTTGATACAATAGGAAAAATGCGCTTAACTAATTTCAAACTAACCATATCTAAGCCAGTGGATTGCGATTTAACTTCCCAAATAGCAGAATGCAAATCAACAGTAGATATATTTGTAAACGAAAAAGAATTAAGGGGTTCGACGGACACTAAATCAATAATGGAAATATCATGAGTGTGACTAGAGTTAATTAGATAAAGGTTAAAATCATTTGCTTTGAAATCTACAGAAGCAGCCCCTTTGCAACTACCAAGGCCCAAGTTGCGCACGTTGCGCCAAAATATCTTAGAGGGAAGTGAGGGATCTAACTTATCCTTGAAAAAATTTTGCTTAGCGATACGAATTAAACCTACCACTCTATTTCGAGATTCCTTATAAGCTAGATAAGACAAAGAATTAGGGCTAATTTTCCAAAGACGATATTTGGAAAAACAAACAAAAATAGCACTCAAAATCTCTTGAGTCATCCAAAGGGGGGGATCTAGGTCTAAAATAAATAGTAGTGAGAGGAACGCAATTATAAAATACATAGTTAATAGAGGAATTAAAATAGTCAATTTAGTCAGTAGAAGTAGAGAGAGAAAAAATATTATCCCAACAAATAGAGCCACAAGTTGATGAAAGGTGAGATTCATCAATTTTAGAAAAATCCCTAAAGCTGAAACTTTTAGGTCTAGGTCGAGAGTAACTAGGTCTCTTAAACCAAGCCGCAAGAAATGGATTCAATAAAAGTAAATTACTGTTGAATATATTACTGAGTCAGTCTGTCCAATCAATTAAGATGGAATCGAACGATTTAGTCGAGCTTGTGTATAAAATGGTGTCAAGACCTCGAATCTTGAGTTGCATTCCCAAATGTTGGTTTAAGCATACCTAATTGGCATCCAAACAGATGTTCAATATAAAAAATGTACGCGATAAAGATTTAAGAAGTTGCTGGTTTGAATGAATGATGAAATGAATATTATGAATATACATATATAAACAAAACTCAAAAGCTGAAATACAAAAATAATAGATTTGTCAATCCTTCCGGCGATCAGCAACAAATCCAAATGATACCTTAGTAAAACAATGCTCTGTCATGAAATCAAAAACAAAAATTATGCATGAAACGTTTTGGGTTCTTCATGGTCCCTGATGTTTTGATCAAGGAATACTTGATAGGGTAGGTAATCTAGAAGGTAAACCCAACTGAAGAAGGCGCCTTGATTTATGTAATATAATTAAAAAAATGTCGCACGAATAATGTCTTATTCCAAAATAAATTCTTGACCTCAAATAAAGCACTTGTTTGAATTTTCACGCATTATAAAAATGACCTGACCTAGTGTATGATTTCTTCAAAGTTTTACACCACTCAAAACCGATTTTTTTTAATTCTACTTTGAATATTGTAACCAGGAAATCCAACACTTTACGCAACCAACAAAATTCAATCTTTTATATTGGTAACCTCTGGGTTTGCCGAAACATCACTGATGTAGATGTTCCGAATGAGGTTCACACTTTAGGTCCATAATACAATTTATCACTCATTAATAAAGAAGACATTCGGCGATCGTCAAAGGAATATGGCAATGTTTCGGGTTGTTTTGTTGTTCAAAATTTCTTATCTCAAAATTTTCAACTCTGATGAAAAAAAAACATAAAATTTGACTTTTGAAAATAAAATTTTTTAAGAAATAATCAGAATATTATTTAATAAACGCACGGATAACGGTAATATTTCAATAATTATGCTACGATCAGAATATAAAGAAAAATTATTATATTGTGAAGCGACCAAAGCACATATGAAATACGTTCAGTCCAAATTTTTTCCTGCAAAAATAAAACAATTCAAAGATTTATTTAGCTTTGTTCTTTTAAGTTTAAGCGTCGTTTCACTTTTTTACGAATATATGCAGGTTCGATTTAAATGAATTTATAGAGCCTATCATTGTAGCAATATGTTTTTATTTTCCATGCAGTTCCAAGTTTAAAGCATTCAATTTTCCCTTGATTTTGAAGAAACCCCGAATTCATTAACCAGGAAGCTTCGCTCAATTGATCAAAGGGTTGATTTATAGATTCGAGAAATTTTTTAATCTCAATCAAGCTTAACAATTTTATAACCACTTTACCTTTACTAACCCATCGTACCTCTGCATGCAACATAAGATCCGAATGTTCATCTTCAGTACCTTTTAGTAAGACCCTGAATAGTCGGTACCTTAAAGGCGCTGCTCTAATAGAGTTAACAATTTCCATTATTATCTTCATAGCGTGAGCAAATGGAAGTATTTTACTGCACAAAATTTCCTGATAGATAATACAATGGTATGCCATAAAGTTGGGAAAACATTTATCTTTTTACACATAACAACAAATCCGTTGATACTGCCCACCATTTCTGGTGCGCCGACAGTGCTAATCGCAGATAGCTTGTGGAGAGACAAATTTATTGATTTTTTGCATATGCTACGAATATTATACGAGATATCTTATATATACGAGATAATTATTGTATTCGTGGTAGCACACACAAAACAGCTGGTAGGCGTCATGGTGTCCGCGGGTATATGGTTGGAGACCAGGGATCTTAGGTCTTGTAGTGCAAGTACATGTAGTGTGTAAAATTACGCCTAGTTCGAAACGTGTCTGGAGATTTTGACCTTAAAAGACTTAACATGTTCCATGCTCTCACTTTAATTATTGAGTTGTCCGTTTATATTTTCCGAAGTCATTGTTGAAATGAATCCGGTAAATTAATCCGAGGTCTTTATATAGGGTTCATTAGTTGATGGTGTATCAGTTTGCCGCCTCTCAATCCAATTTTTGCTTGCGTCAAGTACTGATGATAGATCTTAAGGCATCCAGTCATACCTGAAACACGTTTATTGTGAACGGATATTTTTAAAATATCATTCGATTAACCAAATAGTTTTAACAGTTGCTTGAGTGATTGACAGCGACCCAGAATCTATGATGCTTTCAATAACTCGTTCAGTTTGATTTGAGTGTTGATTTTGTACCAAAAATAACAACGCGAGGTGAGCAAATCGGAAAAACGTATAGTAGTGGTTATTTTAAGCAAACCATTGAGCGCATGCGCCTCATTTTTCGTGTTGTTCAAATATTTGAAAATGAAAAATCAAAATCACATAGCAAACAATCGGTTCCACTGCTCACAAGCAAGCGAATAGAAGAGATGAGGTAGACGTCAGCATCATAAGTAGTCCTCCGGTTCAACCGGAACTTTTTATTTTGGTCTAACTGCCATTGTAAAATTGAGGAGCAGAATGTACAGACACATGAGAGAAAAAATACAATACGAGGGCTGCCTTTTATATTTCGGGATTAGAGAACAAAAACAAATATTAATCATCGAAAATCGCTTTATTGTTTTTCAAAATATTCCCCATGAAGATTTATACACTTTTGCATGCGTTGAACAATTGTTGAAGCACGTTTTCCACTCTGATTATGGTATCTCCAAAACATGCATTCTGAACGCAGCAACCGCTTTTTCAGGTGTCGAAAAACGTTGACCTCTCAGTTTGTTTTTTACGTACGGGAATAAAAAGAAGTCATTGGGTGACAAGTCAGGACTATACGGCGGATGACTCATCAAATCGATGTTTTGAGTGCTCAAAAATGCAGTTGTTTGAGCCGATGTGTGAGAGCTCGCATTATCGTGGTGAAGAGTGTCCCGTCTTCGGCAGTTGGTTTTCCTGATTTCTTGGAAGACAACTGGCAAACAAATGGTTGTGTACCACTCAGAATTGATTGTTCTGCGTTGTTCTAGTGGTACGGTTGCGACATATCCATTTTTTCCGAAAAAACAGGCGATCATTTGCTTGCAAGTGCTTCGTGCGCGAACAACTTTTGTTGGATTCGGCTCATCTTGAAACACCCATACAGTCGACTGCTGTTTACTTTCGGGCTCATACGCTTAAATCCACGATTCATCACCTGTCACTGGACACGAGCCTTTTTTTGAGCGATTGACAAATTGTGTGGGATCCATCGCGAACAAATTTTTTTGACATTCAAATGTTTATGCAATATTGAATGTATGCTGGTCCCGCTAATGCCTAAGGTTGTCTCAATCTCACGATAGGTCACATGACGATCTTGCAATATCAGTTCGCGCACAGCATCAATGGTTTCCAGAACAACAACTGATTCTGGACGACCTTCACGAAATTCGTCTTGGAGTGAACTACGACCTCGATTGAATTCACCATACCATCGATAAACACTGGTCCTTGATGGAGCTTCATCGCCAAAAATTGAATTAAGTTCATCCATGCACTATTGCTGCCTTAATCCACGTTGAAAGTTGTAAAAAATAATCGCACGAAAATGTTCACGATTTAATTCCATTTTTTCGCCGAGATGTTGAGTTAATCAGTACTGTAAACAACACAAATAGTGCTCGAAAGTAAACTTTTGTTGCAATGGATAGATCGGTTGGTTCCTAAAACGCCTACTATCTAGTAAGTATCTAACAAGAGGTTAGCTGAGAAGACGAAAATGTTATTCATTGAATAATAATCTCAATTTTTATACAAATTTAATAATCACAATTTGATCAAGGGAGAGGGAGTACTTTCATATATATTAATTTAAGCATTAATTAATTTGTAACGTGTGTGAACCGGGTTCGAAAACCATCTGTGATTTAAACGATTCTTACACATCACATTCGATTTATTGGAATATAGCGTATGTCATTTACTTGCTTTTCATTCAATTGCTCAATAGACAATTAAATAAAAATTGCAAGAGTAGAAGACCTTTCGCATTTAGTTTTTCAGTCTATATTGCCTTTCTGAAGCCATTAGCCATATGTTATTAAATCAAGCCACACATTTGTTTTTAAGTTAAAGTACGTCGATCAGTTAATACCGATCTCAGCCCCGTTCCCAGTTTTCTTTTTATTACCAAAAGATGGTTCTGTTTTGTTAATTTTTAATTTCTTTAGGTTAATTGTAATAAAATTTGATAAACATGAATCGGGCCATTTTTATTGCCGATACTGCCACTAGATTAATCCAGAATTTAAAACATCTAATTGTCATAAATCTAATTTTATTAAATTACATACTTAAAAAAGCCAATTTCAAGTTTAGCGATACTTAAATTTATGTATATAGGGTGATTAACATTTACATATTAATACTATAGCAAAGATTAAATTTCTTATCCGGTTAGGGAACACGTAAAAACAATAGCTCCGTCAAATGTTAAACAAAAAAATTGCAGTGTAACATGCAACAAGCGAAAATAATCGACGAGATGTATTATAATAGATAATATGAAATCCGGGGAAAAATCTGTTGTTAATTACACAATACGGGATTTCCTTAAACATTGTTGTGTCAGTCCACCTTGAAAATTATAATAAATAATTTTTATTCCTAAAGCTTAGCCCTTGTACATTTTTGAGAGACACTACTATAAAATATGTTTATACGGTAAAATAATTAATTAACCTTGTGCTCCAGAACAACATACGAATTATTTATGAACTATAAGCAGCGTACTACGAAATATACGTGTAGTGAACCGGGATTCAAAACTAATTTTGATTTACTAATCATGATTATAATGTTAATATATTAACGATTAAATAAAATTAGATTTACATAATTACAAAATATTTATCGATCGTTATAAAAATCACAATATAAATAATAAACCCAGATACTTATTTCCGAATATTTATTAAGTGATACACGTTCCGCCTTTCTATATCACAATCTATATTTTATTATCTCGCAGCTGAATTATTTTGTTTAGTTGACGAAAAATTTGTTTTGTGATATACTCGGCACCTAATTATCGTTTTTATATTTTAATCTGGCATGTAGTTAGTCGCTAGTAGGTAATTAATTACGTGCCACGTTTGATATTAGTATTTTGATTGTTTCGTATAATTGGTTTAAAAATTTAAGAAAATATCGCATACGATAATCGGGCCAATAGGTAAACCAGTGTAAATTTTAATTAACATTTATTATAAATAACATAAACACAATAATAGCCTAAGGGTCTGAAAGTTCTGTGTTTGTGTTCGATTTATAATATTTTATTTCAATTACTTTACGTAAAACATTGTAAATTATAGATGTGATGTTGAATAGAATCTGGGGTTTGTAATCGTTTTTAATTTAAAGCGATACATGTGCTCGATATACAGTGTATTTATTGACGGTTTATAGCTTTATCCAAATGATTCTCACGAGTTTTGAATTTTATCTTAAAATATTTTGTGTTCCGGTTCAGAGAAATATTTTTCTTTACGACAACGAAATAAATATTTTATTTAGGAGACGTTTAAGGAGACGTTTCCCTTTACATGTCAGATCAAGCATAGAATTAGATTTTTTTACGAGATCCTCTAATACTGGCCGGTTGAGGCTTCACCTGATTTTTTATTATATGTGTAATGACTCTAAAAATATTTTCTCTTTTAAAATTTTGTCATTTTTAAAAACTAGAACTAAATTAAGTTATAATATTTTTTTGACAAGGAAACAACCTGTAGACGGCTGAGTGTCTGTTGGCAGCTAGGGTTTTAAGTAACAGAATAAACTAATTAAAATAATTAATTGGAAATAGTGAAACACTTTAAAATTTAAGAAATTTATAATTTCAACCCTGTTACATGTGGTTTTTGGTTAAATTGTGTAACTATATTTTTTTTTTGTTAATTTGTAGCTACACTTTTGAAAAATGTTAAATATCTCACTCCTGTGGTTTAAGTCGTCTACCACAGAAAACTCATGGTGGTGTTCAAATTGAATAAGTATTAGTGAAATAATTAATTCGCAATTTCTGAATTTTGCAAATCATGTCCACATGACGCAGTTAAATCATTAATTTCAAGACTAATTATGTAGACGAATGTTTTCAAATTTAAATTTGATTATAAATTTGATTCAATTCCGTTGTGAAGTAATAATTTAATTAATTTGCACTCAGATTGGGATGTTTATTCAAATTAGTAAGGTACAACATTGAGATTTCAGGCTAAATTCAACACAAAACATCAAAAATTGTATTTTATTTCTCAATGTATATTTAAGTTGTAATAGATTTTCGACTAAACAATTTTTTTGTCCGTATTTATTCAATAGAGGAGTACAAAACCAAATTAAACCACACAAATTAGTTTTACCATTTCCGAAATGGTTGCATGTAAATTATTTAATCATATAATTGATTATAAAATTTGATTTGAATTTTACTTTTCTATGGTTAAAAATAATGTTAAGATGCTAGTGAATTTATTTAGGCTTTGATTTATAAGGCTGTCTGGTAAGCTTTTCTCACACTACTTATGTGCTAACCCGCCTTTTCCCTAATTCTAAAATAAATTTTCGCGCGCTTATAATTGAAAACAACAATTTGTTCAATTGGACCTTCTTGTTGATGTGTGGGACAAAGGAATTGCGTTAAAGGGCCTTACTGTCAGCTCGGTTGGTTGACAATTCTACTCACTATAGGATTTAGTCGATTGGACGCATAGCCGGATGAAATTTCATTAAAATCAAATATAAATTTCAATCGTAATTGATTATTCTTACTGAATCGTAGAACTATTGTGAAGAAGGGGTGTCGGTGATCGAATTTTAAAATAAAAATTAGATCTGCACATGTATATTTCCAAACTTTAGAAACCAAAGTGGAAATGCGCATTTATTTTAATGCCTGAGTAAAACTTAACTTTCTCATACGGTACAATTTTCTGAAATCTTAATACAAGAGGATATGTTCGATCATTTCAATGCAAGAAATGACCGAAAAACTAAATCGCATTTGAAGAAATTGCGCCTTACGTAAAATTAATTCCGTTCTGGAATAGGCATTTTGATATCGAAACAAAAAGATCAAGTCGATGTTTAACTGTAACCAAAACTAAACTAAAGAAACTAAACGCCGATAGCATCTGTTTTAGACGATTAAATAAATTGGGTGATTTTACAGTACCGAGATTAGAAAGTGCAACACCATTATTTTTCAGGTAAAATTGTACTAATTGCCCTTGTCCTTATCGTAGGAGGCTGCTTTTTTGGGTATAAATACAATCGTTTTTCACTTTTTGTAATTAGTTTGAGATAATTATTCGCACGAAAAAGTTATTAAAATTATAATTTGTTCAAAATGGCCAAGTACACACAACTAACTATGGCTCAGAAAAATCGGATTCTGGCATTGTCTGGAACACCTAAAATATAATCGAGGCAGATTGCTGTTGAGATTAGATGCAATTACTCGACTGTGAGCCGTTTTTTGAAAAAATTTCATTCCACCGGTAAACTGGAACGCAAAAAGGGAACAGGTCCAAAAAGGAAGACAACTGCACGAGAAGATTCCAAAATTATCAGAATGTCAACAGCCAATCGAATTAAAACTACTGTGGATATTCGGTCTGAATTCAACGCAGAAACCGACAAAGAAATCGGGGTTCATACGATTCGTAACCGCATCCGGGAAAAAGGATAGATGGCCAGGTCCCCGGCAAAAAAACCATTTCTTACGACCAAAATGAAACAAAAACGGTTAGAATGGGCTCGAAATCACGCTGGTTGAAGTATACAGCAGTGGCGAACAGTTATATTCTCCGATTATAGTAAATTTAACCTTTTTATATCGGATGGAATCCAGTACATCAGGCGTAAAAACAAATCAAATACAACAATGTGCAACTAAACAAAATTCACTAAACATTGGGGGTAAACGTCTAGGAAGAAATTAGTTTGTTAGTCGAAGACCTGGATCAAATTTACTATCTTGCGCGGCTGGAGTGTGCAACAGGCTCGAGCAATTTTGATGTACGAAGTGGGGGGAGGTAGTATAACCAGTTTTTCGTTTCGATATTTTCGATCGGCGCGTTATCTCAGTATTTTTTATATGCGCTTTTTATCTACTTTCTTTTATCTACGGTTTCGGAAAAATTTATTTAGTGAGGAGGGGAGGTATTTAGTACCAGAGAGCTGCCTTTTTTTTGTTTTTTAACCCCTTAAGGACCGATTTTTTTTAACTACATATCGTATGTCCCGAGATATTTCGGGTTTGGTCCTTAAAGGGTTAATTTTTGTTATTACGTTAATTTGAATTACTGTGTTGTTTTTAAACTTTAGAACTTCTTCAAAAACACGTCAAAGCCAATAATTTATCAAATAGCTCGCATACATTTAGTAAATTTATTTGTCAATTACTAATTACTTTTTTTTACTTTTAAAATTTTTATTGTAAATGCGAGATTAATACGGGAAAGACATAAGAGAAAAAAATTTTAAGATTTGAAAGAAATGGTTCATGTAAACCTTATAATCTTTTTTTTTGTGAAATACCTAAAGATAAACCTTCAAATCAAAATGTGACCTTTTATTTAAAGATTAAATAAAAATGGAGAAAAAATCTACCCCAAACGACAATTCACATAGATATATTTAATCGAAAACCTTAATTCACCGAAAACGACAATTAACCGAAAGTTAAAGCTAATAATTTATCAGAATAATATTATTTTTCTATTTAAATTTATTATTACAAATTAGCAAATTGTTGCAAATGTAGTTAGTTATCTTTTAGTTCCTAGTCTCGACCAAAAATCACTGATATATTATAGTTTGTGGAAGAAGTTTAAGTATGAAGCTTCACCTCAATCTTTACTTCATCAGTAAATCCGTTTGAGTTGTAGAGAACCAATAACATTTTGCCTCCACGTAATGAGGAACAATATAACTCGTGTAAAATCAATACCAGTAGGGAAAACGGATAATGTTATTTGTTTAAAATATGTATTCATAATCGGGGAACCCCAACTATATTCACGTAGTAAGGGATATCACTTTAATAAATAATAGAACAGTAGTATTAATTAACTATTTGAGCAAGGTGCATAAAATATTTAATTTTAGAAACACATTAATTTAGTTGAGTTGTATCACACAATAATATTTCAAAAAATTATTTAAGCTTTCAAATCTTACTTAGAAATGAGTCGCGCCAAGCACTGCAGCGAATTATCCTAATTGAAATTTTAGGAAGAACGAACAAATTGGTCATAAATGCGTTGAAACAATATCTTGTAGAATCTCGGGGACGTCTTCGAAAAATTTTCAAAAGAGATGATCGATGATCATTATAGCATAAAAAATCCATTTGAAACATCTAAAGAAATCAATAACAATTTAAGGATTGACTGATCGACAGCACCATTTGATGACCTTTTGGCTGTCAGTTTAAAAAGCTGCACAGTCAATTTAAAATGTGCCTTGTTTATCGAAGAAAGATAGAAAAGCTAGGAGAAATTTTGCAAGGGAACATCTTGAAAACGCAGATTCAAGAAAATGGGTAAAAGTTCTATGGTCCGAAGAAATTAAATTAAATTTGATTGGTTTTGATGATCGACATTATGTCAGACGTCGACCCAGTCTGTCACCACAGTTCACGAAAAGACATTCAAGCATGTCGGAGGGTTTATAATGATATGTGTAGTTTTCTCATCGTGTGGACCAGGTCCTCTTTTCTGGATTAAAGACAAAATGACGGCTGATGTTTACGTTAAAATCTTGAGTCAGGTTATGAAAAACTGTGCAGAAAACGTTATACCTATTGGATGGATATTTGGCACGATAACGACCCCAAACACACGTCAAAAAAAATCTGAAACAAGGTTTGCCCAGCGCAATGTTAACGATTTAACGTGGCCGAGTTATCGCATTTAAATCCTGCAGAAACTTGTGGATTTCATTCCAAAAGGACGAAAAGCTCTAAAAAAATTCGAAATATGGACGAATTATAGGAAGGGGTACCAAACCGCATGAACGAATATATCAGTTTCGAAGTGCCACAAATTAGTCGAGTTCATGAACTGTCAATGCAATGAAATGCTTAAAAGAAAACGTAATGAACAAAATGGAACATAATATATGGAAAATATCTGTTTAAACGTTTTGAAACAAAAAGTGATATTTTTTCTTTAAAAAGATGTGCCTGTGTCTCTCAAAATAAATTATTTCTATAATCATCATTATTCAAATACCTGGCAAAACATAAAATCGCCGGCTCCTTTGGCACTTTCATGGATTTTTGAAACCATTTTAATTATGTTTTCAGTTTTTTAAGAAAAGGTTAGCAAAACCTTCCTGTCACCAACTTGGATTGAGGGTTTCGACGGGCTATTATTTTATGTTGTAGAAATAAATAGATTGCGAGTATAATCTCAGCTATCATAAAACATGAACCTTGATTTTTCTGACACTTGACTCAAAATTCATGGAGTGGTATCGACCCAGGTGATTTTCCTGCTTTGATATCTATTTGTATTATGATAATGTCCAAATTTAACTTTATTTTGAGAGATCTTATATATTCGCAAATCGTTTTTTTAAAGAAAAATTAACATTTTTCGTTTCAAAACATATTTTCTCTTGTGTTTCATATAAATCTTTGATTTTCCATACAACTTTCTGGTTAGAATTATCGATTTGCTTAACAATTTCATAAATTTTCTACTGGTTTCTACAAATGTCCGTAGAAAATATCTTTTCGTGATAGTGCTGCCTCTAGCGGTGAATAGTAAAAACTCATTTTTTTAAAGGTTCAGCTATTTTCTACCTGCAGCACTGCTTTCTTCTACTTTTTGGGTAAGACTGAAATAAATAATAAATGGAATATCCTTTTTCTTAGTATCCTTTTTTGGAAATTGGATATCGCAGGTGCTTCCTAAACAATTTATGTTAAAATTAGGATAACATCCTATAAATAAAATTAAATTGGATTGTGCGGTGTGGTCTGTTATTTCAATAAACAATCGATTTAATATTTCAGATACATATTTTAACCCTTAACGGTCCGAAAGTCTTTCAAGTTTACTTCCCACCAGGTCCAAGCTATTTTTCTTTTTCGAATAGAAACGAATAGAAACATGTGGTCTTGTTGCCGGGTAGGCGTCGTAGAACTCAAGTTCTCCACAGTAGAAGCTCCGGTTGGACGTGAGCTTGAATATGCTTTTGTGTAACAGAATTTATTGTTTATATCATATTCAACTTAGTGGTTAGAACCCGTTGCCGCACACTTTTAAATTGACGACCGTGCTCAGAAACACTTTTTCGTTCTCAAATGTTTATGACTGTCTTCATATGGCAGTCATTTATATGTTTAGAAGTGAAAATTATCGCATTTTAGCCGTGATAGCCGTCATTTGCTTATCACCAATTTTTTTTTCTCTTCCCAGAAAGGCTGTAGCCGTTATTTGCACGAACGTAATAGGACGGCTGTAGCTGTCATTTGTCTGTAGGTGGAAATATATCAGATTGTTAAACATGAAAAATCGCACAAAAAACAATTATGTTATCTGGTATGTTACATCTTTTTTTCGATGCATTTCTGAATAATTAACAAGTAAATGCATTAGTACACTTCGTGCGAATGATTTTCCTTTTTTATTAATTAAAATATGCAGGACGGCTATAGCCGTCATTTGCCTACATATCACCAAAAATGTGACGGCTATAGTCGTCATTTGCGGCAATGGGTTAAAAGAAAAAAAAAGAATAAATTTTGTATGCGAAAAACACAAAAGTGCACGTACACAAAAACGGTAAAAGATAACAGAACATAGATAACAATCAGAAACAAATTCATAGATAGGACATGGCACAACATTTAACGCGTTACTAGTAAATATAACATCAATAACAGTAATAAAAATATACGCGGCATTGGACCCAGTAACTCAAAGTATCATACCGCTTATACGGCGGCATTGGTGCGTTAAGGGTTAAAACCGTATATCGCCAGAATTTAAAATTTTGTAGAAAAGCAGCTCGGATAGGTACCAATTCAATTCAATGCGTGGCATGCTATATAAGAGTTGTTATACAAAGCTCAATCCGATAAAACTTTTAAATCTTGTAAAATTGTGATTTGTGATGCAATCAGCCGTTTAAATAAATTATTTTTATTTGTTTCTGACTTTGAGTTTATTTCTTAGAATTTTTTGTAGACATCCATCTATAACTGAAATATTACATCAATATGGAATGTGGTATGAAAAAAAGTTAACAAAACGAAATCGCCAGAACTAAGATCAATAGTATGAATCAAATCTACACAACCAGATGAAAATTACATCTGTAAAATCGTAAAAACTACTTGTGCATTTCAATACAAGATCATAAAGTGTTTATTGATAAAAACAACAAGAATATTATACAATATTCTCCTTCAACTTTCCAGAGATTAATTTTTTTAAAACCGCGTATTGAGTTTAAATAAAACACAAAACCTGAAAACTGAATTAAGGTACGAGTATGTATGGAGGAAATATAATATAACAAGTGTCTTTTGCACAATGCTGTTTAAAAATATGTGTGGTATGTATTCAATAAAAGTGAACGTATGCTAATTTAAAATGCATAAAGCCTAGACATGATAACAGAATTTGCATATTATAATATATACACATAAAGGAGGTTCGGCAAAAAATTTGGTTTTTATTTTGTGTGGAGCGCCCAATTAATTTTTATGTACAAACTTATAACATAACAATGTTATGCAAATGCCGAAATGATAATATACGGCCAGTGAAATTATTATGTATGTTTCTTAAAGTATTTTTTTTTTAAATTTTGTTGTGTTTTCCTAGTGAATAAACTTTCTAAAGATTTTTATGAATATTTCATTTTCATTGTGTATTTGTAAAAAAAAAAAAAAACAACAAAAAATTGATTAATACTTTGGTTAGATGCTAGCAGCAACAAAAATACAAAAAAATTAAATTTTAGTTTTGATTCGGCCGCAAACAACACACTATTCTATAAATATAAATACATAACAACAACATAATAATGTAGCGTAATATTTATGTGTTGGTATTCATACGAATAAAGTTTTTAGATATAAATTTATCTCTCTGTTGTATGTCAGGTGTATCGAACTGTTTAGTCACTGTGCTGATCATTCTTTTTTATCATTTAATTTTTTACAATTTGACACTAACGCTTGAAGTGATTAAAGTAGAAATCCGTAAGAGTTCAAAACTGTTTTTCTGTAAAAACACAATATAATCGAGAAGTATAGGCCTTTACTATTGAAATGATCGCCCTCCTTCGTTATAGATTATCGTCTCTCCAGGGTTTTCTTGTTTTACTTTTGAAGAAACCTAAAGTACATATATTCTAACCCGGTAAAGTTCGGTAATGCATAAAAATTCTCCTAAGCCTCCTCAGAAATATATATTAACAATTATCGAAATTAATTTTTTACATAAAACCTAACTGTCCATGGTAGAAATTCAAAACAAGAAAATTTGTGATTTCGAATTGATTTCGATCACTGCCAATTAGTCCTCCTCATAGCCGAGAGTAAACGACGATTGTTTGCAAACGGGTGAATCTAAACAAGTTAGTTATTCATATAAACTATATGTTACGATACGAGTAGTTGTTTAAAGGTTTAGTCTGAGACGGTTACGATAAATATAGTGACTGAGATGATAAAGAGAAAATCTTATAAAATGTTCCTTAACTTTCAGTTTTATCCAATATTCTAAGAATAGATGCTAAGAAACTGTCAGATTTATAAATAAATTTTCGGGTTGCTTTGCGATATAATCTCTAACAGCAACACAATTATGAATTATTTAATTGCCCTAACTCTTACTGATGCATTTAAAAACATTTCACTGCTACTATAGTACAGTGTGGTAAATTTTCCCAAAGACAGGAGTAAATCAGGTCTCCTTGAAAACTTATCAATGACGCTAATATTGTTAATTTTCTGTAACAGTTACTGGTAGAGTGTGTGAAATCAATTTTCTGTATAAACAAATCCAGCCTGTCCAAAGGCGATGTAGCCGACAAAAACTGATAGAAATCAGAAATTTTTACAACATAGTTAAAATGGGGCCATGTTACTTCACTTGGCGTTAACAGAAAAATAACATGTCTCTGTCTCATAATATAATAATTTTCTTTTGATAACTAAATTTATACGATGCTGTTCAAATTCTACAGATTGTCATAACTGAGATAGAAGCAAGACACTGACCTAAATAGTACTAAATTATTGATAGGGATCGAAGGCAATAGCTCGAAATATTTACTCAGGCGCTCAACGTAAATATCAGCGAAACCTTTGTTTAGAAATATTTTAGAATCATCAAAATTATCATCCTTGTTCCAAAGATCATTCTGCTCTTAGTGGAAGGAACTTATATCTAGCAAAATTGCAACGGAGTACCTTTAGTACCGCTCACCTATTTTAAGTTTGTATGGAAAAGTAATCCGATATCCTCCGAGAAGCTTTCTATTTAGATCCCGCGTATAATCGGAGAGAATCTAGATGAACATGATAAGAATATTGGAGTCGGTAGCAGTAGGAGTGAGTTGTTCTAAAGGTCGGCATATAGAAATTCTTGTTCATTCCGTCAGTTCCTTTAGAAATTTTAGAGTGGTGTTCTCCAAATTTCGAGCAAAATTTTTTCCCAAAATGATCTGTACATTGTTTTTTTAGCTCAAATTTAGTTTAAATGAAAATCAATCTTTTGGTCAACAATGATTTATTGATAAGTTGTTTCAACTAAGTTTTATATAGCTAATTGTACGATAAATTAGATTAACCATAGTGGTGCAGTTGAACTTTAAATTCAACTTCGTCCTCATAAATAACGTCATTTAGCAAAATAATTTATTTTCGTTGCGAGTGTTAAACCTTTTCAACATTATAGCAGCCATTCGGATAGAGGCTTTTATATTATATATAATCAAACAGTTTGTCTTGAGCGGTATATTATAATCAAACAGTTTGTCTTGTCTTTCGTCCATTAGGGAAAATTGAGCTTGTTTAAAGTAGTTCCAACATTCGAAGATTCGAAGCAGATAATGTTTTTAGATCGCGTATATCATTGTAATATTGGTTTTCACCCTTGTTTTAAAACTACCAAACATTAACCTTCAGTGTTGTGCCGTCCTCGTGTACAAAGTATGCATTAATTCCAAAACCTGTGTAGCAATCATTTGGTATCTCTCTAGATACTTCTCTATTTCCTAATCACTAGAACAGTACTCATAAATCGCCTCTCGCATTTTCTTCATTGCGGCCATTTTTGAGACCATAACAATTTATTTTTTCGATTTATCTGAATCCCAACAATCCATGCCACCATTCAACGTGAGTGTGAGAATTTTAGATGAATAAACCAGAAAGTTAGGAGTTTGTGGCGAGAATGTGAACATTTTATTGTTTTTCTTTTTGACAAGAATCTAGTAGAGAATCTTACTATTAAATTCGGGGTTAATTTTTGATGACTATCTTTCGGCTATAGTAAGCATCTAAACAAAAGAGAAAAAAACAGTAATTTTTTTTAAATATTTTCATTTTTTCTTCATTCAAGGCACTGACTTCCAAAATGTAACCGGGTAAGCCCGTCGCTTTCGCAACGTAATCTTCGAATTTAACAATTTGCACCAATACTTTTTAATTAAATAAGATGTTTGTATGTTCCTATGCACCGGTAGCCTCAGTAGTGAAGAAATTGTGATGCAAAAATTTCGACATCTTAAGTACTTAAGTACGATCAGTGTAATGTTGCCTTCTCGATAATGGAAATCTTCCTTCAAATGTTTAGGTAACAATTTTAACAGGCCCAGAATTATAATAATGTTAATAACAATGATTTTGAACCATTCCGCATGCAATATGTTTGTGCAGCATGCATAGCACTCTGAAAATAAGATACTTTACTTCTGAAAATAAGAATGGTGATAAAATTAAAATCCATAAACATCTTTTTACAATCCAACACACTTAATCGTCATATCATTAATTAAGTATTCCATTTGAAAACATTCATTTCCGTTCAGGCCACGAAAATGCTTTTGATAGTCTTTAATGTTCTCTGAACTATTATGTAAAAATTTGTAATGGCAAAGGGTCTACAACTTACCATTCCATGAAAATGTGGCTCGCTTACCTCCATACACAACAAGATGCACGGATTACAAAATATGCACGCTTGAAAATAGACGATTTCTCTTGGGCGCAGCTTTTATTGGTAACGTTTTGCTTGGTCACGTTGATTCAGCTTACATGTTGGAAAACATATCAATTCACGTGCCATGCAGAACATTTCGAAACCATGAATTTTTAGCACTTGAACACCATTCCACCAACTATGGAGAAAACAACCCCATTAATAGGATGTCTAAATCTTTCAACTTAATCGACGACCTATTTGACTTCAACTTATCAAAGGACAACTTTAAAAACAACCTTAAAGACTTTTTTCTAAATTTTTAATTGTTTAAACCAAAATTTGGTTTATATTTTTTTTTTCTGTTTTAAAGTTTTTTGTTGTTTTAATATAACTTTAACTATAACTGTAAATAATCTGAAATCATACATGTATATTACAAAATAGATTTCTTTAAATAAATAAATAAAGTGTGATATGGACTTTGACGCCATCTTGAATAAGTTGGTGAAACTATTCCAATTCATTGTGGATTGACTTAGTTGCGACCCAATATCTAAATCTGAACATTATATCTATTATATAGAAGAAAGTTTTATTCTTGACATGTTGGTTGCTCTTACTAGATTTGAATAATACGCCTTTTGATTGCCGCTAGGAGTGCTACATGTCCCACGAAAAAAGGTGATCAATGTTGTATACTAATTGAACATTTTACATAATATTCAGTCGAAAGATATTCAACTACGAAAGTTATATAACGAAAATCTAATTTTTTGAGAAACCTTTATGACAGTTTTAAAATCTACCGTCAGATGTCAGTGACTTTGTGTTAAAATACGAATATGTGGCACACCTAGTATTTGTATTTTTTTTTTATTATTTTCGAAGTTATTTTCGATATAAAAATTTAAAAAATTTATAAACATAACTTTAAAAAATGGAAAAATTAATTTAAATTAAAAAATTTAACGAAGCTTCGTTAAATATGAATTGTCACTTAATAATAATTATTGGAGCGAATTTTTGCATCCAAACTTAAAAAAATTAAATTATGTATCGTGCTATCTACAAAAAGTAACAAAAAATAATTACCTGTCATTATAACTAAATAGCTGTCATGCAATATTCAACAATATTTACGACATACTCGTTATGACTAGAATGGCTGAAATGTTATTAAAAATTAGTGTCATCAAAATTTATTATTTTTTTAAATTTTATAATTTTTTTATGGTTCTTCAGGTCGCTCGGGTAAAACATCATTCTATTTCTAATTTCTAAGACTAATAGATTAATTGATTTTATTTATTAGGAAATACTTTTTCGTGATATATTTATGAAAATACAGAAAAAAGACAGGGGGCTGGGTCTATTATGAAATTTTTCCGTCTCGGATTTTTTCGTTAACGGATAAGTCGGATTATATATCGGATTTTTTCGAAAACACTAGAAAAAATTCGACTGCTATTTATTTAGTTGACGTATTTTGTATTCGATTGATCATATTTTGATGTTCCAAGAGAAAAGTGATTTATATTTAAATAATATTAATAAAATAAATAAATTAGTAACATTTTAGTAATTCTAAATAATTAGAAACAAAAAATTTACAATGTAAGATTTTATTATAAGAAATTTTGAATAAATAAATTCTTAACAATATAACACATTTTTATGTGAATTTGTTATACCAGACCGAAACCGGAATTTACCAATAGGTGGCGCCACCGGTGAATGCACTTTTCGACAAACCACATCATTCGCGCCATTGTTTTATTTTGACATCTGTCAACAACATTCAATTACTAACCATACAAGTTTCTTACAATAACGCATGTTTTTTTACTTGTTAAAAATGTCGAGTTTTGTACCTACATTACGATTTGTGGACATCATTGATTTTTTGTTATCATTTGAAGAAAACTACTGCAGAATCACATCGAATGCTTGTCAAAGCTTACGGTAAGCATGCTCTTGATAAATCACAATGCTATGAGTGGTTTAATAAATTCAAAAGTAGTGATTTTGACGTGGGAAACGAAGAACGTGGAAAACCACCAAAAAAGTTTGAAGACAGTGAATTGCAACCATTGTTGGATGAGGATGACGCTCAAACGCAAAACCAACTCGCCGATCAATTGTTTGTGGCACGAGAAGCCGTCTCCATACGTTTAAAAGCCAGATCCAAAAGCTGGAAAAATAGGTTCCATTTTATGTTGAACTGCTAAAACCTGGTGAAACCGTAAATACTGAATGCTACTAACAACAAATGATCAATTTGAATCGAACTTTGCGTGAACAACGACCAGAAATGATAAAAGGCAACACAAAATGATTTTGCTTCATGATAATGCACCATCACACAAAGCAAAACTGGCCATGAAAACGTTGGAAACACTTAATTGGGAAATACTTTTACATGTGGCTTCCTTGCCAGACATCGCTCCGTCCGATTATCACTTATTTGCATCGACGGGGCACGGGATTGCTGAGGAGCTCGATAACTGGTTTGCATCAAAAGGAGAACAGTTTTTTTAGCGTGGCATCACGCATTGCCAGAAATATGGGAAAAATGTATAATTAATAATGGGAAACACTTTGAATAAAATACTCAATCATTATCATACGATGAAAGTGTACTTTTTATAAAAAAAAATCGGTTTCATATTTACACACGTGGTATTGATAACTGCAGATTTGTTTATTACAAATTCGATAATACAAGTTTCATAATAGAGTAAATATATGTCGGATCGAATATTTCCGTTAATGGAAAAATCCGAGATGGAAAAATTTCATAATAGTCCCACAGAGCTTACTAATTGATTGCTGAAAAGTGAGACAAACTAAGTCGAAAGTCGGAAATAGTGATGGTACAACATCTCAGTCCAGTTCAAGATTCCCATACATAAGTACAGTTGTTGAGAGTAGAAAAATTTTCTTAGCAACAAATCCCACTTTATTTACGTAACGCTATTCTACCGAACCAAAATGTGCATCTCCACTGCGTGTACCTTAGTATCGCTGGTTTATATTTTAATTTCCATTCATATACAGATACACACTATAAATCGGTGTTTGTGTTTTTTTTTTCTCTTATAGCTATTTATTTTTATTATACACAAGAGAATATTAATCTTATGTATATTATTGTTTAATATAAACTACATTTTTACCCAAAACATTTCTCCAAATGTTTTTGCAGTTTTTTGACGGAATTTAATCGCGACGCATGACATACGGTCTCCTCGCACATTCTCATAATAAATAAATAATAGTTTAAAAAATAATAAAATAGTTCAAATGTGAAAAGGATTTTGAAATCTGCGAATCTAGTAATTGTATTATAATCAAAAGAAAATTTCTTAATAAAATTTAATAATAAGTTTTTTTTTATTAATAATTTTCTGTATTAGTTTTTCAAATTCTATTTATAAAACGTTAAAAATGTGCCACTGTTTGAAATTTGTTAAAATTAAATAAATCTAATGCAAAATATATTATAGTTTTATGAAAAAGAAAATTTAGTTCAGTTTGTCTACTATACCAATAGTTAATTTTATAGTTGTTTTGTTTTAGTGGTGTGGCTTTTTAGATACAAATCATTTTTGGTTTATGCTTCCTGTTTTAGAAAAAATAGTTTTTGTAATTTACATAAAACTGGAAATTGTCTATAGTCCAAATATGTAACCAATATTTTAATTAGTGATTTGATATCGTATACTTATTTGATTGGTGTTTTTATAACGGACAACTACTAAAATTAGTGTAGGTCGAAATTAAATGAAAAATTATTTATATACAATTTTATTACTTTGAATGAAAGTCTACTTAACCCTTTCGTATACATATAGGTAATATGTAAGCAACATAAAATTTAGAAATTTTGATTTATTGAACATGATCTCTGATGTGAGCGGATGAAGTCATTTGATATAAGTTTGGTTGTCTGACATGAAAGAACACGAATTAATCAAGATTTCGTATCTTAAATATTTGATTAACCTTTATTCAGTTTTTTGTACAAATAAACTGGTTGGATTTGTCCCCGTCTGCCGCGTCCACCATTTAACAGCAACCTGTTTGCAATTGTCTTTTACAGCGGTGTAAAAAACTGTCGTGTACTTTTTACTTAATGAATTTTTTTTTTGGTTACTCTAGTAACCTTCATCAATTTATTTATTGATTCAATAACGTATTTATATGCGCGGCTGTTTGCGATAGTGGTGATAAAAAATTCAATTTTAGTTTTTACAATGAAAGTTGACATACAAAATTTGTATAATAGTTTATCTAATTCTGGTTGGGGATTCTATTGATATCTGTTATTTCGCAAAGTTTTCGTTTTAATTTAATTATCATCTAAATTTAGTCGTATAACTAGGTAGATTAGAACTAAGCAAACATACATATAAGTAAACTAAACAGTTACTATCTTTATCTTTTGATTTAAATGAGAAATAATAATTAGTGTAATTAACATGTGAGTTTTAGCCATAGCCTAGCTTTCGTCTATTAATTGCAATTCTTGTTTGTTTTAAAGTAAATGAAGATTTTTGTCGTTTTCCTCATACTAAACAAAATTGAGGGTAGGTTGGATACATGGCTTAGTGGTCAAAGAGGTCAAGTCATGCATAGTGATTTATAGGAAAAAAATCCCGTGTTTAAATGATGCTATAATTTAAGAATATTCGTCAGTGAATATAGGATATAGAGAGGGCCACACAGATAACATTTTAAAACCATTCGAACCAGAACAATTTTTTTTTGATTCTATGTTGCAGTTATATGTATAACTATAATATTAGTTATGCAATCAAAAAAGATGTGTATGTATCCATATATCAATAAAAATTTCGTAATTTACAAAAACTAAAGAAACTGTTGGTTGGTTGGTATAGTTAAAATTAGTTTCTAACGCTAATAAAAAAACATAAACGGAAAAAACTATTCCAAAATAAATGGAAATGCAACACACGCGTATCAATAGCACCTCATATTATCGTTTTAATTTTTTTATTAATATATTTTAAAACTAGATTCAAATATAGTTTTATTACTAGGAGCGCCGACTTGCTTTACTATCAATATAGTTTATAATTCTTCACGCGTATCCAACTTGTAAAATATGAAAATAAATGAAATATGCACATTTGAGATCATAGAAAAAAATATCCCGCTTAATTAAGCACAACAATTTTTTTAATAACTAATTGCAAAACCAGAAAATTATTTCTAAAATATTTAGATTCACTCTTCAATTTTCTCTGATATATAGAAAGTGGTCAAATAGAAGATATTGGGGAAGTTTTTAATCTTGTTAATTGTACATTCATTAGAAAAGAAATCTTGAGTAAATATGTTCACTCTCTATTTAAATGTAATTGAAAATTATTTATTTATTGCGTGCGGTAACCCTGAAAAATTAAAATTGATAATATCGCCCTGAATAAATAAATCATTCGAGTAAACAATTTTGCGCATTTTTATAAAGAACTATTTGTACTAGAACTGCTATTCACTGAGTAGTTTTATTATTAGGTTTTGAATAATTAAATTTAACACTCGGAGTAATCTACTGAGATTGTACTTTGTCACATCAACAAATAGTTGTCTTCGAGGGTTGGGAATTGGAAATAATGTACGAATTTCTTTATATGGAAATTAAGATTTATTCATATTTTCCATTTAGTTAGGTGGTAATTTTTTATCTAATTTTGCTTTTAATGTTTCTATTGTCGGTGTTTTAACACTGTAATTAGATGTGGCATTTAAACATAATTCATTGACGCGAGATCTTGACGTAAATATTATTCTATAATCGAAAGTTTACCGGCAAAATTGTGTTCAAAAAGTATTTCATTAATGAGCAATTTTGACCGATGAGTCAGTTATTCCTCCCATTTTCAGAATCGAGATTACATTTAGTAATCTGTTTTGCTTAGATTTGCATCTTGGTCTCGATAATGGTTTAACGATTCGAGAAGAGACAGTAGTTGTAAAAATAAATTGTGTGCTTAACTAACTAATGTGTTTAAAGTACAATTAATGCTTGGTTTAAAACGTTTCAACGGTATTCCGCACGTTTGTATGGAAGTGAAAAAACATGCATCTACGTCCAGTGCCATATCAGCAGTTTTGAATACTAAGTTGGTACAGCTAACTTTTCAAATTTTTAAAGATCTTTTAAACGACATACGACAAGTATATATTCTATAAGAAACGAATGATTTGCCAGCAGCCGCAAAATGGTAAATGTATGAATTGTCAAAAATATTCTAAACATATATGGGACTAAAAAATTGTAAGCCAATTCGTTGGCTGTTTTTGTTTGGGGGATTTCCTATGGCATATGTTGATCCTCTTGACGTACAAGTACCAAAACTTCGTTTTTATTAAAATTTCAATAACTTAGACGAAAATTTAAATTTCTTTCAACATGTTTTAGCAATAATTAAATTTTCACGATTCAAGATTTTTTGGTTTTGTCTTGGGGGTATGGCCACATAATAGAAATAGTCATTGCGTAGACCGAGAATTTTTTCCTACCTTAATTTATATTAAACTGAAATGTACTGTTGAAATGTATTGTCAAAACTTCATTATCCATACAAAAACAGTGTTATGACTTTTCTCTAGTTATTCTGTGGTATGACTGACATAGAATTGACCATTTGAGAACTACAAAAATGTATGCAAAGTGAATTAGTTTTGGACATGATACGCATTTCACATATTAATCTTCGTCAAGATGGATTACTAAAACTTACAGAAGGAGGGGCCTAGCGAGAGAGATAATGCTACAACATGTTCCAACTACATAATAAAATTTATGAAAGTTTGTGATTATGTCTCATTCGTGTAATTTTCTCTTCTAGATTTAGCGAATCTAACTATATTTCTGCTAAATGTTTTGGGGAATTCCAGAAGCAAACAAAGTGGATAAATATGCCTTACCTAAACTGACGACACGACTACTCCAAAACGTATTTCATGAGTAATTTATAACCTACATTTTGTTTTCTTTTATATCTAACACCACAAGTGAATAATTAAAAATTATTAATATTTAAATTTTGTGACCGCTTACTAACACAAAACTCACAAACGACAATCAAGCATGACAGAAAGAGTATATAGTCATTTATCCTGAAATAGAGCTAGTATTCGTGTGTGAATTATGTGAGATGAGTCATCCATGGCATGCCTGATGTAAAGTACATAACAGGTGTGAGACGGTATTTATTCGGTACAAGTGAAATAAACATATCACTATTTACATTTAAATAGACATTAGTATTTAGTTATTTCTTTCAATTATAATATTTATTGTAGTTTCTAATTTGTGTTTGGCAACGGGTTAATGAATGATTGGTTCAATGAATCCTTTCTTAGAACTGAATTGCTTGATATACCCCAGGCCCGCCCAGGTTTGTTTTATATCTTCTTACGTTTTTTGCTCGTTCCTTTTAAATATAATATTCATTTGCCGTTATTTTTCTGCTTAATCGAAACAGAAACATCAAAGACTCGTCATACATATTTCGTTTATCTTAAATTAATCATTTAGTTACAAAAAACGACAACAAAAATTTTATTTATTCATACTTATTTAGAGAGAGCAGGAATTATAAACGGATGGGTAGTTTAAGCAAAGGCACAAACCTTAATATTTACAAGTGCGTGCCATGGTCGAATGGAAAGAAACAAAAATATACCAGTATAAGAATTGGTTTGAAATTTTTTAAACGCCTAAAAAGGGCTTAATAAATTCCAAAATTGGTATTTTTTATTGGATATTAACCCGTTTATTAATGTCAATATTTCCAGTTTTAATTATTTCATTCACTGTAATTTTTTCTTTGTTCGTTAGAGGACACTACTTGCATAACTCTAAATCCCACTATCAAAAATCTTCAAAACCATATTCAATGGATTAGTTTATCTACATTACAATTTGGAATGAATGATGTGTTGGAAGTATGGTAAAATTGGTGATAGCGTGGATAATGATTTTTAGTTGTACTACCTAATGACGAGTAATGGTTTCGTATAACTGGTAAATACAACGAAGGTGAAATGTTAGCTGCTCGAAGAGATAAGAATATTCAAAGAGAACTCTGGATCGATAAAAATAATTTACGAATACAATGAGACTAATCCGGATGATTTAGCATATTAGCCAAACCGTATTCTGCCTTACCTCCGTTTGAAAACACATGCAGTAAATTGAAATCTGTCATTTCCCTATAGTTTTTATTAACCAAAAAAGCGAAGACGGTTAACAGTTTTGCTGCTGTTGAATTTTTAATGTATGCGAGTCAAGTTCAATTTTTTTAAAATAATTTTTGGCGGGTGTCCTGTCCGCTAACCCAAACCCTCCTAATAAAGCGAAAGCCGTCCTAATAAACCGGATTAGATTAGTCCAATTTTAGATAGTTTTTTCAAGTATATTTGAGACGTTATTTCCGAAATAACTTAGTATGTTAATTTCAAAAAATAAACTACTGGTTTTAAAATTAGACCGTGACGTCACCTTACCCCTTAATCCGAAAGTCATTTCAATAAACGCGTACATAATTGATTGACTGATTACGCGTACATTGTCTGAATTTGGAAGGGTTACCATTCTATTCTATATGGCTGCAAACTTGTTGAAGCAAATCGATTTAAGTTTTTCTATAACTGAAAAATGCACTTAATGGTATGTAATAATAATTATGTACTTTTTGTTTGTCTATTATATTGGGAACTATAGCTGAGTTACCCGGCGTTGCAGACTGTATATATAGTTCCGGAGGCGTAAGCTAGAAGAGGTTCAGGTAGATCATCCAAAGGAGGCAAATTCACTTTTCCATTTGAACAACACATTCCAGGCGATTTATTGTGAAATTTTAAAGCATGACATTACAAACAAATGTTTTTCATTTGCCCAATTGAAACATTGTAATCATAGTCTTTCTCGTAATTGAATGCTGCTAACTTTAAATCACCTCTAAAAGTTTCTATTAATCGTCCATATTGTAACCGATCGACTTCCAGCCGGGCCTCACGATGTTCAATGGTTTCAGTAGCTCTAGAAGAAGACATCCTGCTTCGAACATTTTCAAGTCGTGTTTCACGCTGTTCAGTTGTTAGATCAGCTCTTGAAGAAGACATCCTGCTTCGAACGTTTGCAAGTCGTGTTTCGCGCTGTTTAGTTGTTTCATTAGCTCTAGAAGAAGATGTACTGCTTCAAACGTTTGCAAGTCGTGTTTCATACGGTTCGCTTAATTCAGCCACTCTTGCGGCTCTAATATTCTTCGACTTTGCAGTTACATGCCCAATTGATCTTTTTTCGATGGCATTTTTAAGCAAGAATGAAACGTGTAGCTAATTAATCAGGAATGACGGGCATTCAAAACAGAAATTTATCAAAACGATTTTAATGTTCCCTTCGATACGTTTCACCGCGAACTGTGTTTGAAAATGTCTTTACGGAATTTTTTTTAAGCAAAATCAAATGTTATCTACAATCAAAAAGTTATCATAGATTAACACGTTTATAAACTGAAAACTTAAATCTAATAAGTATGTATATTCACTTGAAATATAATACCTGCAAAATAATCACCAACAATTATTTTATTGCAATATAGCTAACTAATCGAGAACAACAGCATCCGAAACACAAATTAATATTAATTTATTCAAATCGATTAAAATTACGTCCACTTCGATACGTTTTACCGCGGAACTGTGGTTGAAAATGAAATTTCGAAAAACAAAAGAAGTTTTTCAAACTAAGGCAATTTTACACGAAATTTTGGGTTATTCTGGATTGATAGCCAGATGGTATTTTTACATCAAGGTGAGGTTATCAAGATGATGGAAAATACCATCTGGCTATCAATCCAGAATAACCCAAAATTTCATATAGAAATCGCATGTATGCGTTAAATACAATAAAATTCGAGGTTACCAAGGGGTTGGCAATTGCGTAGCGAATCATTAAAATTCGCTAAGGCATTGTGATTATACTTTGTATGAAAGTTCAAAGTATTTTCAATATTTTTGTAGTTTGGTCACTGCAGTCTGATGAGACGACCGAATTTTTTAATACAAAAAAAATTCAATGTTTCATTAGTTCGAAACCAAACTTCCATCATCTTGATAACCTCACCTTGAAGCAATTTTACACGTACAATAATTTGAATCCAAGGATGTTTCTTATAGAAGATGCTATTTTCAATTATAAAACGGTAGTACTTTTCAAAGTAAATTAGTTTTTATACGTATAATATGTTTTAGTACCTTTCCTAGAATTGATTTTATGAAACAATCATTGATTATTTAAGTAATAAACTATTGGCGTTTAGTATGAAACTACTATTTTCATTAAAAGCCGCCGGTTGCAATAGTGGATTAAAATAGAATGATAATTATTTCTGAAGTTATGGGGAAATTAGAACTCGCTGACTATGGTACATTTCAAAACAGGATATGATATCACTAAACAGTACATGTCAAACCAGTAAAAATGGATTATTAGTTATGGATAATATAAGTGTTCAGAGATTTGTCTTCAGTTAAAGTGATGAAAGATTGTCTTAAATTTAAATTAATAAAATTAATTTTAATAATTAAATCAATTATAGTAGAGGTATGATTTGTGTATAACAATCGCACGCTAAATATCCTTTTTGGTGTCTAAATTTGCGGCTAAGGCGCTATTTTGGAACATTTAAATAATTGTATCAATACATATAAAAATGAATTCTTGATCCAGGGCAGACTTCCGGATTGGAGCACATCACTAATTTCAAATAACCCCTTTCCTAAAGTCATTCCCGTCAAAAAATCTTAAAAAAACTGAAATTTGAGAAAAATTTGTACCACAACCCCTAGACCCCGGAGTCCAGCCCCTTCAAAAGTATCCTGGGATTGGTCCTGAACATGCAACATATACATGGTAAAAATTTCATGGCGATCGGTAAAGCGGCTAAGGCGTTTTTTCAGAACAATCAAATAATTGTATCTTTACATGTAAAAATGAATTTTTGATCCAAGGGCGGACCCCCCGAATTCGAAAATGTCTCTTATTTCATATAACCCCTTTCCAAAACTCATTCTCGTAAAAAAATTTAAATTTTTTAAAAAAATTGTATCATGGCCCCTAGACCCCGGGGTCAAGCTCCTTCCAAAATATCGTAAGGTTGGTCCTGGACCTGCAACATTTACATGTTAAACAATTCATGGCGATCGGTTGAGCGGCTGAGAAGTCATTGTGGAATAATCAAATATTATAAATTAATTTTTGATCCAGGGCTGGGCCCCTCGGATTCGAACATGTCAGTAATTTCATATAACCAACCCCACAAACTCATTTTCGTGGAAAAATTTAAAGAAAATTAAAATTTTCGAAAAAATTTGTACCGCAGCCCCTAGACCTCGGGGTCCAGCCCCTTCCAAAATATCGTAAGATTGGTCCTGAACATGCAACATTTGCATGGTAAACATTTCATGGCGATCGGTTGAGCGGCTGAGACGCCCATTAGGAACAAACAAACAGGAATTCATTTTTATATACAGCTAATCCGTTAAGGGGTGATTCCTTGAACAAAATCGTATGTAAGGGGGGTCAATTTTTGATATCCCTTGTGATACAGGGTGTTTAAAAAATTTGGTTTGGGAAAAAAGTACAAGCGAATATTAAACTGTAACTTACAAAATATTTATCGGACGGCAACCAACAAAGCATCATTTGGCGGACAATTGAATAGGCTATATTTAAGATCTTATTAGCTATCTTGCATCTGTATTCATTTAAGAGCTATGACGTTTAAAAGCTAAAAAAAAAAAAAAAAAAAAAATATTTTTTATTTTTAGCTCATAGCTCTTGAATGCAAGATAGCTAATAAGATCTTAAATATAGCCTATTCAATTGTCCGTCAAATGATGCTTTGTTGGTTGCCGTCCGATAAATATTTTGTAAGTTACAGTTTAATATTCGCTTGTCCTTTTTTTCCCAAACCAAATTTGTTAAACACCCTGTATCTTAAAGGATATCAACAATTGACCCCCCCCCCCCCCCCCCTTCCTTACGACTTTTTCATGAAATGAACCAAGGAATCGCCCTTTAACGGATGAGCATCCCAATCGGGGACACCCTGTATATAGATATGGCGATATGCTAGAATTTTGGTATGCCCTAGAACGCGAAGTTTAAAATACTTGAATTGTATGTCTAACCAAATAATATGTTATTCAAAAAACTCTCCATTAAATGTTGTAACAACTTCGATTTCTTAAGCATCTATTTTTTGGAAGTCATCTATTTTAATTAGAAACGTCGAATATTATTGTTACGCCAACATTATAGATTTTACTAACAAGCGAATTTGTTGATGATCTATAAAGATGGCAAATGCTTAGCACAAAACAAGCCATTATGTATCTATATATTTGATTTTTGGACATCGTCGTAAAAGTTAGATTTGATGTTACATCTTTATAATACAACATGTACATTTAATTATGTATGTTTCCTAACCCACAATCTACTATATATTTCGATTTCTTTCAAAATCAGCAATGCCTATATCGATTTCAATTATATAACCATTAAAAAGCCATAAACTATAAAATTATAAATCGTATAGACGCCCGTGAAATTGTAATTTAAAATAAATGTTTATGGCCCTTTCAAGCTTTAACTTTCGTACGACGTTTTATGATTAATCTTACTTAAAGAAAAGCAATCAAAAGTGTTTTTCAAATACTTGATTATGTATGACTATTAAATTGCCATAAAAAATACTAAAACAAATTTTAAAGTACACAAAACGAAAATAAATAAATCTAAAATTTGCAGTGACGACGGGCCGAGCTTGTTGATTCAATGTAAAAATAATCATAAAAATGACTAATAATCTAATTTTAAATTAAATTACAAAAATGAATTACAATGAATTATATATAATGTTGGGTATTTATACAAAACAACTATCGCTATTAATAATGAGCCAAACAAATTGTACGGACTATTTATTGTAACGAAAATAAATTTTTGGATATATGATCTAACACTTTATATTGTATGAACTGTTATACACTGAGTGATGTGATTAGTTATTTTGAGCAAAATTAATTTGTAAATATGATATTTAACATATGTTTTTTCTATCACTATAGTGTCTATCTATAGTTATTTTAGTACACAATGTGTTATGTGAAAATTACCATCATCGCATCATCGTGCGGAAGAAAGGAAAGTCGGGAGTGCACAATAGCATAATAAATTTTTTTAAATAATGCTGGGATTTTGATTTGAAAACAACAACCACCTTCTCCGTTGGTCTTAATTTATGACTAAATCATTTTAAAATTGTAAACAAAGACGGAAACAATGTTTTCTCTATTGAAAGGGGTTCAACTCAATGAATAATGGCTTGATTTATAATTAATTGTGGTAATCTTAAATTGCTTCATAAATAGAGAATATATTTGTTTGGAATACAATTTAGGAATTAGGAATTGTTACGGCGTAGCACCGTGGTTTTATGCTGTTTTCTAAGGCGCATTAGCCTTATTCTTTTAGCTTCCCAGGTAAGATGTAAATTAAATATCAATCAAAAACGAAAGGAGGGAAATTAAATTTTCCGTTAAAATATTTTGATTAAATCTCGCCAGAATCTTTTTCTATGATTAAACACACTTGTCACACATTTTCCAACCGAAACATCTTTTGGTTGGTTAGGTTTTGGATTAAAATGTCTTGATCAATTTAAGTGATTTTGGGTACAGTTTGGTACACCTAAAATGTTATCGACTCAGCCAATCAAATCGTAACTGTTCGATTTAGTCATCATTTCAGTAACAATTTTGGGTGTATACTTTTCGTTGTGTTCAATCGGTCAACATTTTGACCAGACGTTTAGTATTTGAATATATTATTAGGTTTCTTATCACGTCAAAATTTCAAGTGGCACGAAATCATATGAGTGATTGTTTCTTGCCTGAATTAATAGGTGACAGCTGTTATTCTTGCTCAGAACTATTTTATTCTTGCTGTGACCATAAAGTTAAAATGAATTCGTGCGTCATGGAAACAGAACGTCACGGTAATTTCGAACTTTATATGGTAAAGCAGCAACAATTCTCCGATTTTATTCCGTTGTTTCAAAAAATCTTACAGATTCCTTCGATTTCTATTGGCGATTGGAGGATCACGAGTGGCACATAGCGGAAAAATTTGAAACTGAACGAGCTATACCAATTTGAAAATACGCGTGTTTTTTGTTGTTACGAAATGTCATTGAAGGATAGCTAATGTAATTTTTATTTTTTCCGCTAGCTGCGTTTTCCAACTTTTACAATCGTCTTTTACGAATGAATTTGTATTTATTAGTGAAACAATGGAAGAAATCTGGCAACATTGGGCGCTTTCAGGGACCACCATAAAATCCGATCGGTAAAATCTGTTGTTTTAACTTATTGGTTTACCTCAACAACACAAAAAATTAAAATAAGGACCAAAGTTGTGCGATATTTTGTATAGAAATTTTGTATTTGGTAAAATTCAATATAGAAAATGTTCTCGTAGATTCATTACAATTAAAATCATTACTATTAAAATATTAAAGAAATTGCTTTTATGCGTCACCACACATTCACTAAAGCAAATTTTAATAAATTTAATGAGTATGTTTAAAAATATTTTTCAACTCAGTTTAATTTTCCGGTCGTAATTCATGATCCCGCCCAGCTGGTCGATTCTGGTTACCATATAGGAATTCGGACTTTAATTAGTATATAGAAAAAAATGATGGCCGTTTTTTCCTATACAATATTTCTTATCATAGTTTGTTCTGACATAATTAAGAAAAAATTTATTGGATTTTTTATTTTTAGTGCGTTTCTACATATAACGTGTAACGTTTTTTTTGCTTTTAACTGAGATTAGCTCATTGTCGTAGAGTACTAAAGGTTTAAAACAGCTCTTTGGTTTGACCGAGTTCTGTCTTATTTTTTCATTGAGTATAATTCTATTTATAATAGAAGAAGATTAAAAATCCTTTATCACCTTTTAAACATTGGCGATATTCTGACCAATGTCGATTTTTCCTCTAAGATTACTTTTTGAATTTCGAATATTTCAACATCCAAATCATTAAAAGAGATTGTATTTAATATCAATAATAGACAATTGGTGGGTTAGATTTTTAAAAATAATTGGAATTCATTCTGATTATTCGGATCCGTCGAGTTTTTAAATTCGAGTTTAAGATCAATAGTTGGTTGGTCCGGGTCGAGTTGGGTACATAAACCTATTAATTTTTTTAGGTTGAAATTTGGTTTAGTATTCGGAATTTGTAATCAGAATATTTTTCCTATAATAAGGAAATTCTAGCCAAAGGACTTGCAAGGTAAAACTTAACAGTTCGATTAACTTATGATTGCACTGCAATAAACTATAAAAGTCATTATGGAACTATGACTATTAAAACTTTTTAAACAGTCGAGTTATACAGGGTTATCCAATTCGAGGTTGATAAAGTAGAAATCTGTATACCGACATCTGTCAAAGATAAACGTCAAGTACGCTGTCATTTATTTAGTTGACATTCTGCCATTTAAGAATATGGAGCATTTAACAATCGACCAACGCGTTAAAATTATTAAATCTGCTGATGCTGATTTTTCGAACAAAATTTTCTTCAGTGATGAAGCTCATTTTTCGCTTGGTGGATACGTTAATAAGCAAAACTGTAGAATTTGGGGCTCAGAAAATCCACAATTGATTGTAGAGAAGCCATTACACCCGGAAAAAGTCACTGTTTGGTGCGCATTGTGGTCTGGTGGTGTGATTGGGCCGTATTTTTTTGAGAACAACCATGGACGAACCGTTACCGTCAATTCTGAGCGCTATGGCCGCATGTTAACCGATTATTTTTTTACGAAAATCGAAGATTATGATCTTGACGATATGTGGTTCCAGCAGGATGGAGCAACCAGTCACGTAACACGAGCAAATCGAGATCTTTTGCAAGAGAAATTTCCTGGACGTTTGATTTCGCGATTGGCTGATGTCAATTGGCCTCCAAGATCCTGTGATTTAACGCCTTTGGATTTCTTTTTGTGGGGCTACGCGAAAGATCGTGTTTACGCAAACAATCCTCAAACTCTTGACGAATTGAAAACTAATATTCGTAAGGTAATGGCCGAGATACCGCCCGAAATGTGCCGAAAAGTCATTGAAAATTACCTCAAAAGAATCAAGGCCTGTAAGAAGTACCGTGGAGGACATTTGAATGATATCTTGTTTAACTAAAAATGGCAAGGATCAATCTGTAAAATGAAATAAAAATTACAATACATTCCGAATATTTTGTGTGTTTTTTTTAAGTTTACTTTATCAAGCTTGAATTGGATAACCCTTTACAATTCTCGTCCCTTTACTCGAGAAACGAATACTATTATGATTTGAAGGAAATTGCCAATGTTCAAACTGTTAATGATTGAAAAGTTTGATTCATCGTGTGTAACAATAAAAAAATCTGAGTAAGTCGCTCCCATTAAAAACCAGGACGTTCTAGTTCAAGAAGGATATTTTACGCTAAAGAATATGGAAAGGACAGAGTTCCAAAAAGAAGTATTGCCCTTCTAAAAATGGACGGTTGAGAACCCTAATTTAACCATAGTTTGATGAAGCCTACTATAAATAATAATAATTTTTATTACCAGGTAATGCCACATTTTGAACTAATTTTGTATAAATAAAGGATTTACTTTCATATCGATTAACAACGAGTAAAATCGAAATATATAATTTCAAAATTTGTATGTTTTCACAAAAATTTTGATACAAAGAGAATAAATGGAATCCTCTTGAAATACAGCTAACCCTCCTATAACACGGTCATATGTTCCTATAATGTGGCGTGTTATGTGAAACCTGTGTTATAAGAGACTAGAAGCTAAAATAAAAAGGAAGCTGAGGTTCCAAAAACTACTTAAACCAGATTTTTAGAAAAAAGTACATAAATACATATTATCAATTTCACTTCAATTAGTCTCCATTATTTAACAATTCTCTTCATGCTTACCTGCAAATTTCTTTTTTATTATATAAAACGAGACAATAGATTAACATTAACATGTAAACTACAAGTCGGTCGGATCGCCTGTAGCGCTCTTAAGAAAATTTATCGACTAAATTAAATTATTTCAGTTTCTGAAAAAAGTTTGGAATTTTTTAAAATTTTGACGAAGAAAGCTCAGTAACTTAATTTAACAGAATTATGAATAAATACATATGTGCGAATTACACATTGCAATTAGACAATTTTTAATATGGATCTTGATATTCTTGGGAATTTGAATGACCAATGATATTCGTAGTCTTGGAGACGTTTAAAATCGTAAACGATTGTAGAGCTAAATTAAAATTAGTTCTTTTCTGGTAGGAAGTTAGTTTAAGAATATAGTATAAGTAGAAAATATTATTTTTTGTGACGATGCTGCCTCTATTGCTAAGTAGCACAAATATATATTTCCTACCGATATTTTTCTGCTATCTTATACTCATAGGCTGATGACACACGAGAGTTTTTTGTATTTTGGCATTTTTTTTCTACCAATGTTTTGTTCTGCTCTCTCTTATATAAAATTTTAACTAAAATGAGTCAAAAATGTCCTTGAAATATTTTTTATTTCATTTATGTTTGAGTTGTGTGGTTGAACAGAAAATTTGTTTAAGTCGCAATTAAAACTTGTATCATAGGTAAACGGGGAAAGAAACGAAGAAAAATGCGGCATTTTTTTTTACGTGTGGCATGGGCCATAGGCTGATGACACACGAGAGTTTTTTGTATTTTGGCATTTTTTTTCTACCAATGTTTTGTTCTGCTCTCTCTTAAATAAAATTTTAACTAAAATGAGTCAAAAATGTCCTTGAAATATTTTTTATTTCATTTATGTTTGAGTTGTGTGGTTGAACAGAAAATTTGTTTAAGTCGCAATTAAAACTTGTATCATAGATAAACGGGGAAAGAAACGAAGAAAAATGCGGCCATTTTTTTTTTACGTGTGGCATGGCCCATACAGCATGTGATACCCAGATATTTGTTTTACATCGAGTTTGTAAAACATTGCCTATGTTTTTAAAAATAAAAAGTACACGCATATGGCTCCAATTGTAAAATATAGAGAAATTATAATTTCTATGGGTTTCAACGGATTTACAAATATTTTAACCAATGATGAGATTACAAAACTTAGGTTCTTCTTCTTTTTCCTAAATAGTAAAAAAGTAGATAAAAAATTAACAGAAAATTAAAAATTTGTTTATAGCAATTTTCCTCCGAAAATCTTAGTTAAACAATTTGAGCCATTAAAAAGCCACTTCCAAAGAAAGGGAGAATATATCATTATATAGGTCGAATTAATTAAGCTTTGCAAACCATTTTTCTGTATAAAAAATTCGAAGTGTATAAAATGAAACCTTGTTAGTAGAAAATTTCCACCTTAAATCTTGAGTATTTTATTAATGTGGACCAATAACCAGACTTTCAAGAGATTGCAGCAAGATACCACGACTACTGACCTACAAGGGCGAAATTTCTGATATACGATTTTTCCGAGCGTAAAAAATTAATCCTTTGTTAATTGCAATATCGCGCCGTAAATCTTGAACTTCTTGTTAAAGGGCTTTATTTATCAAGAGATACAGTGATCGTCAATGATAAATACACTGACATGTCCTTACCTTATATAAAATTCTCCAAAGATTGTCAGTATGAAGAAAACCTCTTAAGCAGACTCCTGTTTCTAGACAATTTTAACCGTCAAATAACCTAACCTACCTGAGGTGATCCTGTTAAGCAGACTTTAACTGGATATAATCGATAAAATAATGCAAGGTGAGACACGTGCATTGGAGGATAAAACACCACGAAAACACGTTAGTCGCTAGCACAGAGCTCCGATCAGCCTTGGGCTTTCTTTCTTCATCAACCTCAACTTCTTATAGACGGGATATTAAAGTTGGACCGCTAATCATTGAGATCTCCAATATGATACATATACTTTTAACGTGTGTCACTTTCGTGCTTAAAATATAATGTGGGCCATCTTTTGGTTTGTTTTTAAATCATAGGGAATGGCAACACTTTTTTGAATGATTTGCTTGAAATTTTGACCGTTTGTCAATCTGATATTCCTCGTCACGAAACAATCATGTTTTCGCTTCAAGAGGTTTTCGAAATATTGAAAACTTGTTTTCAAAGTCAGTGTTGTGTAGCGAAAATCGTCCGAATTTTGAATAGAACTTTTTTCTTCGAAAACGCTGTTGGAAACGCCTTTACCGACAATGGCGACGATCGTTACAGCGCCAGGCTGACCAACTTCTTCTGACCTTAAATTGACGCTATGAATAAACCGAATAATCAGCCGTTTTGGAGATATCTATTGGCCTGCGCGGAGTTTCGATTTGACGCCGTTGGACTTTTTTCTATGAGGTTTCGTTAAGGATAGATGTTATGCGGATAATCCAGAGACAACTCCAGTTTTAAAATATAACATTGTGACAGTTATTCGTGAAATAGGCGACGAAATTATCGGAAAGGTTCTTAAACACTGGACTTACAGGATGACTTACTGTAAGGCTAGCAAAGGGAAACATATGAACGAAATTGTTTTTCATTCTTAAATCGGAGACTCGGAGAACTACAAAAACTACAAAAAAAAATCCACAAAATGAAGATGTTTTTAAAAACAAACTTTTAAAGGCCCCACGCTTTTTTTAAAATTGATCAAGGCCTATGCTTTACTATGGCCTAACGCTTAATCGATTGTTTTGACTGAAAAGATGACATTTATTAAGGACATGATAAATCCGTTCTTCACGGAATACTCAGGGCTATTCTCAAGGCCTAATATAAAGCCAGGGGAATTTTTTATAATTAAATTTGAACACAATTTTGTCGTTGTATAAAATGTATGTTTTCACGCCATTTCGCTCGTAATTAATTTAGCAGTGTTATAGAAGTCACTCAAATTATTCTACTACGAATTTATATTTGTGGTGAGAAAATTTACGTCGGTTATTTGTCTTATGGTTATTTTATTTTCCTCTTTCAATTGGAAGAAGGAACAACAATTAAAACTCACTTGGTATATTGGGATAGGCGCTTACTTCTCTACTCCATCAACAGAGATTCATTGCTGTGTTTATTCACGTCGTTCGCAATCAGATGAAGAAGGAAATTGTCTTACAAGGAGTAATACTGTATTGGTTAGTTCACACCATTAATAGATGGCATAAAACGTACCGTGTCTAATGCTTAATTAAAATGGGCTAATTATACTCAGTCACTGGAATCTTTATAATCGGCGATTGAAAAATCAGGCACATTTTGGCCTGTGAATATTACCTAGTGGCATCTAATTATCACACATAGCATTAGACGCCAATTAGAATTGGCTGATAAACGGTACCTTTACGTGACTATGATCGTAAGAAACAACTATTTACTAGAATCGGACAAACATGTTTTATAGTGTGTCAGTATCAATTATAGTGTGCAGCAAGTTTTAAATGTTGCCATATTTTATTTAAATTTCCTAATTTCCAGACATAATAATCTGAAATAATCTGGGTGACCAATTTAGGTGATAATAAATAATTTTGATTAACAAATCTATTTTTTATTAATGATAATTTCCAACCAAAAATATTTTTATTTATTCGGGTTAACGTATTTTAGAGAAAACTTAGGTCATCTGTCACCTAAACGAAGATTTACTACATTTTAAATCAACCTTTTGTTAAAAACATTTTAAGATGTGCGTACATTTATTCTGTCGTCAGATTTTTAAATATTACTAATTGGATTAATCCAACGCAGTTTGACTGCCCTTGGGTGGTCTGCGCAAAAATCGGATAAATATTTATGTGCACCAGACTAATTTGAACTAGAAAATACTATTTGCAGCTGAATTATTCCAATTACGAAAAAATATTTAATAAATTTATAAAATTTAAATAACTTAAATAAAAGTGAACGAACAATAAATACAATTGGTTATTCCGTTAGAAATTTGTGGTAAACAAATACGCGATGTTTACATAATCTTCAATCATTATATATCTCTCGTATATGTATACACAGCATATACGTCAAACGTTCTATGTTATGCCGTGGAATAGAAAAGTTTGAGACAAGACAGTTATTGCAAAAAGGTCATGTTAGATCAGCAGTTTTGAATATACATTTTTTTTTAATTTGCAGAACACTCGAAATTAAATTAATAAGAAAAACGGTATTTTACGTTTGTAATTAAATTATTATTTAGATAGAACGGGTGGTCGCTTATTTACGATATAAATTTTGTAAAGAATTATTAAAATGTTTGAACCCAAGATTTCATTCGTATTTCATTTTCGATGTCGTTTTACAAAGTGTAAACAACATAAATATGTTTATGTCGACACTTGTTTAAAATATCCATTTGAATAAGATAATTTAAGCAAGTTTTAGTTGAATACAAATTACAATGATGAATAGGATTTGAATAAATCTGAGAAGAATTATAAACTGGCCAATTACATTTTGTATTCACAATACACCGAAATTGCGGTGTTTGATTTTATTTAAATTATTGAATTTAGGTTTTTTTTATTGTAGATATTTTGCGGACTAAATATTCTCACAAATACAAATTTTAACTAACTAAATATTTTAATAACTAAATATTTTTGGAAACTGCAACACTATAAGCTAATCCATAGAAAAGATATAATGGTCAGCACTTTCCAAGTTCATTTAAAACATTTCTTTGAATATAACTTAAAAAAATTAATTAAACAAATTTCTGGTAGCATAAGTAAGAGCTATGTACTTTTTGGCATATAGTACTTCTCTATCAGAACCTTTAACATGAACAACAAATTAATTGTTCGGTATTATAGAAATCTATAATATACAGTTCTTGTGACGTGAAAAGAGCCACATTATACTTCTTTTTGGTTTTTTTCACTCTGAATTTAGTAAGAAATATTTTTGTAATCCGTACCGTAGGCAGGCACAACGGGTCCTATTTGAAACGCGATATTTTAAAACGCGAATTATCAAAACGCGATAATTCAAAACGTGATATGGTACAAAACGCGATATTTTAAAAAAACAAAATTTAAAAATCGAAAGGAGCGGGAGTTTAGGATCGGGTTATAAATCAGGAGGGTGAAGAGGAAATTTAATTTCAGTTTACAGGAATTTAAAAATTGATAGGAGCGGGAATATAGGACCAGGTTATATCAGGCGGGTCGCTGCGCTCCCGTCGCTTCGCAATGCAACTTCTGTACCATATCGCGTTTTTTATATTGCGTTTTGTACCATATCGCGTTTTGAAATATCGCATTTTGTACCATATCTCGTTTTGTCATACCTCGTTTCGAAAAATCGCGTTTTGAAATATCGCATTTTGAGCGGATCCCAGGCACAACCTATAATGAAGAATTTTTTGGTTATTATGAAATTTTTCTTTTGTCGGTCTGTATCCGATTCTTGTCAAAGCAGGATAATTACGTTGATAAAATTCGATTATCATAATCGGATTGAGGTAATATTATAAATGTGAAATATAGGGCATCATAGACAATAGAATTGCTTGATAAATAATATAATTTTCTGAATTTAATATTAATTGAAAATACAGGAAAATGTTAGATTATCGATAAAATCTTGAGAGTGATAAGAATTATTTATTCAAAAGTAATTAGTAGTAATTATAATAATTTGGGCAGCATAATTCAAAATCGGTAAATAACGATTAAAATTGTTTTACATATTTCAATAATTAATTATGTATCTGAAGTATAAAATCGTGTTTGCGTATTGCGCATCAATCGTAATTGAAGATAATCACTAAATCGCGTAAACTTCAAAAATGTAAATCACGAAAGAGTACATTTAAAGATTCCTTATCGCTAAATTGTGCATTGTTTTGGTAACCCTATCGTAAAGGATTAAAATATTTATCTCTGTGGAATTTCAATACAAAACAATGTAGGAAGATGCTTTGATTGTTGTCGTTTTAAATCTCAATTTTATGATTTCATTATTTTTCGCATCATTACATCCCCTCGTAGAGCTCAAGCGAAACGCGCAAAAATGTTGTGATCCTAAGTTGTACCGAGTCGTTGAACTTGTATCATCGACGGTCTACCGAGTATAGTACAGCTAGACCCTTAGGTTTTCCAATAATTGGAAATTCCCATCATCACAAGAGACGAAACCTAGAAGTGTCTTAGGACAAATAATCATTACTTTGATTTAAACCTAACCAACTATTGAATACTAAACTCAGTGTAACCAAGAAACCCAGTGAAAACAAAAGTACCAATAGTTGTAACCTCTTAGACGTATATACAACTTTTGAATAGTAAACTCAGAAAAAGTTGTGATTTTTGGTCGGACTGGAGTCTACTAAAAAGTGAAAACTTATTTTATGAGTTCTAAAAGTTTTGTATTTTGATTTTAATGGGTTAGGTATACAAAATGAAAACAATTATCCCCTAAAGGTTCTTTGGACTTCATCGTAATTCTAGTCGAGATTTTACGAAGTGGTCATTGATCTTACTAAGATTTTATGTAATTTATATCTGATATCCATTTCCATGATGATTGAACTCGATTTTTTTTTTAAATAGTAATGATTTCTTCTGGACCATATTTCGACGTTCCAATACCTTTTGGATCTAACATAAAACATATTGAAATTGGCTTATCTCGTTTGAGTTAAAAAATTTCTTTGAATAATGATATGTCTCCAGAGCTTTGGCAAAACTCTGAAAATTATCGTCGACATGGTCATCCGATAGTCTAACATAATAATATAGTAATATTCGGTCCACTTCGCAATATCTTCTCTGGAATACTAGTGGAATGCAAAAAATCGTAAACATTAATTTATTTTCTCAAAGTAATAATAAAACTAAAATTTAAATTAGTAAAAACTTTAAAAAGTGGGAAGTGTTTTAGTTCCACTACGTACTAAACTATAAATAAGAGTTTTTTTACTTACTGTTGGACCGTTAAAGTTCATTATGCTGTTTTATTTATTTAGCACTTTATTTAAATTATTTAGTACTTCAACAAAATTGTCGAGAGTTTTAACTTCTCACATGTGGTCTTTAAAACAAAAATACTCATTGGAGCTTTCATCTCGCATTTTTGACGGGATTAACAACTTTTTTTTTTTTTTTTTTTTATTGGTAACTATGCGATCTGTTTTGGGGCTCGAGGCTCACCCTGCTCTTCCGCGGTTATGCTTTTTACGTCCTTACTTTACGCCTTCCGGCCAACTCGAGGACGTACGGCTATAGGACCGATTTAAGACCATCTGCACGTTGCAAGCTCCATGCCAGCCTATACCGGCATGGAAGATGGGTCGGCCCATGGGTTTTGCACACCGACAGGGGGTCATAGATGTGTTACATTTCACCACAGATCGAAATCTGATGATGAAATTTCACTTTGCATCCTGCCCCTATCGGGATTCGAACCCGGTACCTCCCGATCCAAACGCCAAAGCTTTAACCACTGTGCCATTTGGTCGGTAGATTAACAACTTAATGGATGCATTGGTGGTGCACCCACAAAATGCCATATTCTCGGTTTTCAGACGGTAACTGACGTTTTGCTACATTAACTGTGTCTCTTGACGCTTGATCTGATCCAGTTCAGTTCATATTTCATGAAACAACACAAAGGCGCTTGCTAGATTTCAAATAAAAATTTAGATCATGTTTTCCATATAAAATTTGAACTGATCCGGATCAATGGGCGTCAAGAAACACGGCAATTAATAGAGATTTTCTGTTTACGTTGATAGAGATTTGATAGAGATTTTACGTTGAGAAAAAACCCTCTTAGGAAGATTTACGTAATGTATGAATAAGCGAACTTAGGATGTTATTAACAAAAAATCGAATAATCTATAAAAAAATGCGAGTAGTTCTAATATGAAAAGATTAAAATTCAATTAAAACAACATAATGGCCTAAAATTTCGGTAAAATGTGCAATGTGCATGTTTTTGAAGGGCAGACATTTTTAAGGATGAATTCTGCAAATTTTATTATTCAAATACTTTAAAATTCAAAGGTTTTGTTATTGATACGTCATCAAATTTATATCAACTGTTTCTTTGCTAAACTGCAGATGGCAATAAAAGTACTTGAGATTTAGAAGTTTAACGAAATGTTGAATGCATAATTTAATAATAATATAATAAATTAATTCATACCAAATTTTACAAAAAATCTTATCATTTATTTGATTATACTGCCATCTATAGTCGAAGATTGGAAACGTCGACAGAAAATGACATCATATAGCAAAATTTTTAAAGCAATAAGGCCATTAGTATCTTGGTGCACTGAACCAATGCACCTAGAGTACCACACCGTAGTGCTTCATACGTCATCAAATTTATGCCTACAGTTTTTTTTTTCTGAACTGTAAATGGCAGTAATGTCCGTAACAAGTATTTGAAGTATTTAATAACACTTTGGAGTTTAACGATATGTTTAATGCATATTTTGATAACAATACCATAAATTGATTCTTGCCAATAGCCCGTAAAATAATTTTAATTGATATTATGTGGAATTTACTGCGTTTTCATCTCGATTCACCGATTGGAACCGTCCACATAAAATGACGTGATATAGTAAAATTTCTAAAGCCATGAGATCATTAGGCCACATTGGAAGCAATCGATCTGATCTCTCCATCTTTCCTTACAAAAAATATTTTCCTAAGTTGAAATTTGTATATCATGGATCTTCAAATGAAATGAAAAGCTATGAACTATATACATTTTTTATAATTAAATTTTACCCATTTTCTCATCAGAGATTATAGGCGATTATGCAAAAACGTAATGATATATGTTGTTGAATGTCTGTGATTATTTATAGTTCGTACCGAACCCGTTTCCATTAGTTATTACTTTGAATCGTCGTTTGTCTTCATTAAACTAATTCCCACGGATCACAATTTAAATGTATTTTTGTAATAATAATAATAATTAAATTAAAAATAATTAAAATAATAATATTTAAATAATAATAATAATAATTAAAATTGAAATAGTAATAATAATTAAAATTGTTACGGTATTTAATAGTGTAGCGTTTGACATTGCTACATGCTATACTGAACCCATTATTATTCTGTTTTATTTTAAACATCTTTATATGAAACACTTGGAATTCAGAATAAATGTTATTTCAAGTGTTTAAAAAATAATTTCTATTATTATTGACTATGTTCTGATATATCTGTATTATATAACTATAAATGTGACGGGTTTTAATGTTAACCAATAATGGCACAATCTACTTGAATTTAGCGAAACAGTTAAGGTTAATTCAATTTTTTGTTTCTTCTTTATTCGAATCTGAGTATAGTTTACTAGCTAAATAAAGAGTTATTTGAGATTATGAATTCTCAGTTATACACATAATAATGTACGATGTCGTACGTTTTGTACATATACAATACAAATGCAATAAGTAAATAAGAAAGATGTTTTAATCTGAGAATTATAATACTTAACATAATAATAGTATATATAATAAATTCAAATAATGGGAGCTCATGGATCAAAAGATAAATTATCTAGGTCGTCGTCTGAACGTTATGTACACAACCAAGTGATCGAACGAGAGAGATTTGGAAGTTTTGGCAAACGCAGCAAAAGAGGTATAATAGTAATTTGTTTAAAAAGAATTCGACACAACTAAATATATAAACTATTTTATCGATTTTATTTATATAATATTTCCTGTATATTTATTTATAGATTCCGCAAAGAAACGAGATGTTCGCACCATAAGTAGCTCGCCTAGTGATCTTGGTCCTCCCAATAAAACGATTGGAACGCCACATAATAATCGAACGATTACGCTACGTAAGTTTTTTATTTTTAATTATAAACTAAATATTTAATTTTGTGTTTTTTTTTTTGTTCTAGAAAAAGGAATTTCACCAAATATATCGAATAGTTTGCCGATAAATAATAATAACAATAATGTACCGGTAGCACACAATAATAATACTCCAGTACCACATGCTGATTTAAAAAATTCTTCGTCTGCCACCAAAAAACTAGTTACACGAAGATTAATTCAACAAAAGCAGAATATCGTGAAGTTACCGTTAAAAGGTAAATACCTATAATAATTATTTTAAATATTGAAAAGATTATGATGTTAGAAAATAGTTACAATATGGTAGCAGCAGTGTAATGGTCGAATAATTACGGTTACTTAAAAATATTTTAACAATATTATAGGAGAACGAAATTTTCTTTACGAATGGTTTTCTATTTTCTTATATTATTGCCGCAATCTGTTTTTGAGTGATACTAGTTTCTCTCAGATACTTCATAATAGTCGAGAGCAAATGCAAATTAGCTACATGTGTGTTTGTGGATTTCCCCTAGTTTTAAACGATACATATGCTTGAGAAACTTATTTATTTTTAATTTATGGTTTATGCTAAGTAGCAGTGGTATGGTCGATAAAAATTATATATATATATATACATCATAGTGGAAAGTGTTTTTGAATAACTAAACTGCTGGTATTTGTTGCTCTTCAATAATTTTAGAATAATTTAAATTAATTAATTTCTAGTGCATGGTCTGTATTTAGGTATCAAATAATGGTTTAAATTTATCTTTCGTGTGGGTTTTAAATATATGTGTAGTCTACTTTGTTTTTAGTGTGTGGTATGGTTTTGGCGGTTTTATAAATTTCAAATATTATACTGAAATAAACAAATATTACATTATATTTAGCTAGACTTACCGGCGCTTTAGTAAGCCACGGGTAATCATTATTCATTCATTAACATTTGTCTCACCGCTCACACTGCACCATGGGGGTGATCCGTCGAAATTCGAATTGATCAATTTCTTGAAAATTACTACTGTTTGATGAAAATTTTATTTACATAACTATTATTTGTTGCTTATTTAATTGAGCTGTTCTTTTTTGCTAATTTCTTTTGAGCTGGAATTGTGCAGGTTTCCGTTGCAAAATTAAATTTAGAATATTTTAACTATTAAATTCGAAGGGGATATGAATACTTTGAAATCTAACTGGCCCAAATAACAACAGATTCACTCTTTTATAGTGGTGTTAACATATTTTGAATACGGATTTAATCCGTTAATTAATTTTATTCGTACATTTTCGGTTTAATTCAAAGCTAAATACAAAATAATTAATATAAAAATGGAAAAAATAATCGTAATGGAAATTAAATCTGGATTAGATTAATATTGTTCTATCGAAAATTAAGAATTATAACACTGCTCGTATACCCGATGAAAAGACCATTATCTTGTTCAATCCAGAAAACTACCCTCATATTTTGAAATATGGTAAACAGATTTCTTAATTGAAAAATGGTGCAACAAACCATTTGTATAAGGCCCGTTATTCACATCATGGACCCCGGGTAGTTCACATCGTATATCCCTTGCATGAAGAGATCATATCAAGAACATTTTAGTAAACCTACCCCCACATGTCAATCAGTCAATCTATTGATGTTTGTTGAATATATTTCTTCATTGAAACATGTTGTAAAACTCTTTGTATTGTAACCGTTGATACCCAGAAATCGTTTAAATTGTATGTCACTTGGTACTTATTTTGAGGATTTCGGAAAATCTTCTCGCATATCTAATCTTGCATAATTTGTGTGTACTATTAGGCCTGTGATTTATATCACCGACTCCAGGAATCGTTCGCATCGTATCTACATAATTTTTCTAATTTAAAGCTTATATAACTACCAACATTTGGAAAACGCCGTCATGACAAAACTTTACCTCTTCTGAGATTTTGAAATTTGTTGCAACATGTTATTTGTGGGATTTCTGTGCAACATTTATCGCAAGCAACAAATTTAGGATTTGTTGAGACATATTTTAGGTTCGGCTGTTTAAGTTCCACTTATCTTGATAGTCCGAAAACGAAATCATTAAATCGAAATCCCGAAAAATACTTAAAAATGTTTCAATTTATTGTAGTAATTTTGTTTGCAACTTTTTAAAATTGTTACCGTTGGTTAAAGTTGATAGAATGAAAAACTTAACTGGAAAACTGTGAAATATGAACTATTTATTTTTGATTTCGGGTCATATCAAACTTTGTTGTTATAATTGGAAATTTTATGGACTTAAACTGAGTGATAGAATGTACTCGTAAAAGACTAAGATTAATACGAAAATAAAAGCGGTCTCATAATTGAAACGTTTTTGCCTTTACCTCACTAGTTTGTTTAAAAATTAGAAAAAAAAATTTCATTTCAAAAATGTCTATACTGTGAAATGTACTCGTAGAAGAAGTATCCAAAAATAATATCTTAAATGAATAAATTTTTATTTAAAATTTTGGGTTTTTTGGAAATGTATGAATTTCTCTAGTTATCTTTATCGGTAACTACTTAAAAACCATAAAGTTCATAGACTATCATAAAGTCACTGTTCGCTTCTAGGTTCCCTATCTTGATTAATGAAATCACTGCCAATTTGAGTTGAAAATTTACATTTTTATAACGTTCGCTTCGATTTTATTCAACATGTTCCCAAGTGTTGGGTGGCCTGAAAACGCCCATTGTAAATAATTTAAGAATACGTGGCCTTGGCTGCTTTAACTGCATCGATAATGGGTACTTTCGTTCACTTTTCATACTAGCCATCCCCAAATATTCTCCATTTTGTTTAAGTTCAGTGAATTGGGTGGTCTCGATAAAAGTTCTACGTTTTGGGATTCGTTCCACGGTTTATTGATGCTTGCTGTATGGATCAGGAAATTACCGTGCTAATAAATCCTACCACGCCTCCTGCTGGTCTGCTGTGCATTCGAACATCAAAATTTTTGATGACTTTCCAATAAAAGCAGTTCAATGGCCTCAATTTCAGTTCGAATGTTGTTCTTGTGATCTTGAATTGTTTGTGGATCATTACAATACACTTTACTTTTCAAAATACTTCAATTGTTGAGTTATTTGAATTGGCTAGCGACACGTTTAATTATTATGAACGACGCTTCAATGAGATGCTTGGCTCTTCATGAACATTATCACTTACAGCTGTTACTGTTTCACGAGTATGAATTGGACGATGGTGTTTGTATGCTCTACGACCTGCAAATGATACAGTTTCTTCAAAAGGTATAACAATTTTACGAGTTCCAGGCGCTATAGAACGTCCATGGTGACCAAAATCATCACGTAATTTACAGAACGACCATTTTCTTAATAAGTTTGGATAACCAAAACGCGTTACTATGTTGTAAATGAACACTTGACCAAAAATGGCATAGTTTGCATATGGAACACCTTTTACTACTTGAGCCTCGATATTTAGCATGGTAATTGGTTGTGAAGCAATTTTACTCCTGAAAACTTGGTAGTGACAAAAGCATTCAAACTGGGTTCTTTTATTATGTTGTTTTTGTACAAGTTTTGTTAAATTGCTGTGCAAGAAATTCTCGTGGCATAAAATTACTGTTATGTTATTTTATTTCCCCGCTTCCTATTTCAATTTGTATTGAAAAAACCAAGATTACATAACATACCATACAATTTCAGATCTCGGAATCGACCCCATTATCGGGCTAAATCAAAGTTGTAATGTGTATACATTTTGAAGTCCTTTTATCGAATTTTTTACTTAATTGATCGTTTTATCTCTACTCACAATTCGAACTTTAAATAAGGGTAATTGTACTTTGATTTTCATTCCTTGAATAGCGGTCTCTTTTGAGAATGATTCTTTTTCTTTCTTCTTAATTTTAGAAATAGTCCTTGTGAGGGGTCATCTGGTTCTTAAAAGGCTCAGAATTTTGCAGGTAAATTTCCTACTTTATTGAGAGGGAGATTTGTAAGAAGTTATTACAATTTTGTCTCAACTAGTGCTTTCTGAAGCTTATTATGGTCGACGTGAAGTTTTTTGAAAACTTAATATTCCCCATTATCACCACCAAAAAAACCTAAATAATACAATTTGCATTACGCTACTTTCAAATTATAACCCCGATTATTTTACCTATAGTTTTATTTCGCTAAACTTTAATTTTTAGTAGATAATTTGATTAACTGTTAGATAATATATGGGAGTCGCACATTACTTCAACGAGTGTTTCAGTTCCCAAAGTATTCGAGATGATATTATAATTAAGCGATCGAATTTAAGCCGTATTTTTCTTTTGTTTATTCAATTATAGTTGTATTAATAGTATCACTGCTATAATTTACTACTGTTTACTTTCCTCTTCGATCTAGCATTTGGTGTAACGAATTTTCTTGGAACTACATACATAACTCAAACATAATATTGTTTAGCATATACGAGGGCAAATCAAAAAGTCTTGCAATATCATATGAAAAAAAAGAGTGAGTGAGACAGCAATATTTTTATTTTTCGACATAATCTCCTTTAAGGTTTATACATTTGTCACATCGATCAATTAACTTGCCTAAACCATCTAAAAAAAAAGATTTCTTTTGCTCCATAAAATATTCATTTACAACAGACTGTACTTCATAGTCACTGGAAAATTTCCGGCCCCTTAGTGTTTTTTTCAAATTGGGAAACAGAAAGTAGTCACTGGGTGCCAAGTCTGGACTGTACGGTGGATGCGGAATTTTCACAAAGCCGCAGTCCTTTAATGCAGCTTGAGCAATATTAGCCTTGTGCACTGGTGCATTGTCGTGAAGAAGCAAGATTTTTTTCCTAACTTTCCTTGGCCGTTTTTCCCTTATCGCTTTTTTCAATTTTCGCAAAACCTCTGTGTAATATATGCCTGTGATTGTGGTTTTCGTTGGCATATAATCGATTATCAAAATTCCTTCAGCATCCCAAAAAATTGTTGTCAAAACCTTACCAGCAGACGGTTGAGTTTTGAATTTCTTTGGTGGTGGTTCACTACGTTTAATTCATTGCGTCGATTCTTGTTTGGATTCCGGATCCCAGTGATGAAGCCATGTTTCATCGCCTGTTATTATGTTATCCAAGAAATTTTCTGGATCTTCTTTGTACATGTCTAAAATCGCCTTTGAAGTTTGAACACGCATTTTTTTTGTTCTGCATTCAACAAACGGGGAACCCATCGCGCACTTACTTTCGACATGTGAAGGTGGTCATGTAATATAGTATATGTGGTACCGTATGAAAGAGAAAGTCCCCACGCTAACCGCGGAACAGAAATATGCTGGTCCTTCAATACAATAGATTCGGCCAAAATTACGTTTTCATGGCTAATAGCAACTGCTGGCCGACCCGAGCGGTTGTCGTCTTCTAATGACTCCTGACCACTTTTGAATAATTTTACCCACCTTGTTACTGTGGCATATGATGGTGCAGATTCGTCGTAAACTTTTGATATATAGTTGAATATATAAATTGCATTTCGTCCATCTTTACAGAAAAATTTAATAACGGCGCGATATTCAATTTCATTCATTTTAAGAAAAATTCAAAACACGTGTTACTAAATTGACAAAAACAAACGAACTGTAAAATTTACATCGAAATGTTCTTCTAGAAGTTTCATCGCGACAAAAAATGGTTTTGAAAAATATATTGTTGTCTCACTCACTCTTTTTTTTCATATGATATTGCAAGACTTTTTGATATACCCTCGTATTTGAAAGAAGAACTATTAAACGAAATTCAAATCTTACGTACATACAAATTCCGCGTTGTTGTTTGTTTTTTAATGCAAAATGCCTAACATATTATTTGATATACACTTATTATTGATCTCAATTCATTAACTATAACAATCAATAATTCTTTAAAATTTTTGATCATGAACGATGATCATGTTTTAATTTTTGAAGTTTCCTGCTGCTTTTCATGGGTACGGTTTAGCAGATTAGTTGTAGCTGACGAATAAATATTTAATTTTTTATTAAATAATTCTACTTTATTAGAGAATTACTTTTTTTTACAGCACACATAAATCGGCATGCCACCAGTGCGAGTCTGACTTAAATGACAAATTTAGAGTAAAATAAATTTAATTTTCGAATTTTCGCGCAATATACTGTTCAACATCCGATTCCCAACAATTCCCATATTTTCGTTTTTTAATAGAAGCGACCTTTTTACCAAAGCGTATAGCTACACAAATTTACTAAAAGTTAGGCTATAAAAAGTAGCCATTCTCAATAATCTCTTAGAGATAATGTTATCAGCCGTGGACATATGTTTCATTATTTAATAGTTATTGTAGACCAATAAATAGTTAATACCATGAACTGAATGAATCGAGCACTTTAGAATACATATGCCAATTACTTTCTTTTACAGCACACATAAATCGGCATGCCACCAGTGCGAGTCTGACTTAAATGACAAATTTAGAGTAAAATAAATTTAATTTTCGAATTTTCGCGCAATATACTGTTCAACATCCGATTCCCAACAATTCCCATATTTTCGTTTTTTAATAGAAGCGACCTTTTTACCAAAGCGTATAGCTACACAAATTTACTAAAAGTTAGGCTATAAAAAGTAGCCATTCTCAATAATCTCTTAGAGATAATGTTATCAGCCGTGGACATATGTTTCATTATTTAATAGTTATTGTAGACCAATAAATAGTTAATACCATGAACTGAATGAATCGAGCACTTTAGAATACATATGCCAATATTTGCAACATTTCTAACTGTAGCAATTTGACGATTTAAGAATTGTACCAAGACACCTCAACTACCTTGTTTATTTTACTGCGGCCTACACTTATGATTATTTCAATTTGCCATAGGATACCAAATGTTAACGACTTTTGATGTTTTACTAAGTAATAAATATTAGGAAGTACCCCAATAAACTGTATTTAAAGAATTTTATGTTATTTACACTTTTTCAATGCTACCTTGTTTAATATGTACTCTTTTCACTTCCTATGTATGCGGGGTAAATTAGTGTATCTGCGCCATCAAGTAAAATAATTCTGTATTATAATAAAATTCGTGTAATCAAACCAAAATTTCTGAATGAATAGTTTTGATAAAATTCGTTCGGTTTAAAAATATATTCTGGACGCTTTTAATGAACAAATTTAAAATATTTTTAAAACCCCAAAAATGAATTCGATTAAGTTTGTTTTCTTCTTCGCAAATGCTACATCCCATGATGAGATTTAACTCCCAATGCTGCCCTGCATAACCCCCTTCATAGCAAAATGGCACACATGACTAAGTGTGTGAAAATCCTGTTCAATAACGTTTATACATCAAATAGGTGATCTGCTCTTACGATTTAGGGAACAAATAAAGTGTCCTACATAGCAATTTAAAACTTGATAATTTAATTGTATCAATTATATCGACGTTGCCGAGAACTTCTGCGCTCGTGATTCACACGCATCCGGCTCATTTCACCTTTTATATAGGATCGTCATGCGTACTAAAATTTGCGGTCGAATTGGGTGCGCTCAACCGTGCTGTTAAACCAATGGTCTTTTCAGGTCTTTGTGGATATTTAATTTTGTTTTATGTTTGATATATTGCGAGACATAAAATGTTAATAAATGTTAAACGTCTACATAAAGAGAGTTTTGTACATTTAGCATAGATCCAACTATCCAAGTACATATTTAAACGCATCACTTTTTCATTTACTTTGCGTCTCTTGATAAAAATTGTAGACGTGTTTTCCTTCTCACGATAACCATGTATTTGGTCTTTGCTTTGTTAATGCGCAGGTCGATTTGCGTATATCGTGTCGTATGTTGGCTGGCGAATCACCTACTCTACCTACACGCCTGTTGAAAATCTTTGAATAGAAAATAAATGGGAATGTCTTTTTAGCACTTTTCTAGCACAATGGTTAGAAAAATGTGCACTGCGTCGTTGGCATACCTGGATAAAAATCCACTAAGTCTATAAATTTAACATGAAAATTGAAACATTAAAAAAGAATAAAACTTTCAAATTTTAATCAAACACAATAAGTTCCATATTTAAACAACTATATAAAAATTAAAAAACCAGTTCAGGTTGAGGCATAATACTGCTTTAATCTATACGTCCAAAAGCTGGAATGTAAGTCGTCTATTAAAGGCTTTCGGCATCAAATTGTGTGTTGTGATTTCGGAACAATTCTTCCTTCTTGCTTGGGTTGTTAAACTTACAGAAACCTTGTTACGGAGCAGTTACTGCTGGCCACTGAGAAGGGGTAGCGTAAGCACTTTCTAAAGTTTTACAAAAACAACGAGGAAAAGCTGGTCCTGGGCGCGTATTCTTGAAATCGGTGGCTTGCTGATTATAATTTGCGTTAAAATTCTTTGTATTATTCGAATTTTTCACCGGCTACTTTAATCATTTTTTTCAAATTTGCTTGCAAATTTTCTATTATTTGGGGGAATAAATCCGCATTGATTTACCCAGAAATTTCCACCTATTTTTGTTTAGTAGCGAAATAAATAATAGAAGACTTGCAAGCAAATTTGAAAAAAAAAAAAAACGATGAAAGTAGCCGGCAAAAGATTCGAATAATACAAAGAATTTTAACGCAAATTAAATATCCACCGATTTCAAGAATACGCACCCTGGGGCCTAACTATTGAATTCGACGTTCATTTTCGACGGCTTTCGTTTTCCTATAGCAAGCGTAGAATCAAAAGAGAAAATCGTAAAATATTCATACATTTTTTTTTCTTTTATCTGCTATAGGAAAACAATAGCGTTCGAAAATGAATATTACTTATAGTTAAATATCGCTTGCATGAGGTAAATTTCAACTAAATTTTAATATCTCATCCCCAAATTAATGTTAAACCATAAATAAAATCTATAGTGGTTTCATGTCTAACATATAAAAAGGCAGCATAAAATTGAACTAAACATTTCGCATTAACATAAAAAGGTTTGTTTTGAAGATTTAAAAACCCTACATATTTGTTTTTAAATCATAGTTAATTTACAAACTGCCGAGTTTTAATTGACTATTAATTCGTAGTAGCATACTTTTCAAATCTTTATATGAAAAAAACCATACTGGCCATCTCTGGTACGCGTTTGATTGATCAGCCGGATACGTCTATCTTACAGGTTGTCAAACAATATTTTGTTTAATTAAGTTATTAAATATTGCTGCATATACTCATTCTTATATAATATGGATTGTAAATATGTTTTAGTTTTAGGAGGAAGCGAAATAAAAAAAAGTAGAAAAATAGCAATTTTAATATAGGCCGGAAACAATAGATCAATGGTTACTGAAAACTCGATAAATTAATGAGAATAAGAAAGTAAACGGCAAAACTGATGATTTATAGTCGAATAGAATTACAAAGAGGATTAATAAACAGAAGATTTTTGAATTTCTGCAGAATGAACAGAACCTCTAAACACTTGAATGCCTTGAATGTTAAGCCCAAATATGTGAGTGTGATGTGAGTATGATGATCGAGAAATAAATAGAATTTTATGAAATATTCGCCATCGATTATCTGACAGAGCTCTTGCACTCAAAACACTATCCGGCAAGTAAAGTTTAATTGAGTCTTGAATGTGTCCATTTTAGATTCGATACAGTTTTCGATACTGTTTAAAATATTAGAAAACTAGCAGCAGAAAAATTATGTTTTGTTAATCACCGCCAGGGACAGAACTATCCCAAATTGGTATTTTTGCTGCTGATATTTTTAGAAATCAGCAGAAACTTTCTGGAATTTTTAAAATAACAAATTGTTAGCAAAAAAGCATAGAATTAGAATATATTTAAAAAAATGAATGAACGCAGCTGTCAAGTGAGTCAAATTCGGAGGGTAAAAGAGAAAGCATCTAAATCAACGGGATTACAAAAACAAAAAACAATATAAGAACCCCACGTCAACAACCAAAATTGTTTTCTTAATTTTCTCTGATTTATAACTTAAATTAAGGATAAATTTACCACAAATCACTTTCTTCTTAACATAATTTACATTTTATTTTATATAACCACAAACTTACTGATGGTATGATATGCCTTTTTGAAATTTTTTAGGCATATTTTTACAATTTTTGACAATACACTTCATTTTACTTAAAATTGTTTGTAATTTTTATTATTAAATGATGCACTACTACATAAACCACTAACTATTTTATAATTTTTTTATTATTTTAATAAATTTTAATTAATAATTTTAAAAGCACAAAATTAAGTCGCATTTGTCACTGCGCACATAAATAAACCGATGATTTGGGGTTTTTATGTTGAGATATGAGTAAGCCATATGCTTTTTTTATATAACCATCCTGCTCTGACGTGTCTCAAACAAATGAAATAGCAAATTATATATGGCAAAAAACAAAATTTCAGCAGTGTGGCAAACATTTTTACGAAAACTCACAGTATTTATAAAAAGAAGGCGAATTTTTCTTTAAAAGATAATTTGCGTTTATGTAAAAAACGTACTAAAATAACAAAAATCTTCATATCGCAATTGTATGGGCAAAATGAAGAAAATCTACCAAGTTGGTAGCACTGAAGAAATTTTTTTAGTATGAAATGAGTTTAATTATTTAACAAAAGTGTTAGAAAACTCGTGGGCCAATAATCTGGCGTTTTTACGTTTAGTGCCCATATGCGTATTTGCATTATGAATAGTTTCGCATTTTCTAAATTTATGCCCCTATTATGGTCCCCTCATCTCAACTCACCGAGAAATACGTCATAATGGTGACTTGAACTCACCATTTTGAAATATTTGATATTATACTTGGTTGCGGTGAGGTGACTCTAGTGTCAAATATACTCACCAACAATATATTGGTGAGTTCATAGTAATTTTTCAAGATGGATAGCAAAAAACGAAAACGTAAGTAATCTTGATGGATATCAAAAAACGTAAGATTTTTTTCATAATAACTTTTATATAGGATTTCATTTTATAAAATTATTACATAATAAAAAAATATTTCTAGGCATAAAATAAGAATTTCTAATGAAAAACACACGAAACGTCAATATTGTGAAAAATGTATGTCCAAAACGCCAAACAATACAATATTTCCAGCTTAACAACTAATGGAAATTGTCATAATAAACAAAGACATATCATCAAAATAAAAGTGAGCACCATAATACAAAAATCTAACTCACACGATGATTGATGAGGTGACTCGATCGGTGAGGTGAGGTGAGAACCATAATAGGGGCATTAGAAAGGCCTTACATATACGCAAATCGTCTTTTAAATTAAAATTTATAATTTTCATTCCAAAACTTTTAAAACTTTTCCTTTTGTTTAGAAATACAGTGTATTTTGTTTATAACGATATTGAGGATGTCACTTCTAGAAGTTCGTCGTTACAACCGAATGTCATAATATCTAAATAAAAAAATATAATGAACCACTTTTATCCCTATTCCTAATTTACTTATTAGGAGTATATTATAAACTAGCTTAAGGTTGCGTTTAACAAAAAACAGTGACAACTTTTTGCTTACCGTTCTTTGACTCTGAAACTGAAAATTGAACAAATATATTAATTTGAGTACATCAAATGTTTTGGTGATAAAGGAAGGTAAAAACTTTATTGCAATGACACTCAACATCAGCTTTATTTTTATTTTTAGAATTATCACTCACTATGTCTTACAAAGACAAGTTTTTTTCGGTTAAAAGATTAAATTACAGACCAAACAAATTCTTCCTTTGTTATTTCTAACATTTGCTGCGGTTTTAGCATATTCTTTGAGCGGAATTCTATTGAAAATTATAAAACTTACTAATTCTTTCGTAATTAGCATAAAGAAAGCAAAAGCGTATGTTTTGTCTGAAAAGCAATTTAAAATTGTTTGTAAATTAATATTACTCCATCAGAAATCACATCAATTCTCTGTTGTCTAGTTTCACACTGAAGCCCGTGATTCTTTCATAATAAACGAAGTTTTCGAAATATATGTGCGAAAGAGAAACGTTTCCTAACTCTCTGAAATTTAAACACGTGTCAATATACATAATAGTAAATCTGTCAACTAATGCGGTATTGAAACCACACAAAAAAATTATTCAAAGCAACGACGATCAATTAAGTTAAATCAATATCATCAATATTGAAAATTTGTTACTTAATTTTCAAAACCGATGAAATTCAAATAAACAAATATGAAACCAATTAGGATTGCAAAATCTTACAAAAACTTCTTAAAACTCATTGATGAATGAGTTAAAAACCAACAACCAAATTCAATATTTCTAAAATACTATCTAAAAACCACTGTAGTTCATGCTTAGTCCATTCGCAGATTGCAGAAATGCTCTTGGCATTAATAGGGTCAAATAGGACAGAAACCACCAGTGGCCCTATTCTGTCTTTCCCTGGGAATAGGGAATTGGGAAAAATATTTTCATAGCATTTTTGTCTAAATTATATTTTTCTGGCCTACTGAGGGAACATGTTTGGTGTTAATATTTTTGAAACAAAGTGAAATGGGAAAATATTTTTCCCAATAAAAATTTTGTGGAACAAAAGTTTCCCAATTCACTTTGTTTTGAAAATTTTTGCACTCAATTTTTTCTTTCAGTAGGCCAGAAAAATACAATTTAGACAAAAATGCTATGAAAATATTTTTCCCAATTCCCTATTCCCAGGGAAAGACAGAATAGGGCCACTGGAGTAGGTTTTATTTTATTTAACCCTGTTAATGCCAACAGATTTTTTCCAAGCTGTGCGTGCATGTTGAATGGGGACCAAGCATGATCTAAAAATATTATTCTAATCTATGGCCAAGAGCCTATAGTAATTTGGAAATTTTGCCGTTAATGCGGCGAGAATTTCTTGAAACTATGTGTTTGCATCTTGAATGGACCAAGCATGAGCTAAACTTTTTGGTCTCGGTTGATCAGGTTTTGCTGAATGTTCTGATGACCAACATTAGGAAAAATTTCATTTTACCGAATAGGCTTGTGAAATTTTTGCTAAACTTCTATATTTTTTGGTTTTAGGATAGGTTTAAGAAAAAGGTCGAAATGTCACAATAAACGCAATCGCTGGAATCGAATGTTTGTAAATGAGAAACTTTTATAAACAAATCTGTATATAAAATTTTCGACTTTTTAAGCTAAATTTCGTTAAATCCGAAGGCTTTCTAAGTTAAAAATACTGCACTCGAATTTTTCGTGAAACTTTCTGCTGACAATTTAATTTGCTTAAAAATTTAATGATGTTTCTGGCTAGTTTCTAAAAATCAACAGAAAAATGTATTGTTACGGTGACACCTAGAGTAGAATAGAATAAGTTAATTTCATTAATTGTTCAACTACATTTATAATTTATACTCAACATTTAGGCGTATTTCTATACTAACATATTTGCTGCGCATTTAGGAATATTCTAGAAACAAATATTTTGGTATATAAGGGCGCGCGTTGACGTGGAATGCTGAGTATTATTTTAAACGTGATACAGTGAAGGTTAAATAGAAAGATTATTAAAGTGATTATTAAAGCGATTATTAAAGTGATAATTAAAAAGTGTGTTATAATTGTAATAATTAATTGTGAATTTTGTGTTGTATAATAAATTGTGTTGTGTAAATAAAATTGTGTGAGTTAAAATTGAAGCAGTGTATTTATTCACAATCCAGTGATTCGAACCTTGATTGACAAGGCAAAATCGTAACAGTATTTTTTGCGATTGCACTTCTTCTGGCGGTGAATAGCAAAAACACATTGTGTAATAAACGCCGTTGAAATTTCTTGATAAGATTTCTAAATTTTAATAATTTATTCAACAATTGTATTTTATGGAACACTTAAGGTGGATTTACTTATCCGACGATTTTTTGGCGCGGCTTCTTGCCGCAAGAAATTCGGCGAACGCGTATTATCGATGATTTACATATTCGACCATTTTTCCGCACAGTTTTTTCACACATCCATACATAAACAATAGTTTGACACATAATTTAAAAAAACAGATGAACATAAAAAAAAAATATTCTATGTATGCTGTGTCGTTGCGCCGAAAAGATAAATTTTGTTCATGTCTTCGCCGTGCCGAAAATTCATCGAAGAAGTCCTTTCTGATTAGTTGAATGTGCCACGTGATGTTCGGCGCAGAAATATCGTCGGATATGTAAATCCACCTTTATACTGTGTGCCGGTTTTTTGTTTAAATTTCTTACTATGATTGCCATTCGTACAACTATTGATAGATGTCTCTATTATTCATAATACAAAATGCACCGGATAGCATAAAGCAAAATATACATAAGAGGACTCATGTAGACTTTCCGAGGTTAATCTATTTTACTATTGGCAATCTATATAAGCTTAACAAGAACAATGAACTATAAAATAAATATGCCGATATGTTTATAAGATTCGTATATATGGATTAAATATAAAAACAATTAAATTTGTGTATATAAATATATTAAAACTATAAAATAATATTAACCTCGTAAAAACCTGCTTATAAAATTTGCACTACTTGATTTCTCTTATATATTTATTGCTCGATGCGGATAGTTATTTCTTAACTGTATCAGAAATGTAATGTAAATAAATCTATAATATAAATCTTAGCATATTTTAATTAAACATCAGCCGCGGTATGTTTTGTGCCATCTATGAACAACAGGTACGAACTAACTCTAAATATAATTAATCAAAAATTTGGACAAAAGAATCGGCCTGGGGCACATAGTATAAATCATAAACAATTTAATATGAACCAGAGAATTTTTTTGTAGTTATTACAGTTCAAAAAATTACCGCTACCTGGAATCTGGGATACTCCAACCATTAATGCTTTATTAGTTTTTATGTAAATAAATTTCATCTAGTTGTAATTTATGTAGCCGAGTTCATTGTTGTATTCATTCCGTTCATTCCGTTCGTTGTGTTTTTTGTAAACCAATAGGATTTGTCGCAAATGACGTTTTATTTTTTTGGTATTTTTTTCGTCAAGTTGATCTATCTTCAACTTTTTTACCGAAGGAACATGGCAAGAAAGAGACGACATGATATATAATAGTAAAAACAAACAGACACCTTTTCGATATTTTTATTTTGTAGTCAAGTACGTTTTCATTTTGTGTTTTGATGTTTTGTTTATGAATTTTTCATTATTTTTGTTTATGAAAAACTCCAAAACTACAAAACGTCAAACTACAAAAGTCAAAATTTCGTGTTTTCGGCGATAGGTGAAATAAAATTGTTCTGTAATTTTTTCATCAAAAATGAACACAAAAAATAATACTGCAGAAAAAATACCGAACGAAAGGAACGGAATGAACACAACGAACTACAACAATGAATCCGCCTTGTGTTTCTTTTCTTCGAGATCCTCGATTAGTTGGTGAATTATAAACTACAATTCAAGTTTAAGATGTGGCTAAGCTGTGGTAAAGTATTTATCGCTGTTGAATAGACAATAAATTCGTAAATGATTGCAAGAAGTCTCCAAACTTTAAGAATCGTGATTTCCAAATAAATTTGAAAAATTCTCGTCAACAACTAAAATTATAGGAATGATGTGATAAATGCTTTATCTCCTCAAGTTGAGAAATGAAGCATAAATCAGTCCTACCTTTACTACAGCAAACCATTCAAAATAAACTGATTTCTAAATAATAATGGACTTACTACCATAAACTCACTAACATTATAATGATAATCATTAACGATCGTCTTAATTGTGATCATCATCATTTTTCTTTTCAACGATTCTCGTATTTCTCGCAATCATTATTCCATTCATTATTCTCTCCGCGCATATTGTTACGTTTAAATACTCGTACATTTATTTAACAAGTCAGTGACGGTTGAATGATTACCTTCGTATAAATAGAATAAAAAACATAAATTTTGGAACCCTATGTATCTAATTAGGTGGTCATCTAGACTCGTATGTTTTTTTTAGGGATTTAAGAAAAAATGTGAACTGTCATCTTATTTTAATCGACGCAGAATATGGCAAAACATCCGCACTTTTGGAAGTAGCTGGAAAATAAAAGTTCATCGCACTTTGAGCAAGGTAATTAGAAATTTTCTAAGCACCTTGGATCTTTTTAAAATTTTTTTGATTTGCTTGAACAATTTCAAGTAAAGAAAGTTAAAAGAAAGCTTTTTTTCTGTTGTAGACACTTAATTCGTACTTACGTCTGAGAAGATTTAATTGCTATGCAAAAGTAGTGTGGGGATGCGTTTTGCAAGTTATTTTGTGCGTGCATGATGTGGGTGGGGATTTTCTTATTCGTAAATGATTTTTAATTCAAATCATATTCTGCCAATAGACAGAAATAGTTTGATAGATCGATATGTATGGAAAATTAAAAATATTTTCGCTTTTCAGGAAGGTTATTATAAAACTTACATTTCCAGCGCGCACCATAAAGATAAATTTAGAATTTAGATCAATGTAGTTTTTCCATATACAAACTCAAAATTATGTATAGTATTTTCAACTGATTAGAAAATTTAATTGTTTTTTACGGAAAATATGTACACAATTCGCAATTTTAAGCACTTCTATCTCTTTCATTAAAATTTATTTTATGTTATTTTGTGTATTTTAAATTTTCTTCAAAAGCGTATAGCGCAATAAAAAAATTGAATAACGAGAGTTAATTTAGTGTTAAGAAAATCGTTGTTGCGTTCAAATCGTTAAGAAATACAAGCAATTTTTTTTTAGTTTTATTTTTTTAATTTTAGGTTTTTTTTTTTTTTTTTTTGTATACAAATGTTACGGTAGAATGTTTTAGAACTATATAGTGACTCATTAAGTATAGTGTTGAAAAACAATTAGTTGGGTACAGGAAGTTATATCGGAAAATTTTGGAAAAACAGAAGTGTTTAATAATAATTATGTGTGGGAGGAAAATTTTTTACGGGTTTTTGAATAAAAAACCAAAGTGGAATTGGAGTGATGTTCGATGTATTGATATTAGTAGTAGTTGTTAAATGGAAAATTCATTGTTTTTGATTTTTGGAAAATCATGTTACGCGTAATAATATAATATTACATTATTGTAATATTAATCTGTGTAATTTAATAAATATAATAAGAAAGAGAAATCTGATTAAGAAATGATTAAGTTTCAGACACTTTCGTTTCAACATCAAAATAAATAAAAGCTAATGTTTATAGATAGAAACGGTAAGTGGTTTTTCTTGGTGGTGCTGCTGATATTTATATTAAATTCTAGTGATTCAGAAGATGTGTTTTTACTTCTTATTCGTTTTTATAAGAAATTAATGGATTTTGTTTTCATAAATATTAAAAATAGTCAGTCAGTGTGTGTGATGATGATGATGCTTTATTTTGGGAAATTTTATGTTTTTCGTTTTTCATATTTTTGTTTATTGTTTTTATATAATTTAAGTGGATTAATCACAATTCGTATAAAAGCATTCGGTCAGATTTGGGTACCGGCTCTCTGCAAATAGATTTGCGTCCAAGGCGATTTATTTTTAGTGAACAAGTAATTGAGTCCCTTTGCTTGGGATTAAGATCAACATCGAGGGTATTTAAATTATTAATATTCTCAAATCAATTACATCATTCGTTGGTGACGCCAGCTTTTTTAGTCATTTGAAAGAATTAAGTGATGGAGAAAGCTGTTCTGCGAATGTTGTATGAATTTTAAATAATTACCCTTTGAAATTTGTGTCATCTGACCTAGTTCTTACATAAAGTTGTATTATTTCGATTACCTTTAGTTTCCTAAGATAAATAAATATGAATTTCTTTTAATATTAGTATGTATTTAAGCAATTAAAGTAGTTTGATGTTGCCTCCTGGAAAATTTACTGGAATTTTCCCTTTCCTAATGGCAAATGATCTCTAAACTTTAGTAAAAAATGTATATTCAATTGCATTGCCAATTTAGATTAATTATTCTGGAAGTTAATAAATTACTTAATTAAATTGTTCAACTGGTATAGAATACGATAAAAAATTTATTATTTTGATATTTATAATTTTTCATCTTTTAAATATCCACTTTTCTGCCCTCCTCTGAGGGGGCTATATTAATGAACAAGTTTCGAGTGAGTACTAAACGCGCCGTTGAATTGATTTCGCTCTGTTCCAATACATATAGAAAATCAAATATGAATCTTGTTATTACTCACAAATCCTAAAATAGTTAAAATAATTTCTAATTCAATTAAACTGATTTAGCCAAAGTAAAACAATATTACGTTAATTGATAAAACCGCGATGTTAAATTAATGGTAAAAGGTGTTGCTTGTTACCCTGCGATTACAGTTACAGGTTCCTCGAGATTCACCAAAACTATTAATATCAACTACTGCAACGAGAAAAATCGGATGTTAGTCTATACATTAAACAAAAAAATCGCATGCACTAATCGTCAATTGCGATGATTTAACAATAAAAAAAATCTTTTTCTCAGACCGTAGCATAAAATGATTTTTTGGAATCTACTAGATTAAAGATCATACTGTACACATACATTTGTATAGTATGATTTATTATGTGTGTTGAGAGAATTATAAAATGACGGACTAGATGAGTGACCCTCAATATGAGAAACGACAAAATTTAGAAATAATTAGTTCCGTAGAATGTTTCGACTAAATTATCGTGAAGAGTAAACAATTGTAAGCGGCTGCTTGATTCAAAGAGCAAATTAGAGAATACGCTACTGATTTTTAAATATATATTCCAAAACTTTTCTGAGTTCATATGGGTTACGGCACACCAATTCTTAGCTTGCAGATATGAGCTTTTGGTAAAAACCAATGAAAATTTATTGCTTATCAAATCTAGCGTTCAAACATAGTATAACACCTGTAAATCTAGAAACAAATGGTCTTTAGTTGGTATTCTTTCCGTATGGATAAACAGAGCAAATTTACCAGTGATGAGGGGATGCTCGTTTATTGCAGAGAATAGTGAAAATATTTACGTTGATGGTTAAATTTATTCTAATGGATTAGTGGCGTAACTTCGAATTTTCGGCCCCTTCGTAAAACTGGTTATGGGCCACTAAGCTGCAGGCCTATGACAAAATTTTTCCGAATTTGGAAAATTCAAAGTCATAATATTCCTATTATGAAACATATTTATGATGTCAAATCTACAAAACAAAATATAGTCTTATGCAATTAAAAACCTGCTCATAATCAATTGCATTACCGATATCCATCACACGCAAATCCTATTTCGGTTTACGAAAACAAATTTAAGTTCCAGTTATGGAAAATCCGCTAAATTTCAGAAAATAAAATTGTTAAAAAAAATATATAATTTAAAGATTGTAATATTTTTCTTGAATTGAATTATCTTTCTTCTTTTTGACAAAATTCCTAAGACATGAACTCTTTGCCCCCTTGTGATTACGCCACTTTAGGGAATGTTCTTCCCACCTATTGACCCAGGTGCTGACAGGGCGCATACGTAATTCGTTGTTTTGCAGCGTGCACTCTTGATTAAATGTGGTTATGTCATTTCGGTTTTAATGTAATCGGATATGCTGCCGCTTCTCATTGATGATGTTCCATTGGCTACGTGTAATGCGATTACCATTTTCCTTCATAGAAACGCCTACGAAATATTCTCGAAATAGAGCGACCAATGGTACTGTAGATGACGGATAAATCCAGATTTGTAAATCGTTATGGATATGAAACTGAGAAATTATAATTCCAAAATTAATGATTCGAGTTTTTACGGTCATCAATGAATGTATGTCGTACAGTTCTAGTAAACCATGTCAATGAATGAATGCTGTTTTCCGAACAAGTTTTAATATCTTGTTTACTCGTCTTCAAGATGTTTTGGGAGGAGAAAGGCTTTGGGATGTGTGATGGTGGGATGTATGATGGTGGGATGTTTGATTTGGTTTTTAGCTCATGTAGTAGCCTTCACTCAGTAACCTCCAAATTTTTGATGATTATTCCTAATTTGAAGGAACTTGCAAACTTAGTTTAAATTTTACGATATAGCCGATTCGAAATTGTTTAGAACTAACCATCAATTTAGTTTGTCGGAATTCCCGGCCTCTGCATTTTGGTGTGCTACTTTAGGATGAAATTAAATCAACGAGGAATACCGCGTGTATCGCAGTGCACATTTATACAACATTAGTTACTTGTTGATCTGACTCGGTAATCGGTTTACCTTTTGGGATGGTCTTATTGCAATAAGCAGTCGTGGACCTCGTTATCCTTTTCTAAGATTGATTTTTGGAGTGAGAGAAGTTATAACTTAGTAATCGGTTTTTTGATGTTAGCGTTACGGCGGTTTTCGAAGCCCGCGTGATATGTGGATTATGATTTCCCGATATATCTAACAACTGAAATCTCCACATTAGGAATTCAATGCATGGATCTAACATTGATACTTCTCTCGGCCACTGGATGGAAGTTTCATATTTTTCTCACGTTTCCATGTTAAACTTTTTCATTAGGATACGCATTTCGATGACCATATATTCGCTAGTAGTAGTCAGCTGCTGGTATCTCACTTGTATGATAGATATATTCTACAGACTCTGGCAGTTTTCCTTTATAGAGTAACGCTACCAAGTTTTGCGGCCTTTCCTATGTGTAATTTCAAATAACCACCTTGGTGAACATATATTTAAACCTCTAACCTAGGTAGTTTAGTGTTAGTGACTACCGCAGTGGCCTTCTGGTTGTGACTTGTGTATCCACTTGTGAGCACCTTTTATCTGTCTACGCTCCACTAAGCATGGATGAACCTGGACTAAAAAATTATGAGATTAGGTCCTGATCTCCTGTATAATAATTGTCGTATAGCGACGTGGTTTTTGTTGAATTGTAACGTGTTTCCTAGCATGAATTTGATTTTTCCGCCGTGGGCTCCTTGTTTCGTTGATGAGATGAGAGATTTGCTCGTAAAGTTGAAGAGTGTTTTTAAATAGCAGGAAATCTTTCATACTTTAGTTATACTTCCAGGAAACAAGCGATATTCTTTCGCACATTAATGACAACTTTTTTAGACTTTAAATGTGAACTGTCGATCGTTTTTTTGGCAGACAATTATTAGATCAGACCGTGTTATACATCTTGGTGTTACTTCAGTAAAATTTCTTTAAAGCCCCAATTCGAAAATAAACTTAAAAAATCTACTGCTCTTTTTGGCAATGTGGAAGGACATTTACATGTTTCTGTAATAGCTTAATTAGCATTTTGTTCTTGCTTTCGCTGCAATCCTTTAGCCTTGGGTGCAACCTAAGATCATGTTTAGGTGTATATTTGACTGCGTTTCAGGCTGAATTGTGAAATAAACGCATTTAAGCTCGCTTATTTAAGTAGTAACAATATTCTGTGTACAGATAGTAAGACTGCTTAAATCGATGATAAATCCTCAGACCACTTTCAAGTGGGGAACCATCTTGGTTACGACAATAGAATAATGGTCATGTGGGTGCTTTGGAATCCTTAACCAAATTAGTTTCAAAGTTGAAGCTGGTTGATCCTGGACCCAAGGTTCCCTTGATCTTTAATAAGAGCAAGTTATAAAAGCTGAGGACTGTTAAGAAATTCATTCATATTCAAGCAAGGCTTACTTGGTTCCTGCATACTTGCCGTAAGGTGAAATTGTTTTTCGCTGAACCGAACCTGAGAGTAAATCGATTGTTTTCAGTTCGTACCCAGCTGTCTAGCTTCTAACGGTAGGTCAGATGTCGTTCCTACTTTGGCTCAAATTCATTCAATTTACTAAGATAACAGATTGCGTTTCCGGATTAGAGTAAAATGCTCGGTTTGAAATATGGGGTTCAAGCCACTTTTAAATAATAATAATGTCGCATTTAAATGAACCGAAATTTTTAGTCTACCTGAACCTGCTATTTATGAATTTTCGATTGTATCCTTGTTTAAATTATGTACTTTTAAAGTCCATAGCAAACATTGAGGCTTCATCACATTTTACATGAAGCATTTCTTTTTTTGTGAAACCTTCGTGTACTAGATATGTAATCTATAACTATTTCAGCCATAACACCACAGCAAACATTGTATATCAAGGGGTGCGATTTATGCTTATGTAATGACACAAAATCTGCAAGTTTCTTACTTCACATAACCATTTAAGTCAAAATGAGCTGCATCGCTCATTATGACGATACTTAAAAAAAGTTAATATTTTCTCTCACTATCTTTGCAACGCGAATGACATGTTGCAGACTTGCTTGAGGTTTTCGGGTTAACAGCTGAATTTGAGTACCACTTACCGAAAGATCTGTCACTAAACTTTGTTCCTCAAAAAGGGAGTATAAATTCCTTACACTGTCCTAGCATTAATATGCTGGCGGTATTTTCGTTGAGTTGAGATAATACACCTTTTGAAAAGAACAAGTAAATTCAGACTTTACGAGTTTTAAATATAAACCTCTCGAATTTGTGCCTGCGGTATGTCGTTTTACGGTAGTAAATGTTAAATTATTTTCATGACGAAAATGAGAAATTGGTCGACTATCATCTAGTTATTTATATTCTTTTTGATTTTATAAAGCTTTCATTTAGCATCGCAATTTCTATGTTCAATTTTGTCTCGCTACCAACATTAGAAATAAGATCATTAATACTAATTTGGTTTAATTTAACCCTAGCCTATTTGTAATATACAATTCTACAAAATTGAAATGAATATTTCTATGACTAAATATGCAAATATGTAAAGCAGTCTTAACGAAGTGGAAGTGTGATCTCCCACCATGTTTCGAACGATCTGTGAACTGAATCAAAACTAATTATGTCATCCTTAAATTATTGTATGTTATAGTTTCATTTTTGCTTTAAATTAAAACATAAATATTGTGAAATATCTATTAGGTTTTGTTCGATATATATGAACGCGATAATTCATCAATCACAATTAGACAGACAACTTGCGTGCAATACTATTTAGTCTGTCTTACACATTTTGTTTGCTATATAGTAATATCTATAAATAATTATGATGGTTTTAAATTTATCTAAATTTTGGTATTTTTTGTTTCTATAATTTCAGATCAGAATAGGCTTAATGGGCCTCCACTGGTACACACTGGAAATAACAATAAACTAGCAGTTAATGTAACAAGGTTAAAAACATTAAAATCGTCTCCTTTACATAATAATTCAGTTCACCAGCAGCAGCATCAACAGCAACAGCAACAATGTTTTAAAAAATCTGACATAAATTTAGAAAATAATAGTAGGAATTTAATTGAATGTAGTAATGTTAAAGATGCGCACAACAATAAAATAGTAACATTACCGTCACAAGAAACCGCAGCGAATGATTATAACAGTTGTAGAATAACAATAGAATTATCCCATACAAAAAAAGTAAACGAAGTTTTAGGTGTTATAATACAGCATTTAGCATTCAATGTAAGTACACTTTCGTAACAAAATTTATTATTTAGTTAATTTATACTCAATTTGGTTTTGTTTCGATATGAATTTATAATTTCCAACTGTACAGTAGCTAGGCAATACTACAGTAGGTATTGTTTGCCTTAATTGTGGCGTTGCATATTTTAAGACAAATTTAGAACTTTGTTTGTTGTGTATTTATGTAGATACGATCGAATACGTATTGTACGATTAATTTTCATTTTCTTTAAACAAATTAATTATGTTTTAATTTGAAACACATTTTTAATAATGGGCAGTGGTATTTTAATTGATGATCAGTAGAGCGAATTAAATGATGAGCAAAAAAAGTTTTTCAGATAAAACAATGAATCGAATTTTATTCAATTTGGCCGATTCTGATATTTATATCGTCGAAGATTATATTATCTGGTTTCTGTTTGAAATAATTTAACATAAAGTTAAAAATCAAAAATTTCATTTATTTTCCATTGGCTTTATGCTAAATTGGCCTAGTTGTTTTATTTATATAAAAAGCGAACGAGAAAGTGTGTATTTCTGAATTTGTTCTAAGGTAAATGTGGTCGCGAAAGTTACATATAATATTGTTTATTGAGGTAGAACCAGAATTCGTGTTCCTCACTCAATGCCTCTATGCGGCCTTAACAATCTGCATAATCTTAAATCAAATTCTAGGCGGAGGTTCTCGAGTTAAGTCCATATGGTGTAGATCTCCTTTAAAATAGACAAAACCTGTGAGAAGCATAGCCAAGGTGCGTGATTGGTCCTTACTTACAGAGAAAGCCTACACTCCTATATAGGATTCATTAATGAACATTTTAACAAAAAGACGGAACTTAGTTCTTGATAGCTTCCTACCTTTGCCGTGTCAAAAGCTAGTGGAACCGTAGGCTCAGAACGCACGAACTCCAGTATTAAAGCGCCAGAGCAATATCGCCAAAACCATAACTGTGTTGCTCGAACATAAAAATAATCATAGCTTTACAGTCCAGTTCAACACAGTCATTTGTGCACATAATAATGTATTGTTCCATTCCAGGAAAATTAAAAGCTTCAAACGCACACCTAGTAAGCGCAATTGCCAAATGTTGGTCAAAACAAATACTCCATTGAAAATATCTTTCGTACGAAAAACTAAAATTAGACCTCCATTATTGTTTAGAGGCCCAGTTATACACGGGTCGAGAAAACCATAGGATCCAAAAAACTAATGTGTTTGCGAAAAATACAACAAAAAAAATAACAAAATAAAGTCCACGAAAAGAGATATTCGGTAAATGTGTTCAAGAGCCCCATCAGTTTGGACCTAAAAGGTGTCAAATACCTGAATACGCAAAACTGAAGCCAAGCACTGAAATTATAGCTACGGTTCAAAATAGTGGCTTATGAAAATGCAAACCATGGACCGTGAGTGGCCACCAGTAATGAAACAACAAGAAGTTATTTTTCTATTATCCGTCTTCATTTGCGTCATATCTGATATATTTTCGATGTGCGACTTTGGCAATAATTTTGGATCTTCGCTTTATTTTTATAAGTTTCAGATATTTAAACACCTTTTAAACTTTTTAAGATCTAAGGCAATTACTTATTTCCTTCTTTCAATCCCAATATTTTTCGCAAGTAAATTTGGGTAAATTTAGGTCATTTGTTTTTTTTTCGTCTTCTTGCTAAATCTCTAAAACATTTATTAAAGTCACATAATGAAGGTCTAATCTTAGGCTAATTTGAGGAGAAGAAAAACCTAGTCGAAAAGTGTTTCAATTTTGATTTTTCTTCGTCCGATAAATATCTTCAATGTGTAATTTGTTGTGAGTAGCACCTCCCAATCTGACGGGGTCATGCACGACGCCGCACGGAAGTATTAGACAGTAGTAGAATTTTGTACGACAAAACTATTTTACCGATGTTGTTTCATTGTTTCACAAAAAACACAAATAGCAAACCAGGCAAATTCATATTTATGCACGATTTACATGTTCCAATTTTTTTCCAACAAATTTTTTACTGAAAAATAGAGCTGCACGCATATAAAAAAAAGTTACTAGTTAAAAAGAGTCAACAATATAAACAAATAAGGCAATGCTATAATTTTTTTGTATGTCCCATAAATTTTGACAGTTCGAACAGCTTGCGTTTATATTAGATAACGAACAACATCGAGTTGCAAGTAAAAATAAAATATTTAATTACCGCTCATGTTTGCTCGTTTTGTTTGAATGATGTTTATGGCTGCTTGATGTTTATTTGAAACTTTTTTGAATTTTTTTTTATTTTACTGCTATAAAATTACTCGTAGAAACTATATTTTATGGCAACATTCCCAGTTCCAACATTTGCTCAAATTAAAAATAAAAAAATCCAAATTTATTTTACTGGAATTTGTTTCGTGCTCCTCTCGCAAACGAAAATCGCAATATACTTAATCTTTAATTTTTTCTGGAAAAAAAATTGGAACATGTAAATCGTGCATTACTCGCGAGCTTTTTAGGCCCGTTACACATTTGAGCTATGTTTTTTGGCTGATGTGAGCTGTTTTCCTTTTACACTTTGATTTCCAAAACTCAAATAAGAAAAACTTTGTTGGAAAATATCAGGATCAGCCCAACACGCACAGCAATTTATTAATATGTGTTATTTTGGCTTTGCAGATTAATAATCGAATAAAGCAGATTAATAATTAAATCAATTTTTGCTTTCGAGCGGGTTAAACTAAACTAATCGAAATCGTTTTCACTTATTTCGGTTTTGTAAAGTAAAGTAAAAAAGATAAGCTGTGATCTCTAAACATATTTCACTTCGCTCAAGTGTGCAACGGGCCGCCCGAACTAAACCATGCGAGCTATGTGTTTTTGTACCGAGCGATGCCAAACTACCTCAGCGAGTTATCTTTGTTACCAGCAATATCGATTACACGTATTTTGATGTTTTTTTTTTTGGATATTTTTATATTGAGGCATACCTAAAATTTATTTAATAACATTAAAGTATGTGTCATCAACGTTATAAGCGAGATAAATTATGCTGTGCTGAACTATGTTTGATAGCTTAGCTTACCGTGCGATTCTGATGTTAAGACTATTAAGAGGCTAACAGTAAAGAGGTTTTTCGTTAATAGGTTTTTTTAAGAGAATTTCTTAATTGGTATTCTGTTAGTAATACATACTCTTAAAATTTATATTAAAAACTCTCCAAATATTTTTAGTGACCTGTCAAATGTGATTTTTATTAATGCGAGCCTTTGAAATTGTATTTTATTGTTAAATAAACGATAAAATACGACATGTTTTTGTGAAAACTAATGTTTTACAATTCATATTTTTGTAATAAATTAGAGAATGTGTTGCAGAAAATTTGTAATAAATTGCCGAAAATAAACAACAACAAAATATTTACTGCTGCTCGAAATGACAATGTCGGAATAATTTTTCTTCTAAAAATATTACATCTAAATCCTTTTTGTGAATTGTAAAATATAATTTAATAAATTATTTATTTACACAATCGTCATTTTTTATTAGTTTTAGTGCAACATAATAAAAATTCTAGAATTTATGATGATTAAGACCACCTAATTGGTAGGTATTAGGCTAAGAGGTTATTAAGAGAACCTCTTAACTGATCAGTATGTGCAGAATCGCAAAATAGTGACTATACGCCAGAATCGCACGGTTAGTTTAACCTATTCGCGATTTCCAACAAAGTAACTGACATCTAGTGAACACCACTCAAATCGTAGTTTACTATGAATCAAAAAGGATCAAAGCTGCCGAAACAATGGGCGCCTTCAGGGCACTCAACAGTTGGGAACATGTTGAGTAAAATCGCAGCCAACGATATGAAAATGTTTAGCACTATGAAATTTTCAAATAAAATTGGCGATTATTTTACTAATCATGATAGGGGATCTGAAAGCACCCAATGATTTCACAATTTTCGTCCCCCCTTGTAGATGTAGAAACCAACGTTATCTACATTCGAGTGCAATAGATCGATTTCGTAGGTAACCACGATTATTTTTTAGTGTTAAGGAAAACTATCAAAATGTCAAAGAGAATTTCATATATGTACATATGCAGTTTGTTCGAAATGAGGTGCAACACAATTTTAATTGATTTAATTGATTTGAAATGTATTTTTATATGTTTGGAAATATTGGCTACAAATTTACGAATTTATTTCACACGGAAATACTGCTATCATTCCTAGTGTTCAGTCGGGCAAAAACGATAAAAAATATCGTGATATTTTTTATCAACTTTTGCTATTAAATTTATCACAAAAAAAACCAAGAATATTTTCGATTCTGACTGTCAAAATTTGTGTACATTTTATTTCTAATATTTTTGCGTTATGATTTTATATGGACAGGAGTACCGTTTTGTTCAACTTTAATGTTATATTTTCTTTAATGTTATATTACACAATAATACATTAAAAGCAATGAATAGATCAAATCAGTATCTTGAATAAAATCAACAACAAATATTGTTTGTGTATGATTTGTGTGTGTAGTTTCTTTTCTGTGATCACTGTCCTTGTCCATTTCATTTCCTCTGAATGATTGATTAGGTGACGTTGTGTGGTTAAAATTATTCGTGTATTCACGAATTGGGCGAGAATGTGATTTCCTTTAAACTTCTAAATGTAGCCTAAAAACGATTTGTGAAAGTTTTTAGCGCAATCAAATATCTGTAAATCTCCGCTACGTGAATTTTAATTGAATGCATGTTTAAATGAGTGAATTACTATATGTACTGCGCGGGTTTGTTTTATTAGCTAAGAAAAGATATGAAGTGTACTATTGTGAAAGACACTTAGGCATTAGAAAATAGTAAATTTTTGTTATGACAGCGTCAACAATGTTTTGACGTGCAGAATCAATTTATAATTATTTTTTCGATTTGGTTGTTCACTCGGGTTTGGCGTAAAATTATACGGAGTGAAGTTAGGGTCACAAAAAATATCATGATAATTTTTATCATTTTGGTCGGACTGAACATTGTCATAAGAAGCCGATTCGAGCATACCATCGCGTTTTCTCCTAAACTATTGATACAGAATCTGGTTTCCTAAGCAATATTTCCATAATTTCAATGACACAGTTGCCTCTGTTTTTTCCCAAAAAAATTATTTAATCTCCTAACGGTAATTATTATCAATATCGTGACTGGTGTTTATTGAATTTCCATATACATGGCGTACTGTACAACTAAATAGTAATGTCGATTTTCATTGATTTTTTCTTACTCCCAAAATGTTACCCTCATTTTTTACTCCCATTTTGTTTCAATGGAACAAAAATGTACTACTCTACTGCTCTCTAATTTTTACTTTATTATTTATATTTGATTTTTATAATTTCACTAATCAAACTACCAACGCGCCGCATATTTTGACAAATGACAGAAAAAAAATGGCGAATAGATGTATAACAACAACAAAATCGAATACTCCACCAAAAAACCTAGAGTATAAAAATTACCCCGGGAGTAACAAAATATTACCCTCGTGGTAATATTTTTTTTCAATAAAACATTTTGACAGCAGTTGGAGTACCATAGGGTACTATTTTTTCTTCAATGAAAATCGATATAAGTTACTTGTCCAATATAAAATGATATATCATGATTCATGGAATTAGTAATATTCTTAATGTTAATTATCGGGTTCCCCAAGGCAGTGTGCTGTTAAACAAACATTAAATAAACATTAAAGTTGATAGAGTTGATAGTTTAAAAACTTAGCTAGTTATATAACCGAAAACGAAACGGACTGAAACAAAATGACACTGATTATAACACAGAAGACGAATCGGTAAAGTTTTGACGTTTCGGATTTTTATTTTGAAAGAAAAATTTTTCTTTGTAAAATGGAGGTTGCTAAGTTAATTGAAATTTGTGAAGAATTTAAAAATAGCGAGCATTGAAAAATGGCATAGTTTTAAACTACGCTTTTAGAAAATAAGAAATCTCCAATCAAATTTTATTCTAATTGGAAAATTTAGCACAAATTTCCATTATTAAAATCACATAAAAGCACTTACGAATTAATTTCATTATTTTTGGTCATTAAAATCCCAAAACAGATTTCCTTTATAATTTTTCGTTATGAGTTTCCATTAATATTTTCCAGTTGTAAATTTATTGTTTTGACTCAAGCAAAATAAATAAAACAGTGAATTACCGTAAAAGCCGAAACGAAAGACATTTGAATCGAATCAATTCATCCGTTCCTTTTTGTTTCGTTTCGTCTACATAACTATAGTCTATTATATTTTCATGCAATCAATCAATCGTTTCAGTCCGTTTCGTTTTCGGTTATATAAGCCGTGCTTTTTTATTAGCGCTCGATAGATGTATCCGGAGCACCTAATTTTCTATGTCAAAACTTATATTTAGCGTGCTATTTTTGCATATAATTAATTTATTTAACTCCAAAATAATATTTTTCATTCAACTTCTTAGTTAAAAATCGACATAAAAATGTTTTGCTTTACCTATTTATCGGGAGCCGCTTTCCATTTCAATGAGAAATTTGAAAAGGCCTTTATTTTTTAAACCCCTGAAACCATTAGAAACTTACCGTGCGATTCTGATGTTAAGACTATTAAGAGAGTAACAGTAAAGAGATTTTTCGTTAATAGGTTTTTTTTAAGAGAATCGCTTAATTGGTATTCTGTTAGTAACAGAGCTCTCACAATAGAAAAAAAAATTGCCTTTACCTTTTGCCTTAAACTTTTACCTTAAGAGTATCTCTCACAATGAGAAAAAAATTTTTTATTGAAACCAACTTCGTTTTATTAATCTGCATACTAATAGTATTTTTAAAATTGTATTTTATATTATTAATTATAATGTTAAGATATATAAAACCGATAAATTAGAACTTATTTACATTTTAACCATGTTTTGGTTGGAAAATGACATCAAAAACCCTGATTTTGAAATTTAGCTAACTTCATTAGTCTTTTCTTAAGGCAAAAGTTTAGAGTTTGCTAACTTTTTCCTTAAGGTAAAAACGAAAAAATTTTTTTTTTGCAAGTTTTATTTTCAAACAAACATTTCAGTCATTTTTTATTAGTTTTAACGCAACATAATAAAAATTCTAGCATTTATGATGTTTAAGACCACCTAATTGGTAGGTATTAGGCTAAGAGGTTTTTAAGAGAACCTCTTAACTGATCAGTATGTGCAGAATCGCAAAATAGTCTTAAGTAAGAGAAATCTCTTAGTAATGAGAAATATTGTAGTTAAGACCTCTGTGACTATACGCCAGAATCGCACGATTAATTTTACAATAAAAATTTAAAACGCAGTAAGATATTGTTGCCTGGTTTAGTTTCTAACTTAGGCGCGTTGCACACTTGAGATATTTTTTTGACTGATGTGAGATATGTTTTCATTTTACAGCTTCCTGTTTCGGTTTCCAAAACTCAAGTAAGAGAAACATTGTAAATAAATCTCAGGATCAACTCAATCTGTAAAGCAATATATTTAAATGTTTTATTTTCGCCTTGAAGATAATTAATTTCTTTGTAGTCCGCATCGCCTAGAAAATGAGCAATGTGAGCTATGTTTCTATCCCACAGGTTTAAATAAAGAAATTAAATAAATCGAGGTCTACGAGTGACTTGAGCTAAGCTTCACGAATTCCGTTTCACTTATTTAGGCTTTGCAAAGTAGATCGAGAAGCTGTTATCTCAAAACATAGGTCGCTTTGCTAATAAAACATAGCTCAAGTGTGCACCGAGCCTAAATGTTTTGAAAATTGCCTTCAAAAATTCGCCGAACTTTCATAATCCTTGGCCTTGACAACGTGGTGATCTGAATTTCCTGAAATTCGTTTAGCACATGAAGCAAATATCCCAAAAATTTTTGCATTTTATACTAACCCAGAAAATCTTATGGAAATGCAAACAGTTAGAAAACGAATCATTACAAAATCAATTAAGGATGATCACCATATTTTTTTGAGTCGTTTTGTGATGATTTTTTTAAGTAGAGTTTGTCGAGTATTAGTGGTGTGATTTTCCGATAACGTAAACCAATTTTGTAAAAACTGGCAAAATTTACAAATTTTTTACAAAATAAATGAAATCAGCATACACTGCATCAAAAAAAAACATACACCTTATTTTTTTCAATAAAATTTATATATTTTCTTTACACAACATCTTTAGTATTTGATTTTTTTCTATTTACTAACTAATAATATCACATTTAAAAAAATATAAAAATTAATTAATTTACTTAACAAAAATATAACAAAACTTAGTCAAAGCAAAAACATACATCAAAAAACATGCAGTTCCTAGTATTATTACTAATAAATATAATTAATAATTTGTGTGCCGCCCTTTCTGAGTTATGCCCTATTTTAGGCGATTCTGCGATTTAGGGGATTTCGGTTTAGATGGTCGTAGAACTATATGGCGTCAGAAAGGTACTACACTAAATAGTAAGATTATCATCCCCATAGTCAAACACGGTAGAGCAAACGTCATGGTATGAGGTGCAATGGGTACCGTGGGGGTTGCGGATCTGGCGTTTGTTGAGACTACCAGGAATAAAGAATAATATTTGCAGATTTTACAGAATCATTTAAAAGAGTGCGACAAAAATTGAAATATCTGGACAATATTAGCTTGGTTCAAGACAACGATCCGAAACATGAATCCCACTTGGTAAAAAACTAGTTGATTACAATGTCAAATACATTTTACACCGAAACTTCCACAATCGCCAGATCTCAACTCCATCGAACATCTTTGGGATAATTTGGAAAAACGGGTGAGAACTACATAATTTTAGAACAAAAGACGATTTAAAATCTAAATTAATCGACGAGTGGCACCAAATTACGTCGGAAGAACAGGAAAACTGGTACATTCAATGCAGAATCACCTAAAATAGGGCATAGCTCAGTAATTTGGCACACAAATTATTAATTATATTTATTAGTAATGATACTATGTAGGAACTGTATGTTTTTTATGTATGTTTTTTCTTTGACTAAATTTTGTTATAGTTAAGTAAATGAATTAATGTTTATATTTTTTAAATGTGATATTATTAGTTAGTAAATAGAAAACAAATCAAATACTAAAGATGTTTTTTTTTGATGCAGTGTATATTTCTGAGTCGTTTTGCGATCAATTTTGTTGTTGAAAATTTGCGATGTTCCAAAATTGTCCGTGATTTTTCGGGTTTTAAATTTTCAGACCCATATTCTGATTACCGCGTGAGGTTTCAACCCTTAGCACTTTTAATTTAGAATTGAGTTAAGACGCCGTTTTTAAACAATTCCTGGCTGCGCTTCTTTGTTGCTTAGTGATGCCTTTGTTTTCTTCTTATTAATTTTAAATTTGTCACATTCATCTCTAAGGGGGCTGTGAAAGATGGGGCTTGTTGTCTTGGCTTATTTGTACGTTGCCGCCTTGTCATGGGAAACAAACTGCTGTCATTCGATAAACGAGTCAGGCCTGTCATAGCCCATATAGCCGTGATAGCTCTCGGGCCTAAATGTGTTTTGTGCGCTTGGAGGAGCATAGTTCCATGTTTTTTATTGTCAATACTATTCGTGAGTCAGTTTGATGAGGAACGAAGGTTTGGTATTGGGTTTTATGTACGAGTATGTTCAATAGCGCTTTATGATTAATATTGTTTTGTGTTATGGTGCTTATTTCTTAACGGCTAACGTCATAATCATTAGGTCCAATATATGTAATAACCGCCCCACCCCCCGCTGTACTGAAAAATAAAAGGCACCAATTTTATTTTAAAGTAAAACAATTTATGATTAATTAACTTGTGGTTGAGACGCATTTAATAATATTTGTCACCCGATTACATTAAAGCAATAAAGTGTAAATGTGTTTTCATTTTAGGCGTTTTATTTTACGTAAAGGTAATGGGTTGAATGCTCCTTCAAATTAAATAGTTTTAAAAGGAGGATATGATGACGTAATGGCTAGTCGAATAAAAAAAAATATGAACAATAAATCGAACAAAAGAGGATATTTTGAATTTTTTTGGGGTGTCCATTTTTATAGCTGTCATCTTGTGAATCATCAAGAACAGATGCATATTGCTAATATGTGTTCACTGCTTATAAATAATAAATTATTTAATTTAAGTAAAAGTTGAAATTATTGATGATGAGAATTGAAAAGTAAGAGGTATAATAATAATAATAATCTTTAATTGTATTAGAAATTCATTGCAAGCCTTAAGAAAATTTCGAAACAGACGAATGATGGGAAAATGGCACATAATTAGATTCGTACAATAATTTCTTTTATTGTGCGAAACAAACGTTTTTGTTTAAATATCTTGAAGATGCGCGACGAAGTAATAAATAAATAAAATATAAATAAAAATTTGTTATACATATTTACACAGTTGTATACAGACACTGTTAATTTACAAAGAATTTTATCTTTGCTTCTTAATTTACGTTTTCCATTTTATTTATGTGATTTAGTTTAAATAAGACGATTTCGTTTCAGTTTTTGCCTTTGCTACAAAATTATTATGTAATTTATGTATTTGTTGCAAAACATGATCGTTATTTTTATGTTGAATTGGAAATGTAAATAACCTTCATATTAGATGAGCTTGAGATCGCCAAGTTTTTATGCTTGTTCTTATTGAAAGATGTTTATTATTTATAAAGTGTTAACTGGAATTATCGAATGTAAACTGTTATTCGATTCACCTGTTTGATCATGAAATTATATTCAAATCTTAGAATGTGGAATATAAGCCAATTTATGTACTTCCTTGTAACCATTTTTTAACGATACAAAATAATATAATCCTATAATAATAAACTCCTAAAATGAAGTCCAGGTATATTCTCCCGCTTAAGATTGGTTTGTGTATTTTAATGTCGGTTGTTTCTTATTTGGAATTGAAAATTACTAATTCCTTTTGCATACGGATTGTAAGATATTTAGAATAGAACAATTATTTTTCTAAGTATTTTGAAATGATGAATTTTCATGTGCTCGAAGTCTGTTCCATACGTCTTTCCGTGGATAATCTATCTAAATTATTTAATATTTAAAAGAATAGGGATTACACCAATACAGGAATGTAAGTTTTGGGTTTTTTACTATTAGGGTATGCAATTAAGAAATTTACGCCCCCAATTTGCACCACATTTTGAAATTTTACCTGCGTTTAATTAGCCTCATCGCATATTCTTATGTTTGGCGATGTGACACTAGAAAATATAGTTAGTTATTAGTTTGATTTAATACGATGCGCTTCGAGTGTTACTTTTAAATTTTGTGTATTAAAATTGAAAAATTGAAAATGAGCGTTGATTTAGTTTTTTTGTTTAAAAAAAATGTAAATGTAATATAAACTGGAATTTTTTATAAAATCTACCTAATAATTTTCTTAATATTTATTTGTCTATTATAGTTGGATGCATTTTCTTGTCCCGAAATTAAGGGTCGATATGAAAAAACCAAAAAAAATCTACTAGAGTCTCAAATATTGCTGGAGGATACTCGTGCTATATGTCAAAGTTTGGAGGAACAAATCGCGGACAAAGATACGCTATTTGCTGCAAGAGAAATTGAATTAGCAGAGCAAAGTCGACGGGAAATATGTAAAGGTAAATATTTTAATTACAAATGTCAAAAAAGATTCGTGACAAGTAAAATAAAAATTTGTTACTAACTTTTTAGCCGAATCTACTTTAACTGCGTTAGAAAATTCGACGCAAGACAAAATCAAGTCACTAGAATCGGAACTGGTCAAACAAAACGAGGCAGCCGAAAAACATTTAGAATGTGTTATAAACGAGCTAAACGAAAAATTGGAAGCCCAAAAATTAACAGCTAAAAAGCGTGAGGATGAATTATCACGTGAAGTTGCCGAGTTAAGTGTACGTGAAAATGAACTTCGCGAGAAAGTTGTGGCTAGTGAAACGGATTTTGGGGAAAGGTTGCGGGTGTCTGCAAACCGTGAAAAGGAATTGGCCGATACAGTTCGTATACTAAACCAACAAATCAACGAGCTTAAAGGTCGTTTTGAACAAACTGAACGAGAACTAGGTGAGAAATTATGTTTATCACAAGATGAATTATCAATATTGCGAAATTCTCGTTCCTCGAATTCAACATCATCTTCCTCGCTGTTGGATTGTAGTGCATCAAGTTCAAAATTAAATGGAACGTTATTAAGTCATGATGCAGCGTTACTCGATGAAGTGGATAGTTTACGTATTGTTCTAGAGTTGAAACAACGTGAAATATCTGATTTGCGTAAACAAAACCAAGAATACCAAAGAGAATCTGAAAAACTCGCACCAGCTTTATTTAAAATTACGGGCCTTGAGTCACGCATTGAAGATTTACAAGTCCAACTATCTGTTAAACTCGAACAAGAGAAAGAATTTCAACAAAAGAACAAGCAGTTACAGGATGCATGTGACCAGGAAATTAAACGGAGCAGTCGACTTTCGTTACGGAATGAGGAGTTACTGTACCGATTAAAACAAAACTCGGAGAAATATAATCACGTGCTTACTGAATTTTCTAAAAGTTATCAAGATTCATCGTTTAATATGAATTCATCCCGTTCGTTGTTATCCGAGTTGGAGAGCAGTACGGCCGTAATACATAAAACTGGTAATAAATCTGATGAATTTTTCGAAATGGATGATATTTCACCGCCCGCGTCTCCTATTATTAAAGGTGTAGTGGAACGTGGTGATTCTGTTTCGTATGTGCTAGAAATCGACGATGAAAAACCGGAGGCGGCTGCTCAACGGCTTGTTCGTCGTGCCGGATCATTTCGTTCCGGTTTGAATGAAAAGTATACGAATTATCCAATTCCGAAACGACAGAAATGCCAATTAAATCCACTGTCACAATCGGCTTCGGCGACCGCTATTTTTAAAACTTCAAATGGTAAATGTAATGGAACTGGTAATAAGCTACAGGTCGATTCACCCTCATCATCAAAACGAATAATGCGATCGAATTCACAAAATAATTCAACAATAAAAAATTCGTGGCACGATTCTACGGTGGTGTATTCCAAGAAAAGTGATAAATGTGTGATGGCATCGGGTGCGGAGAGTGTACCGGACACGATGCTTTCATCGACGCCAGTACGTGATCGAGCCGCATCCTTTAGTTGCGATGAGCATTTCGAAAATTTTACTTCAAAATATCCAGTCAAAAGGATCACATGCAACACCGCCTCGTTGGTGACGACTCGAGATGAATTGTGTCCAACTCTGCCCTCGCTTCCATCGGTGCAAGACTTTAAAAAAATTCAAAGTATTAATATTCCAAAAGAATCGGCTGGTGAAGCGATGGTGTCAGGGTCAAATTCAGAAGATGAAACATCTAGTTTAGGCGGCAGTACTCCTATGGAAGTTAGTTGGTCTGAAGATGGTGAACAATACAATTCTGAATCCATAGTATGACACGATGATAGTTTTTAAGTTAATTATGATTTTTAATTTATATAAGTATATATATATATATATATACCTATATGTATATATATATATAATTTGGGTGTAAAATCTCAAAGTTCATATACCAAAAAGTGTGCGTGCGTGGTGTTGTTCACTAACACTCAATTTGTAACACTGAAAATTTATTTAACATCACAACATAATTGAATTTTGTACAGAATTTGAAAGAAAAAACACAAAATTAAATGAAAATTTGTTACCTTGTTATTACATAAAATAGAAAAATGAATTTGTGATTATTAAGAAATTGTTTCTTGATTAATTATTTTAATTACTATAAATTATATAGATTTGGTCTCAGGAATAATATTCGTGGCCCTTATTTCTAACACTCAAAAAAAAATCGAAATTTCTGTAAACACACAGTTTATTATTTTTATTTAATTTTATTTTATTAATTTTATACAAATTAGTTTAGTGAATTTATATGAATGATATTTATTTTTTAAGATTGTTTTTATTTGATATTTTTTGAATTTGTCGATGTGAATTCGTCTGTTTACAAATTATAGCAAAATTCCAAACATTTTGTGACTCGGCTAAGTAATTGTGATGACATCTGTAAGTCAACACAAAACTGTTATAAATAAATTTCTGCTTACAACTTTTGTGACGAATTCACATCATTGTGATTGATATTTAAATTTAGGTTTTATTCTTGTTTTTTGCAAAAAAATAATGTGATTAATTATAAAATATATATAAATAATAAAAAAAAAAATATTTAAAAACAAAAAAGGAAATACTCTTTTATAAAAATGCTAACAAAAGAAAAATCGCAAAAATGATTTGTGAAGGTGTTGTGTTACAAAACAAAAATTTACAAAAACCACAAAATATACATTGTAATAATATTTATTAATTAAGCTTGTATTTTAGGCAATAAATTATAGTTACAAATATATAAAATGAAATATTAATATTCTCAATAACAAAAAATAACCACCACAATTTAGCTCTGATTTAATGTTAAAAAACTATTTGATTTTTTTATGTCTCCTAACATAATTTATTTACTAATCTTGTTCAGCTCTGGCCAATGTGCGTGCTCTTCTTAATTAATAAATAAAAATAATCCATCAATTAATTAATATATAAATAATATATTCAACTCAAAACATTTAAAAAAAACAAATTTCATAATATGTATTTCTAATATAAATATATATTATATAATATAACTATAAAAATAATTGTTTTTATTTTTTTAGTAGTTTAAATTAATATATAATATATTTTATTAATTTATTTTGGAACAATTAGTTTAATTTTAGTCCAATCTTAAGATATTATATAATATAAATTAATGAAATATTTTTTTAAGTTATTATACATATATATATATATATTTATGGTATAAAAATTTGTTTTTAATTTATAATTTACACACATGGTTTATTAATTAATTAATTAATTATAAAATTATATATGGCAGAAAACATCAATAAAGATATTTTAAAGTCGTTAAATAATTTAAAACTTGTGTTTGGTTATTTCTACGGTGGCTCAAAAATGTAATGTGTAAATAAATTGATGAGGATCGGGACTTGCTTGATTGCTGGTTAGGCTTTTTCGTAAAACACCAGCTCAGCCTAGTGAAATAGTATGAGCCTTTATAATTTTATTATCAAAATCCAGCTGTGCCACTTTACCATATACTTAACTGATGTTGAACGACTACTAAAAAATTAAACATCGATTTGTACCTTTCATTTTGTGTCACTCATCTGTAATTTGCACAGGGGGTCTATTATAAAATTTTTGACGCGCGTATTTTTTTCGACGTTGTCGAAAATTTGGTATTATGAAATACTCGACGCGTTTTTTTTAGATAACGTCGACTATTTTACGACAGCTCTTGAGGTGTCGAGTACATAAAAGAAAAGTGTTAAGTGTTGAGAAATGAAAAAAGTTTGTTAGTAAAAATAAATTAATAATTTAAACTTATAAAATTTTAATTAATAAAAATTAATTAATTAATTTAAATTTAATAAAAAATAATTAATTTAAATTTTCACATAAAAAATAATTTCATCTTTCGGCATCGTCGAAAAAAAAATTCATAATAGTGATTTTCGACGTTGTCGACTGTCGACGTTGTCGAAAAAAATACGCGCGTCGAAAATTTCATAATAGACCCCCAGTCTTCTAGATATAAAGAAGAAAAATAGAAAGCAGTGTTGCTACTTAGCCCTATCGGGGCTAGATTTAGTACTATCTTAGAGACTGTTTCAATTAGTTTAAATACCGCATAAAAAGTTAAAAATTTTGGTGAATAAAATAAACTTTATCCGCTTCAAGAGCTGATAAAATTTTTGTGTAGAAAACATTTGGCTGACAAAATATTTGTTTGTAAACAAAAATTTTCCATGTAAAAATTTTGAGAAAAATTGCAATATGACTAATATATATTTAAAAAGTATTTATTTTACATGTTTTCATATTTAAATTTGCTATATATGTCACAATAACACATAAAAGAAGCAACCATGTTATTGTCAAAATTTTTCCCAATTGAATGAAACAGGGGGTCTATTATGAAACATTATTCGCTTTCGAAAAATTCGATATCTAAAAATTCGATACGCTTCGAATATTGCTATTATGAAAAAAAAAATGTATCGTCGCATTTGTTGTGGATCTGTCAAATCAATTTTATATATTCTTAAAATACAAAATTCTTAAAATACATTATTTGTAGTAAATTATTTTACAAATTGCATCTTGGTAAATATATCTATTGAAATTGAAAACAATAATAATAATTGCCTTAATTAAAAAATATAAAAATAGACGACTGAATTTATTAACACGATAAAAAAATTATTTTAAAACAACATCGACACAATATGGTATTCGCCACCTAAAGAACAGTCGAATTTTGACGACACATTTTCGTAAAATCCGATATCGAATTTATTTTTAAGTTTCATAATAGAGCGAATTTTTCGATTTCGAATTTTCCGAAAGCTAAATCAAAATCCAATATTCGCCGCGAATCGAATTTTTCGTAAGCGAATAAATTTCATAATAGACCCCCAGACAAAAAGTTAAAAAATATAAACCACGAATAAATTTTTAACTTTTTATGCTGCATTTAAACCAATTGAAACACACTCTTAGATTTATTTTAGCACCACAAACAGTTGTTTTGCTTCGAAGGGAAATTGAGCACTATTTCAATATTTTTAGCACTAATTCTAGCACTTTCAAAAATTCTAACAACAAAATGTACTGAGTATTCTACCTGAGTATATAGAATTTGTTTTGTATTTCTCTAGTTTCTACTAGACTACATTAGATTCTTTCAGACGGGGCAATGTCTGATGACTTAGGCGAGCTGTCACTCCTAATGTAATTGTAAGTTCTTGCGTTTGGCACGAATCCATCCAATAGTGTTTCCAATATCACACGAAAAGCACTTCCAATAAGGATCGCGTAATTCCGCGCCTTCATACACTTTCGGCCTTTCGCTTCGTTCTTTGTCTTCGACATCAAATTTACAGTTCTTAGATTTTTGAAATCACTCTCGACAACTTCTCTCACTTAAGGCAGCCTCACCATGCTTCTACAAGCAATCGACGCGCTTCTGTAGCAGATTTCTGCAACTATGGCTGCGTACCAATCCAAGGGTAAATCGTTTACTACGGTAAAAATCGATTTTAGTACAGAATTTTCGATCAGTTTACGATAGAGTTTTTCAAATATAATTGGATTTACCTAAAAATAGACTTAGGCTGCGAGCCAATACTCGGGTAAATCGTTTACTATGGTAAAAATCGGATTTAGAACAGATTTTTCGATCAGTTTGTCATAAGTAGTGTTGCTTTCGCAAATCCGCTTAGCTTAGCTAAGAAATGTGAAAGCAACAATTTTTGGCTTTAATTTTTATATGCGTTTTAATTTTTCTGTGATGGTTCATTTTAATAATATTTATTTTATTTTTTGAATTGACATTTACCCTTGGATTGGTCGCAGCCTTAGTAAAAATAACAACATAATCACAAAATAAGAAAAAATGAATGCAAAATACATAAACAAAATCCGGGGTCATCTTGCCCCAATGGACGGGAATGCCTTTAGTTTTTTTCAATCTATATTGTAACTAATCCATATATAGAGAACTATTTGTAGATCTGACGGCAAAAAAATTAACCCGATTGGGTCTTTTTTTGTATGTTAATTTTTATTTTCATAAAGTATGCCGTGCTAAAATTTCATGTAAAAAAAGACCCAATCAGCTTATTTTTAATGCGCCAGATGTCACTACCCCGGACATTTATAGTTCTCAATAATTTCAGTACCTATTTATTCTATTGTTTGTATAAGAGATTCAAACCCTGACGGTTAAACGATTTAAAAAAAATCGACTTCAATTTCGACATGGGGTCCATTTAACCCCCAATGTGCAGAGGGAGAGTAAGCTAGTTCGGTGATGCGTGTACATAAATGCACTTTGCTGCGATTCTGGAAAGACTGCATTAAAGTCACTTGGCTGCGTACCAAACTCAATTTTAAACAAAATAAATATTATTACAGTTCAATTATTTTTCAAAATCTCTCGTCTATAGATCGTGATAATTATTCAATTTAGTACCACCAGATGTCAATATCATACGGGGTACATTATTAATGTTTACATTTTTTTTATATGGAGTTTAGGCATAAACGACTATTACAAAATTGGAAAAAAATTAATGAAATGTACTATGATTCGATGCTAAAACAAATGCTTTTTATTTATAATATATGCATAGATGATTTTTAAAAAAATGTATAAATAATATTACTTGGATATTTAAGAAAATGATGTACAAACTTTAACAATTATTGAAGTTTTGTGAGGTTATGTCAAATTGTTTATTTTGGTTGGTCGACGTTAAGATTAGTATTCTTAAAGGCAACACAAATTCTAATTTTAAGATGGCAAATAAATTTTATAATCGTTGAAATCGATTTTATAATCGTTTAGAGAAAAGTGCGCACTACAAACATAATCACCCATAACTTGGTCTGGCCTTTATTTTTTATTCTAAGAAGCAACAACCATTTCCTACAATTTGTTTTATTTTTCGGAAATACATGAAAACGTATTCCAAAATTTTTCACAAACTTGTTTGTACATTGGGGCACACAGCAATATTTCACCATTATAAATTTTCGTTAGCTTTATCCAATTCAACACAACTAAATGTCAATAAACATTTCGATATAACCTCACAAATTTGGAAAACTTGTTGCTATTTAAACATTATTTCCACACATACCCTAATGGTTACTAATTAATATTTTTCAAAAAAATATGTCTAATTGTGTTTTAATTAAATAATTTTATTTTGAATATCGAAATTTGGCACTTTTCATACAAAGATTCTAAATTTTATCAAGTCTATTTTCGCCTAAACTCCATATAAAAAAAATGTAAACATTGAAAATGTACCCCGTATTTAGCTGACGTCTGGTGGGATAAAGGGTGAAGTTTATGTACTAAACATGATCTATTGCAAACTGATAAAATTATGTACTAAAACCGACTCGTCGAAAAATCTGTTATAAAACCGATTTTTACCTTAAATGATTTTTTTTTTGTTTCATGTTTTGGTTTATTTTTATGTATTTTATTTTGTATATAAAGGCTGCGGGCCAATAGTCGTGTAAATCGTTTACTATGGTAAAAATCGTATTTAGAACAGATTTTTCGATCAGTTTGCCATAGAGTTTTTGAAAAATAATGAATTTACCGAAAAATTTACTTAAAATTGACTTTTACCCGACTATTGGCCCGCAGCCTTAATTGCAAATCTCAGAATTTTACCACTTGCGAGCGGATTATTCTCTAGCGAGTTTGATAACTCGAACATGATTACCACCTTACTATCGAGCCCATCATGGCTCCGTTTACTATTGTTAGATCAGTATTGGAGTTCCCATTAGACGAGAACGTCGTTGAGTTTCCATGCTTGTTAATTATGAAGAGGTTACTCCTAGACACGCAGTCCTACATACGCTGATGTGATGGTATTTGTTTTGCAGCGCCAACAGCTCGTTGTGACATGTAGTGTCAGTGGCTAAGCAGAATTTATCGTGTGCATCGTCTCAATTACCCTGCCCCTATTCATTTATATTTTGCTCCCCGATTTTGACTTTTTGACGAATATAATCGAAATTAATTGAAATTTATTGGTCAATATTACATAGAAATTTTTTTCAGTGTTAGATATATCGCATAAGTCGAAATTCACCTTGAACTAGAATATTTCGGTTTAAAACTAAACGTAATCCAATGGTGTACGTTAAATTAACGAGAGTGACTATCGCCATTTATTCCAATGCTTAAGCAGTTTGCTAAAAGCCCATTGTTGAATTGTTGAATTAACCATTATCGTGTTAACGATCAACTTTCAATCCAATACGCAGTGAAACGAATAAAATAAATGCTGGTATGCCTAAACAAATTATTTCTAAAAAAGAGAATTATTTCTGCAGATTTCTTGTTCGCTGTCAAAAATGCAACAAGACTCTTACAATTGAGTACACCAAGCCACGTTCACACTTTCATAAACACAATATGTCAAACCTGTCACAACTTAACTTTAAGAAGATTACATCAGTGGGTGCGTTCGAAGAAGAAAGAAATAGAGACACGAACAAAATATCAATAAAACAGCCGCTCCGATCTGGAAGATGACATTCGCTATAACTCAGGTAATAGTTGATTACTTCCGAAAAAAGTTACCTATTATAAACTCTCTCTTCTCCTCTTCAGGTTTCACATCCCATGAAGGGATTTTTCCACATGCACGGAGGTTTTCCGACTGTCTCGGTTCATCGTTCCCTTCTTTCAGTTCCGACATCCTAGCGTAATCTAGGTCTAAATGGAAGACTCACTAATCGTTTCTCTGAAATCGCGTTGATGGAATTTATTCGAGTAAACTCGGCACATCAAACTATCACGTTGACTAAATTTATCACTTGTTACCACGTTAATTATTACATTTAAAACTTTAACTTTCAAAACCACTTTTCCCAAAACTATTTTATATCGAAAAATTTCTGTTCTCAACTAAGATAATTTTGTAATCTGTTTTTAAAATTATGGAATCAATTCTTTTTAGTTTACGTACGCATGTCACAAACGACCCGATCTGTGCTATGCTCGTATAATAATCAAACGTATTTTGAATTAAATTGTATATTTTATTTGGTTTCATTTAAAAATTGTTCGATCAATTTAAACTTCTGTATCTTACCCGAAGTGGTTTTCGGAAATTCGTTGATAACGCGGATGTGCTTTGGAATTTTAAAGTGTGCCATTTTATTTTTACCAAATACCTTCACTTCATCATAAGTCAACCATTTACCTTCAGTTATTCGTACATATGCGGCGATCTCTTCACCCATCCGCTCATCGGGCACACCAACCACATGCGACTCAATAATATCCGGGTGCGAATTAAGAAAATCTTCTATTTCTTTAGGTGAGATATTTTCGCCGCCACGAATTATGATTTCTTTTAATCGGCCCACAATACTTCCATACCCGTTTGCATGTAGAATGAATTTATCACCCGTTCGAACCCATTTCGACTTTTCGTAAACTTCATTCGTTTTCTTTTCATCATCCCAGTAGCCTAGCATCGAGGAATACCCACGAATGCATAATTCGCCCGGGGTTCCGAATGGTACCGTGTAACCTTTATCGTCGATTACTTTAGCTTCGAGGTGTTCTTGTAAATGACCAACTGTGTTGTGTATGGAATCGTCTGGATCATCCGGTAGGGTTTGAAATACAACCGCAGTTAGTTCAGTCATTCCATAAACAGTTTTAACTTTTTTCAGTCTTAAGTAATGTTTCATGTCTTTAAAGAGTTGCGGTGAACAAGGTGCCCCTCCTGTTACTCCAATCTCTAAAGTCTCCAATATTTGATTACTCTCGCGCAAACTTTTTACAACATCGACGTACATTGTTGGCGATCCATGGATGACTGTGCAATTTTCCTTTTGAACACATTCTATTGTTTGCTTTGGGTTAAATGCAGGCCCGGGAGTTACTAAGGTCGTACCATGATGTAGATTTCCACAAATACCAATAACCACACCATAAACATGAAAATAGGGCATTTGTAATAGTACTTTGTGGTCGTTATGTTCTGTAAACTCATTTCGGCCGGCAATACAATACGAATTATTTATTATGTTGGTGTGACTAATTGTGACGGCTTTTGGATTCCCGGTTGTTCCTGATGTGAACTGTATATTACACCCACTATCTGGCATGATATCTGATTGAATTGTTTCTATTTCGATAATTTCGCCTTCTGATACGTCTGATAACAGGTCGTTGAATAGTAGCGCACCACTAAAATCATAAATCACTTGTATTTATATCTCGTGTTATCATTTAAATGTGTAAACTTACGGTAACTTATGATCCGAGTCGATTATAACGTGTTGTAGTGATGGCACACGTTTTGAATTAATCTGGCCAAATTTCGATGATTGTAGCTCTGGCACAATGTCCGTAATCATTTTGTAATAATCTTGGGTTTTAAAATTTCTAGCCGCCACTAAACATTTCACTTGCACTTTATTTAAACAATATTCCAGTTCGGGCACTTGAAAAGCGGGATTTAATGCAACCGATACGAGACCCGCTCGTGCCACTGCAAACATGGTTATACACCAATGACTATAATTTGGTGCCCATATTCCAACACGATCGTTTTTTTGTAGTCCCAATTTACGAAAGCTGGCCGCTAAACGATCGACTTTGTTCAGTATTTCATTGAAGGTCAACCGGGTGGTACGATTATTTGAATCGTTCAATGTTATTAGACCCTCCTTATCACCATACTTTTTGGCTGTAATTGATAATTGTTGGCCAACTGTCCGGTATAATAGCGGCTGACTCCCTACACGATGAAAGTAACTTATATTTTGTGACGTACTGTACCTGAAACAATAGAAATGATTGATAATAATTTTAAACGTAAGAGATGCTATCAAATAAAATGAAATAGTTCAGACTTGCCTACCTGTTTTTAGAGATATGAATTAAATTTTTTAAGTTCATTTTTAATGTACATTGTGCCATGGTTTATACACAACTGAATCAAATCATAACAAACGCGTCGTTTGTGTGAAACACGTAACATCCTCGTTCGTTTATCGTATATACATACTTGGCAGACAGACGAACAGTGATAAGCCAAATTTTAAGAATTCTATTCAATTCGAAAGTTATTGAAGCTATTTGATAAGAATTATAGCTGCGACTCTAATATATGAAAGTGACGAGAATACTTATCATTTCCTTAAGTACACCTTATACAGTAAGTAAATCATAATTTCATTGTTGGAGTTTATGAGTAATTAAAATCGTGTGCGGTGGATAAAGCAGTAACGCTAGCAATATTTTTATTTATTGTTTACCTTGACACAGGTTTTCATATCGCTTGATGGCTTTGCTGCATTTATGAAGAGGTAAGTTTTATTTTTGCTTGTTAATTAGTGTACATTGGTGTTATTTTTTATAAAATAAGAGTATTTGAACTTTGATACCCGGTGGCTTCTGATTACTTATTTCAGCAGCTCTAGCAGAAGACGTTCTTTTCGACGTATCGATGCGATTGATTGATAACGCAATTCCTTTGATACAATATTTCCGAGTCAAAAGTGTTCCCCTCTGTTCGCTGAGGCGATTCCATTTCCAATTGCATAAAATCCCTTTGATAGATTTGAATCTGATTGGATGAATGGTGTGGAAACTTATAAGGATGAATCTTGAACCAGGTGATGGACTCCTCTGATTTGAGCATGTCACTAATTTTATATAACTCATTTCCGAAATTTGTTCCTATTAGACCAGCTCCTTCAAGAATAACTTAAGGTTAGTTCTGCACATGCAACTAATACATGGGAGAAATTTCATGACGTATGGTTGAGCGGCTGAAACGGTAATTCAGAACAAACAAACATTTTTGTGAAAAATTGAATGGGAGTACCCAGACCCATTTGGCCCACCCCTTCAAAAATATTACGAAAACATGCTGTTTGATATAAAATACCTATGCAAAATTAGACTCTTAGACCGTTTCGATGAATAGTGTGGAATGTTATATGATAGGTCCCCTTGCGATATTTTGTGATTTCGTTGAACGCCTACAGGTTCGATGTAATTCTTGCTTGTTGTTGCACTCGATCACATGTGCTCTTCCATTTGTTGCACAAGCACCTTTAGGTACACAGGAGTGTGCCTCTATGTAGTAATATTTGTCAGTGATTTTCCTTATGTTATCAACATTCTGACATTATGCTCTTGAAATATCCGAGTCAATGCATCTTGCGGGGTCTTTGCGGGAGTTACGTATTGCTACTACTCTGACAGGCAACATCGCGTCACAACAACAACACGTGCCACAACAACAATAATGTATCATATAGATTCATTATATTTTTAATTCTCAAATTCACAGTATTTTTCCATTCTCAAAATGCACAATGTGCATAATTAACGTAAAGTAATATAAGTAACTTATATTTTAAATTCAATTCAGTGTCAACTCTCAAATAAGCAAAACGTAAACCTTTAATAAATTTGTTATATTTTAAAAATTTAAATAAACAAAAACTTGGGATAATTCCCAAGTTTAAAAAAAATAAAGTTTATCAAATACCTAAAACATAACTCGGACTCACGCTTGATTACATCAAAATGATGTACGGCCAGGTGTCCGTCATCTCCAATTGGGTGGGAGATTTAAATTCTTCCGATAGAACTCCAACTAGTGTATTTCTCGTCTATATATACGTGGCGGTAGAATGGCAGCTCTGGCGATGTACGCTAGTACCAATGCGATACGCTGAACACCAGCGTGACCTTGAAACGTGCGTTCCATTTACGCATCGCGTATACCGCCTTTAGATTTTGTGGCCCAATATATCATTGCTATTGCGCCTAAATGATTACTATGCACTATTTAAATTGTTACGCCTGCGATATTGGCATGTTGTTGGGATAGTATACGTTAGGCGGTTTGCTGTTATGACTTACATTATGGGTGTATGCAGTATACTCTGTCCGAAAAAAAATTGCACGATAATTTTTATTGCGTTAGCGGATTTTTCTCTTCGAATGGCATTAAACACCGCATGTTTTTTTAGAATTGATTGTTTTCATGTAGAAAACGAGTTTTTTTTTACTTGTTAGAGTTTAGAATTGATTGGGTAGAGTGAAAAGCAAATGAGTATAAATACTCAATTCCCTTAGACGTATCACTTCAGGCGACATGACTATGGATCTCCCTGGTTAGTAGATTTTAAAATCAAAATTTACTAAATAATTTTGTGCAAAACTCTCAATGAAAATTATTTAAATCTTAGTTGGCTGCATTAGTTTGATTTTTTTTTTTTATTTATTTGTCACGCCAAAATTTCAAATGATAGAAATTGTCGTTTGAAGTGATAGCATAGTCGCAAGGAAATATTTATAAAGCAGCATACTAAGATTTAAAAAACAGCCAGTACGACTTTATTAAACAATTATTTTGTAAGTTTCGATTTAATGATCTAATAACGAAGAAGATAAGTAGTCACATCTCATGAAGTGATGCGACTAGGGGAATATGCGTGAAATAAGTCTTTAGTCTGTGTGTCTGAGAGCGATTTTTCCGACTAAACTAAATTAATGACTGATTAAATATCATTCATTCAAAGGGTGGCACTAGTATTTTTTAAATATGCTGTTGTATATGCCAATTGTAACTAAATTGTACACTAAACTAAATTATGACTTTTCATACGTCATATTGTTTTCAACAACACCGGTTTGTTATTATTTAAAATCAAGGAAATAGAAAAAATAAAACAAATATGGATATGGAAATCGCGATATTCATGAATATGATTATAAATTACAATCGAAATTTAAGAATGAGTGTATTTCCTTTTAGACATTTTTAATCGTATACGATAAAAAAATAATAAAAATAAAATACGAAAGTGATCTGAGTAAAGCAATTTCAGCAGGAGTCTAAATGCTGTGTGCCTCAGGTCGATTTTTTCGGCTAAATTATGAACTAAACTTTTTAAAGCGACCGCCGCCAGGTAGATTACAAACGAAAAGTCTCCTCGCGAGGTAATTTTTCAATTAAGACTGCGTGCTAATCCAAGGGTAAATCGTTTACTACGGTAAAAATCGATTTTAGAACAGATTTTTCGATCTGTTTACCATAGAGTTTTTCAAAAATAATTGAATTTACCGAAAAATTTATTTAAAATTGACTTTTACCCTTGGATTGGTAGCAGCTTTAGTTGTCAAATGCCATTATTTGTTATTTAATGCAAATGTGTATAAATTTGTACAAATTTATACATGACAATTTTTTTTAAATTTCGAAGTTTATACTATCATTTGCAAATAATGCAACTTTTTTATCATCTTCCATTATTTTAATTTAATTTAATATTTCCTTTATCCACGAAAAATTTACAATTTAATATTTCGAATAGTCAGGCACAGCTTGTTTTGTTGATGTTACTGCCACCTATGAATGTTTATTGTGAATTGTTTAGTTCATAATTTAGTCGAAAAAATCGACCTGAGGCACACAGCATAAATGATAAAACCTGGTGGCTAATAGCATAACTAATTATTAATTTAGTTTAGTCGACAATTTAGTCGAAAAAACCGCTTTCAGGTACACAGTCTAAGCTCTATTCAAATAAACTTTAATAAAATAAATTTGGAATGTGTTTGGTGTTCCGTGAATCGATTTTGGAGATCACCTCGAAGTGATTTATATTAGTGCAAATAATACTTGAATAATTCACTCAATTTTAGTTGAGAAGGTGCATGATACAAATAGCATAGCATAGCTCCCCTTTTCACACAAAACCTAGTAACTTGTTTTTTCAAGTGTGTGGAAAACCAAGGTTTTCCATTTTGTCCTTTTCCGGGTGTAATAATTTGATATGTACATACAATTGTATGTACATACAAATTTAATTTAATTCTAATTAAAATATATCATTTCTTTTGTTAATTAATATAATATTAAACAAGAATATGTCTTACAAAATCAATATGCATGAGTGAGTGGAGATGGACCAAGCGTGGTTAGAGGGCATGAGGTGAGTGTTGGAGAGAGTAGAGAGTGTTTCTTTTCTTCTTTTTTTTCTTTTTATTTCTGAACGGGGTTTTCTAATGTGACTCGGAAGGTCTCTCGAGTGTAACACCCACGATCAAAGGACCCTTTACCGATTGAGCTAGCGACAAAACCAAAGGAGTCTGTACACTGTGATGGTCACATTCGACTCCATTGTCAATGGAAAAATATCCTAATGTTTTTCTCTTTTTGCAACGGCATTCTGGAACCCAGTGAGGTTACAACCTGATCTGAACAGTTTCTCATTCGATTGATTCCACGAAGCACGCTTCCTTCCAGGAAGGCTTCTCCTATCGAGATGTATGAACTTCTTGGTTCTTCTTGGACTTTATTTCTGTCTTCATGTCTTTCATAGTTGGCTGCTCTTCCCAAGTGTTGGTTCTTCTGTGCATCTGGATCGATGATTACATCCCATGTAAATAGGGCTATTTGCGACTATTCATCGAAGTTCGTCTTAAGCCGCAGCCACACAAATGCAAATATCGACCAACGTTGGTGTATTTTATGTTTTGGCACAATTGACAAACTCTACTGTCTACACAATTTGTAGTATTTGTCTTTTCTGTGATCTTGTTTGAAAAACCGAATATTGAGCAAATGTGCGCCAATGTTGGACAAATGTAAGTTTGATTTGAATTTGCCAATTGTGTTGTGGCTACACGATTTGTTATTTGGACAAATTGGCCAATATTGCTATGTATTTGCATTCTTGTGGCTGCGGCTTTAGACTAGTGCTCTCCAGACTTAGAAGTTACGAGTGATATTGAGATTATCTAGATGCTAGGTGTTCGGGATTCTGTACACATAAAAAAAATATATATATAACCACCTACATCCTGCTGTCTCACCCTGCAACACATCAAGAAAACAAACTAAAATTAGAAATAAGATTAATTTTATATATTTATTGCAATATCAACTTACCATTTTTGTGCAGCTGAATGTACTCCTAAAATTAACCAATTTATGTAATCAATTAGTTCTCAATTCAAATGTAATTTATAATTTATACTTACCGTAGCAAACAAATGTAACCACAAATGTAAACATTCATCCATTTTTCACGAAATATCATTTTTGTTTAAACACACTGAAACAAGATGCATCAAATTTGGTTGCGTACATTATGCTCGATGTGGGATGTGTTCGTAATTTGGTACAAAGTCGTACCAAAATGACATTTTGGAAAAATGGGTAAAATATAATTTTTTTTTATTAGTCAGTCATGTCGGTGCGATTCAACAAATAACAACAAATTGTAAATCTAAATATAATTAAAATAAAAATTCAAAATTAACAAGTCATTGTTAAAAGCGAAATTAGTTAAATTATTAAAGTTGTTGTATCCACAATAAAAAGCAGGGAAGACTCGCAAGGCCGATTGCTTACATAAACATTTAAGTCAACAAGTGGATTGTCCCTACACTAGGTGATGAACGATTCCAGCGTCTTGATGTCAGGAAAATTCGTGTAGGGGCATGCGGGTCCAGGTTCTCTTTTCTTAATTTTTTTCTTAGCTCATATGACCAGCTTTGATGGTAATTGCGGCTTTGAAATCGATTGCTATGGGTTCTGATTTTATAGGAATTGGTTTAGGGATCGTACGGTGCGACCCGACTCCCATTTCTTAATTTTGTTTGGTTCGCACAATTTTATTATAAAATGGAGAAGAGTGGTTTACATTTGCAAAGAATCAATTGCGATTGTTCTAGATTTTACTGGAGGAGCCCGTGGCGAGCTGCAGCTATCGGGGGGGTCACAGGTGGTGGATTGTGAACGGCCTATCGATAGGTAGGTTAGCGGTGAATTAAATAAGCTGTCCCCAACCGCAGCTCTACTGGAAGGAGAGTCTCAGAGAACGGGGGAGTGGTTAACCTCTGTTCACTAAATTCTGAGTGCCTATGATACCCAGTAGGGAAAGGCGAACTGATGGCGCCATAAAACCATCAACCACAACCACGGTGAACTGAGCGTCACGTCTCCCTGCGCTCTCGAGCCTCCAGGTAGTGAGTAGGGAACCCTATAAACGGTAATCCCCTGAATGAAATGGGTCCCATTTGTTTGGGATATCCATATAGATGGGTGAATGAGTGAGTGGATGTTGGGGGGGGGGGCGTGGAAGGCGGGGTACTCGGTGAGCCAATGGGCTGGATTAAGGTGTTATGCGACCCGTGCTGATGATCGACTAGACTGGGGGCCCATTTAACAAAGCCCAGTCGTGAACGGAGCCCTCTGGATACCTGGCGACCTCCAGTTGTATTTAGCCTTACCTGCGTATACGGATCTCTGCGCAGGTGGACGTATTTCTCCGATACTCGTGGGAATAAATGAAAGATTTAAAAAATAATAAAAATAAGGGGACCGGTACCCACCAAAAACCGGGAAGTACTATAGAGGGGAGTAACTCTAACCAGAAAGGTGGGGCTCCCTCAACTGAGGCAAGGGTAAGCAACACCATGACATCGAAGCCAGGTGGAAGCGGAACTGCCAAACAGAACAGTGGGGGATCGAGAGAGATCCCTCCATCAAAACGACGGTACAGAGAAAGACGGTCGGCATTTAGAGTTCTGGAGAAACTGGCTGCGACCCCTGAAGGGCAGCTTACAGTTGCGCAGAAGGAATCTGTAGCATGGGCTAAGAAAACTGTCGGCTGCGATAGCTCGGAGAGGGTCCTTGTGTCTAAAAGACAGAGGTCCCAGGATGAGCTTGAAGCAGAAGGCAGTAAGCGGGCCAAAGTGCAAGCAGACATGACGTCGGGTGCTCCTAAGGAGCACACACTGAAATTGTTCAGTGAAATCCTGAAGGAGCACGTGCTAGTGCTAGCCGTCATTGACAAAGGTCAGGAAGATGGGAGCATCACGTCGGAAAAGTGGAGGGTAGTGTATAATGCACTAAACTCCATTTTCTTGAGGATCCTTAGAGAAAATCCGGGATCCCCCCCGTCCTGCAGAGATGCGGGATGGCACCAAGGGCGCGTAAAGCTAACTGCGTGCTCAGACCAGAGATCGGTCGATCTCTATAAAAGGGCAGTGACCGAGGTAGGCGAGGTGTGGCCGGGCGCGAGGCTGGAAGCAGTCAGCAGAGGGGAAATCCCGAGCAGGCCGCGAGCACGCGTCTGGTTACCAACCGAGCCGGATAAGCCAGAGGAGATCATTGAGATTATCCGGGCCAGTAATTCCGATCTTCCAACGGAAGGATGGAGGATTGTGAAGCAGGAGGAGGCCAAGGGGGGCTTTAGATTGGCAATCATGCTGATCAATAAGGAATCCTTGGTTTCCCTTGCTAGATCTAAGGGAGTGATCAACTTCGGTTTCGGGTCGATCACTCTTAAAGTTTATAGGAAAGACGAGGTCGATAAGGGCGCGGAAGACCAGCCTGGGGGCGACGTAGAACGGACCCGGCAGGAAAAGGTCAAGCGGGCTGAGGCCGACCAGAGTAGCCGTTCCGATATTTCGGACGAAGTGAAGTTGGTGATGGGAGGCAGCCTCCTCTCTCTGAAGTCCGATGGGGGCAACCCGTCGAACACACGACGAGAGGGGGTTTGCGACCAAACCAACGAGCCAAATGATACTATCCTGATGCAGGGAGTGCATGAAGTGGTGAGTAAGGTAGATTACAATGGTTAGCATTGTACAAATAAACCTGCACCACACGAAGGCTGCCTCGGCAGCTCTCGTGCTCAGACTGACTAAGTCAGATGAGGACTTGGTGTTAATCCAAGAACCTTGGATTAATAATAACAGGATCTGTGGCCTTGGAATGAAAGGGTATAAATTATTATACTCAAGCAACTCTGAAAAGATCAGATCGTGTATCTTAGCGAAAAATAATTTGAATATTTTTCTTCTTCCACAATTTAGTAGCGGGGACGTTACGGCGGTGAGCGCTGAGGTAGGCTGTGAAAAACTATGGCTAGCCTCAGCCTACATGGATCGCGAGAAAGAGGTTCCACTGGATAACCTGGGGGAACTGATCCGGGAAGCAGGTCAGAAAAAGGTAGGTGTGATACTTGGATGTGATGCAAACGCGCATCACACAATCTGGGGAAGCACAGACATTAATGAAAGGGGTGAGTTATTTTTTGATTACTTATTAAATACTAACCTTGTAGTTTGCAATATTGGGTGTGAACCAACATTCATTGTTAGAAATCGACAGGAGGTTCTAGATGTAACCTGTGCGTCAGAAACAATTTTTGATATGATCAGTGGGTGGAGAGTGGCGAAAGAACACTCATTCTCTGATCACCGATATATTACATATAACCTCAACATCAAACCTGTTGCCCGGAAAGCCTTCAGGAATCCCAGAAGGACAAACTGGAACAAATATGGGGAGGTGTTGAAGGAACTATTGCCGCTGGAGGTTCCTGGACTTCCGGCGACAGTAGAGGAATTAGATGGCATGGTTGATATTGTCACAAAAGCATGCAATCTGTCATTTAATGCTGCGTGTCCCCTGATAAAACCTAGGGGCAGGCAGAAACCGACATGGTGGACCACGGAGTTGGGAACCTATCGGAGAGCGTATAGGACAGCCTTTAATAAGGCTAAGAACACCAGGGAAAATCGAGATTGGGATTCCTATAAGGAAGACCTGAGAAAATACAAAAAAGAGTTGAGGAGGGCACAAAGGGGGTCTTGGAGACTCTTCTGTTGTAGAATGGAGGAGGTCTCCGAGACTTCTCGCCTAAGGAAAATTCTATCTACTAACCCAACCAGTCCTAGTTACTTAATTAGGCCGGACGGGTTATGGACAGCTTCAAGTGCGGAATCATTGGAGCTTCTCATTGAGACCCATTTTCCGGGAAGCATTGATGACTCGATGGAGCCTGGAGCTCATCGAGGAACACCTTTAACAGATGTGGATGGCATCGTGGACAGGAAACGAATCCTGTGGGCACTGAACGGTTTTAAGCCTTATAAATCGGCGGGCCCGGATCGGATTATACCAGCAGAGATCCAAAGGAACTCTGCGGTCATCCTCCCCTGGCTGGAGGTTATCTTCAGGGGATGTCTGCAATTGGTCTATATTTCCAGGAAATGGACGGAGGTCAGAGTGGTTTTTATCCCGAAATTGGGAAAAAGCTCACAGGCTTATCCAAAGGACCTGAGGCCTATAACTCTATCATCCTTTCTGTTGAAAACCTTGGAAAGATTGATAGACGTACTTATTCGAACAAAAGTTGATCCGAGGAATTGGGCAATGTCTCAGCATGCGTACTGTAAGGGAAAGTCGGTGGACACAGCTCTGCACGATCTAGTACGCATGATTGAGAAGTCAATTTACTCGCAAGAGTTCTGTATGGTAGCATTTCTCGACATTGAGGGTGCCTTTAAAAATATAAAAACGGAGGCGATCATGGAAGGATTGTCATTTTTGAAGGTGGATTATCCTATAAGTAGGTTGATAAATCAGATGCTGGTAAGCAGGATTATTATCTCGGAACTGGGAGAGTCCACCATTAGAAGGCGGGTGGTTAGAGGAACTCCGCAGGGAGGAGTGATGTCCCCCTTTCTTTGGAGTGCAGTGGTGAATGGATTGCTGTTGGAACTGGAGAAAGAGGGGATGGGGGTTGTAGCGTATGCAGATGATGTAGCGATAGCTGTCTCAGGCAAATATCTGGATACGATTAGGAATGTTATGCAGAATGCACTCCTGATCGTTACGAAATGGGCCGGCAAATGTGGATTAGGGATCAACCCGTCCAAGACAGAGCTGGTACTATTTACTGAGAAATATAAAATTCCGGTAGTTAGCCCTCCTACTGTGAACGGCATTAGACTGGCTTTTGCTGACAGAGCGAGATTTTTGGGCATAATCTTGGACAGTAAGCTCAGCTGGAAGCCTAACATTGTAGAAAGGGTGAATAAGGCTAATGTAGCCATTTACTCGTGTAGAAACGCAATAGGGAAGAAATGGGGTTTGAAACCAGAGCTGGTACACTGGCTCTATATCGCAGTGGTAAGGCCTGTGCTGATGTACGGGGTGGGCGTGTGGTGGCCAGCTCTGGAAAAGGTAACCTACATAAGAATGTTGGAGAAGGTACAAAGAACGGCCTGTATGCTTATAAGCGGGGCGCTTAGGACAACACCTACACGCGCTTTAGAGGTTATGTTCCACCTTATTCCAATCGAGTTTTTTGGTAAGCAGATGGCAGCCAATGTGGCTACAAGGCTCTCGGCTGTCTCTCAGTGGAAGTCTCTTCAGGTGGGACACTCGACGATAGTTAGATCACTAAGGGAAGAACTGGTGAATCTAGATTATATTAAACCAACGTTGTGCTTCGATATAGGTTTCCGGATCATCTGTCCTTCTAGGGAATCCTGGAGGAATGGATCAATACGGGAAAACGAGGCACTGACATTTTTCACGGACGGCTCTAAGCTAGACGACAAAGTAGGAGCTGGAATCTTCTGTGAGAAGCTCAATGTTAATATTTCTGTTCGTCTCCCTGACTACTGCAGCGTGTACCAGGCTGAAGTGGTGGCGATAGGGGAAGTCGTGACATGGTTGAAGCATAACGTGGTATCTGTTAGGGATATCGCGATTTATGTGGACAGTCAAGCGGCACTCAGGTCACTAGAGGCGGTTTCTCTGAAGTCACGGGTGGCGCTGGATTGCCGATCATCTCTTAATGAGATGAGCGAGTATTTCAGTATCCAGATGATCTGGGTCCCTAATCACTCGGACGTCATGGGAAACTGCAGGGCAGACGAACTAGCTAGGTACGGTACGACTCTCCAGATGCAACCGGAAAGGGCATGTCTGGGGAGGCCTATAGCAGCGCTCAAATTGACGCTCAGTAAAAAGGCAATCGCCTTAACAGATGAGAGGTGGACCAACACTCTCACGTGCAGGGTAGCAAAACAGGTTTGGCCAAAACTGGACCTGCGGCGCTCCAAGGCACTTGTATCCCTGGGAAAACGAGATTTAGGATTGGTCGTAGGGATACTAACAGGACACTGCCTTTTTGGGGAACATGCGAGAAGGCTGGGTCTAGAGACGAATGACTTTTGTAGAAGTTGTATGGACGAAGAGGAGGAAGAGACGCTAGTTCACTTCCTATGCTCATGTCCGGCACTATCATACAAAAGACGTAAGTACTTGGGTGTGTACAACATGGACAGCCTTTCTGAACTCACGGACTGTAGGGTGCGAGATATTTTACGCTACATCAGTAGCTCTGGTTGGTTTCAGCGGGAGTAAGGGGAGATTGGATCCTGTGGTATCACAATGGGCCATTATTGGCCTAAGTGTGCGATAGCAGCCACTCTAACCTAACCTAACCTAACCTAACCTACTGGAGGAGCGGTTTTTGATTACCAAAAACTGGCTGTGATAGATCCTGATTTTGGGAAAATCATTTAGTGTTATTCGGTGGGCCCGAACACTATATTTTTTTTACTCATACGATTTTGATAAAAATTTGTGAAAGATTTTCCTTTTCAATTGCACGAAGCAATTGCGATTGGTTCAGATTTCGGAAAAATTTGTTCAGAGGGTCGAACGGTTGGCCCCGGGTCCCTTTCCTTAATTTTTCTTTAGCTCACTCGAATTATATAAAAAATGGTGAAAGAGGATTTTAGCGTAGCAGGAGTGAATCAGTTGCGATGGGTACTAATTTCGGTAAAATCCGTTCAGAGGGTCATCCTATGAAGTCCGGATCAATTTCTTTATATTTTTTTTGGCTCGCACGATTTTTATAAACATTTCTGGAATTAATGTTTTCGATTACATACTTAAAAAAGATTTGATGGATTTTATTTTGGGTAAATTCATTTAGGAGGTCGTACGGTGAGGTGGTTTAACATTTTAGTTTTTTTGGACGATTTTGATAAAATTTAACTGTTTATGGATTTTGAATGCAAAGGATTCCCCGGAGAGACCGCCGTGTTACATCGCACCATGTTGCGTGATGTGGCACAATGTGTTGCATCTTGTTGAGGAATGTTGTGTGATGTTCCTCACATATTGTTTGATGATGCATCATGTTGCATCATATTGCAACATGTTGCATGATGTTGCACCATGTATCTGCAACTGTAGGTTGTTGCTAGATATTGCATCATGTGTACCATGTTGCGTGATGTTGCACCATGTTGTGCGATTTTTTACTATGATGCGTCATGTTGCTTCTTTTTGTGTTTTGTATCTCTTTTTATTTACGTATCTGGCGTTATGTTTCATCATATTGCGGAATGTGGCATCTTATGTTAGTTGCGTTACGGTGACATTATTTGGTTGCACTAATCGCGTCCTTTTGAAAATGATGTTTGTTGTGAGTTACAATACTGATTTGTAGCATTGGCAATCTAATTAAAACATCACCTTTCATCATCATCAGGGATCCTGATTTGATGCTACGTCCAGTTACGAACCGGTTTCTCAAGCAAATTAATTTAATATAACCATCCTCAGTGAGTGTTGTCCATCGATTTCTCCCACTACCAGCACGACGATGATACTGTCAATTATCCTGGAATCGTTTGATCACTATTGATATTGTGGATTGGTCCACTCTTAACAGTAATGTAACGTAAGACTGAGTTCTTCCTGCTACAACTAATGTAATGGCCCTCACGCAATCCTCAACACTCAAATGATTTCTTCCGGCCGACAAGTTATTCATTTTTATTTGTTTTTAATGAAAAACCTTACTCTTACACTTAATTGTATAATTTAAATAACAATTCAATGTAAATAAACTTTTAGACTGAACAGCCAAAATGCTCAAATTTGTGCTAAACTCGAATTCAACAAAACTAATGGTAGTATTTTTTTTAATGCATGTGTATTTCAGTGAGAACTAGATACTTTATAGATTTTATCATAATAATTACAAAAACAAGTGCCGCCAAAGGACAGCGATACGCCTTCAACCCCGAGCTCTCTTCAACCTAATATGCATCACTCAAATCTCGTTGTACCGGAAGTTATTGTTGGCACCTGCAATAATGTATCAGACGCAGTTAAGATCGTTCCTATTAAAAAATATATTTATGCCTCTAAGTTTGCCAACACGACATCAGTTGAGGCATTACGATCTTTTTTATGCAGCCAATTAAACATAGCGGAAACCGAGGTTGATTGTCGTTTGCTGGTTCCCGCCAATCAGGACGTGACGCAACTCAATTTCGTGTCTTTCAAAATCGGGGTAAATCTGGAGATATTTCCAAAACTACTTCAACCAGAAATTTGGCCAGTGGGTGTTCCAGTGAGAGAATTCACTGATCGCCCAAAAAACCCAAAATACTTATATCCAATAGTTCTGCAGTAAACTTACAATTATTACCATTTAAAATATTAAATAACTGCTGCTCCTCTTCTAACATCGAAAACAACAATAATTATAATTACAATAACAACAATAATTACAGAGAACCTGCCTCTTCGACAATTTACTACCAAAACGCTTCCAGTATTCGAGGCAAGCCTAAAGAGTTTCGGTTGGGTGTTCTAGACTATGCAGTCATAATCATTTGTGAGACTTGGCTTACTAATTCTATGAATAGCGAAGAATTCTTCCCATTGGAATATATCGACTACCGAAAAAATCGATACAACCATGTCACAACAATGAAAGGTGGAGGTGTTTTGATCGCCGTGAAAAACTCCATTCCGAATGAGATGCTGGCTTCCCATCAAGTTCATGATGTCATTGCCAACTTCATCGCCCTATAGTCCCTTTTGTTCATCCTGAGCAGCTGATGATTTTCGGTGACTTCAATCTGCCTGAGGTGAACTGGTCTGATATCAACAGTATTTTCACACCATCTTCCACAGATATTAAGGGATCACTACTGTGGACTACTTCACTAGCATCTCAATAACCCAAATTAACCGAACGAGCAATACTCAGGGTAAATATCTGGATCTAATTTTTTCAACCGATAACATGTACTCAGAGGTCTCACCGTGCGAGGACCTTACAGGCTGTACCAGCTGTACCTTTTTTTTTGATTTTAGAAATGCCGACTACGCTTCCTTAAATGAATTTCTGCTCAATTCGGATTGGGAATTTCTTTAGTTCGGAGGAAATCTAAATACAATAGTTTTGTCTTTTAACAAACTTGTCAAGACTGGTGTAGAAAAACATATCCCGCGGAAAGAAACTAAGCCTTTTTTCCGCGAACCGTGGTATAACAAGCAATTAATGGACATAGAGACACGCCGTAATAAACTACACTCCCTATATAAAATACACGGTTCGAAATATTATCATGAATTCGAGACCGCACGGAAGGAGTTTAAAACATTAAACTGGTTCCTGTATAATAATTATATTCTGCAGATCGAGGAAGATTTAACTTCTACTCCAAAATTTTTTTGGAGTTTTATCAATATGAAAAGAAAGACCGTTGGGTTCCCCTTACCTATGACGTATCTAGATGCCTCTGCAAGTTATTCTTCGGAAGTCTGCAATTTATTTGCCAATTTTTTGAATCCGTTTACGAATCGCCATCCATCGATCCAGCAGTTAATTCTTGTAACGGAGGGGAATTTACCCAATTACGGTTCACCGAAGATGACGTTCATGACAGCTTGTCTCAAATTGATGTTAATAAGGGTGCTGGGCATGATGGATTTCCGCCGATTCTTATTAAGAATTGTGCTGCTAGTCTGGATGCGCCCATCTCCTTTATCTTTAACGAAAGCATTCGAACTCAAATTTTTCCACATCCGTGGAAAATTTCGTATATACATCCAATTTTCAAGTGCGATAAAAGAAGTGATATCTGTACTTATCGTGGGATAGCTATTCTCTCCGCCATTCCAAAACTCTTTTAGCTTATGGTACAAAGGTTTTTATTTTTCCATTTTAAAACGGTTACTTCTGGAGTGCCACAAGGTAGCCACATTGGGCCACTTCTATTTTCAATATTCGTCAACGACGTGGTTAACTGTTTTGTCTCTGCAGATTGCCTGCTTTACACAGGTGATATGAAAATATTTGCATGAATATCAAACGTATCCGACTGTATAAATTTCCAAGCGGATTTAAACAGATTTTGTGATTGGTCGGTTGAAAACAAACTGTTGCTGAACGTGAGTAAATGTAAGGCAATGTCTTTCTGGCGTACCCGCTTTCCGATTATACATCAGTATTCGCTTTATAATGAAGAAGTCGTTAGAGTTAAGTTCATATCCGATTTGGGTGTTATTTTCACTCGAGATCTCACATTTACAAGGCATATTGATTCGATAATAAGCCGAGCATATATGATGCTTGGTTTTATTAAACGGAATTCTAAGGATTACTGTGATCCGATAACCTTGAAATCTCTGTTTGTCTCATTTGTTCGATCAATTTTGGAGTATGCCTCACAGATTTGGTCACCTTTTTACCGATGCCGTTCTGATAGAATTGAGAGTGTTCAAAAACAGTTTCTTATCTACGCACTTAAAGGTTTACCTTCAATGCGGGTACATGAGCACGTACTTCCGCCTTATCGCGATCGTTGCGTGCTCTCTTAGGATTACAACGGTTAGATCACTGACGTGATATTTCATCCGCAATATTTGTCCGTGACGTATTATGTTCACGTTTAGATTGTGCCGAGATACTCACCAGCTTCGGCTTTTATGTTCCAGAACGGTGCTTGCGTCATCGGGACGAATTCATATTTACGAGAGCGGTGGCCACAAATTATTGTTCATCTGAACCAGTCTTGAACTTATCGCGTGTTTTTAATCTTGTTTTTCATAGGTTTGATTTTAACATGTCAAGAAATTCATTGAGGAACGAACTATTTAAATTTTATAATAACCGTTCTTAAATTAAATAAATAATATAACTTTTTCAATTTTGTCATGTCGCTTATTTTTAATAATTGTTATAATTACCGATTGTAACCCTGTAGATAAATTATATAAATAAATAAATAAACAATTATTAAGCTACTCGTAATTTCAAAAATACAGATTATGCGATTTTTTTGTCCATAAGTGTATTTGAGAGATGATATTTGCGAGGGAAAATGATTTCAATGGATCATGATTTTGGCAATTTGTATTGAGATGTTTCGGTGTAGCCACTATGTTGCGACTTGTTCCACAATATGTCCACTATGTCATCTCACTCGACGGGGATGGAATACATGCCTGTAGAAAATTGTCAATTTAAATTAACCTAAGTCATTTCTTAACCGATTGAGATACAGTTCTTACCGATTGGGGTACGTAGGATAGGATTCCAAAATGAGTTCCGGTTTTTTAAAATTAATAATTTGGATGAAACGAAGTCCTTTTTCAAACGAATAGTATCGAACTCGGCTGGTACTATGTAAAAACCCAATTTGATTGAAACAAAACCACGGGTCCTTTAAAATGAATAGAGTTTAGCCACTGCTTAACGTGACGTAATTATTATTTTCTTTTACAAAGTTTAATTTTACTTTGTAAATTTAACAAAAGGCCGCTTAAAAATTCCAGATGCTGTTTCCGGGTGACTACACGAACAATATTGTCTGCTCCTCGATGTGAAAACTCGCTCATATTGCCATTAGCTTGATGTTGAATTACTATCATGAATTAGAACAATAGTAGTGTTGCTTTCGCAAATCCGCTTAGCTTAGCTAAGAAATGTGAAAGCAACAACTTTTGGATTTAATTTTTTAATGCGTTTTAATTTTTCTGTGTTGGTTCATTTTCTTAATATTTATTTTATATTTTTTTATTTTAAGAAATAGAATAAATTAAATTCGGTATTTTGCTATAATTTTTTTTAGAAAAATAGAAAAACTAACGCCTTGCGGTAAGCACCATAACCATAAAATGATTTTATTTCCCCTAATCCTAAACATTTTTTTCTTTACATTCTAAAACAATCGGCTTGAATACAATGCAATTGTTGTTGTAATCTTTTGAAAGCAACACAGCTAATATCATCGATTTGAATTGCTGGTGAGTTTGTTTCTACTTGGTCTGTATTTGAAGTGTTGTTAAATAATTCAAATGCCATTTTCACTAGAATTTCTGTCGACGTCTGTGGAGCTGTAGCCACATAGAGAGGTGTATCATTTTCAGATGGCTGATGTCTTGTTTCGGAAAATATGTATTTGGATGTTCAACCAAGTAGTTGGCAGTAAGCTGGCATCAATGAGTTTATGTCGTCGTCCGAATCAGAATCGATCCAATCAGATCGATGGAAGAATCGATCCAATTTGTACCAGGAGTGTTGTCATTTGACAAATTCTGACAAATTTCTGGCACAATTTGTAAGAGTTCATTGAGACCAGTTTCATTGTTGCTAATAATTACACAACAAAGACCACGGTATGGTATGAAATGAAACGGCGAAAAGCCACTATGAATAAATCCGTCGATAAATCTACCGCTAACTCTTGGTGAGTCGCCTTTGTGACGAGGCATACAAACACAGCAATATGTGATTTATCGGGTTTCAGCCCCCTGCGTTTCGATGGTTTAACGTAGATTGGTTCAGCATAATCCACATCTGTGTATATGACTCGTCTGACAAGTGTTGTGTCTGACAAGTTTTTGTGTCAGCTATTCAGACGGAAGTATACCTCTGGAAGGACAATCGGCTGGATTCCGGGTTGTTGTTATATATGGTGCCAATATTTCCGGGGGTATTTAGTTATTATTTGGGACACACGGTTACCCACAAAAAATTCCAATGAGCATGGAAGTGTAAAAACCACTCCTGACAGCCGCTCTTTTAAGCTATCCATTAAGTTTGCGAGAAGAAGTGCCGCGCAGAGTTCCAATTTTTGTATATAGTGCTTCTGTGTTTTAGCTACCACAATCGTCGCTTCCATACCATCATCTGTTACAAGCATCATATTCGACGGCAGCGTAGGCATTTTGGGGTGCGTCTGAAACACATTTAATTTTTAGACTTTGATTTAAATTTGAGTCATCATTGTATGGTAATGGACTCAATTAATTTTAATTGATTTCGAGATGTTCACCAATCATCTAAAACATCTTTTGGCGGTGGATCAATCCTTTTTTTTCAATTTAAACCTTTTAAAGTTAAAAGCGAAACTCTATAAGTAAAGAAATCAGATTTTTTTTTCAATAAATAATTAGAACTTTAGAATATTGTGAATCTATTGTGAATAAGTTTGCCGCCTTCAGTTACAGTGACGTCGTTTGGTAGACTGTTCGATAGCCACTCTCGTTTTTCAGGACGATGAGTTGTTCCAGAGTATCCGTTCCGGTCATCAGATCGCCAACATACATAAAAACACCTGTCGATAACTGTTGCTGCCCTTGGAAACTTGTTAGTTTTTATCGGAAACCTGACGGTAAGTAGACGAACCTCTAGAATGGGTTCAGATGGTTCCTCTCTCCACAAAATTCTTTAAAAATCTGTATGTTGTTTGATAACAAATATTTGCCTGGACATTTTTTCAGGTCCTCTATCATGACATTTCGGTGAAATCGAAAGTAAAGTATAATTTGTTGCAGAGTTTGCTGCGTTGGTGACCCAACGGACATATTTTGTGTTGTAATTTCTGCGTTCTCACATAAACATAAAATTTTCATTTTCAATTCACAATTTTGTAATTGTTCATAAAGTTGTTCTCACAATACATTTTTTGCTAGGTCTGGAGTGCGGGTGTTTTAATATCTTCAAGTTCTCAAAATTTCGTAATACATTCTATCAAAAAAGTAACGGGAATTGGTAATTTAAAAAGCCACTTTAAAGGAATTGTAAAAATTGTTTTTTGTCGGTAAGTTGGCTCAACTGTCCTTTATCTTGACGTTAGGTTTGAGCGCGATCTGTCATTTAGTTTGTTAACAGTGCTCTATTTGGCAGTGTTTTTCCATTTTTATAATGAATAAAAATACCGAAAATTAAAAGAGAAAAAAGTCAGCTGGAGCCATATCAGTAGAATATCGGCGGTATCGATGACTTTTGTTGAGTTTTTGGAAAGAAAGTCGTTCATAATGATAGCCTTGTGAGACGGTGCGTTGGTGTGGTGCAAAATCTATGAAGAGTTCTTTCCACAAAACTGGCTTTTTTCGACAAATTTGCTCTCTCAATTGCCGCATAACGCCTGGACTATATGCTTTATTTACCGTTCGACCTTCTGGTAAGAATTTCGAGTACACAACGCCGCCATAATCAAATAAAACAGTCAACATTGACGACATTGAAAACATTGACGTGGTTTTTTCGATTTCGGCTCAGTTGGAAGGCGCCGTTCCGAAGCTTGTTCACTGGCTTGCATGTCAAAAGCATAAAGCCATGTATTACCACCAGTTATAATGCGTTTGTTGATTGTGGGGTTGGACTCGTATTAGTATGTCTTCGGCGACCTTTGCGCGATTGAGTTTTTGAAGAAAATTCATGTCTTTTGGACCTAGTTGGGCTGCAACGCGTTCCATGCCCAAACAATCGTGTACAATGGTAGGAATTGATTTGTGAGTCACAGAAAGTTCAGCGCCTATCTCTCTCAAACCAAAATGATGATTTCCGACACCGTTTAATTCACTTTATTGATGTCAACTTCGGGGGAGGCCGACAAGAGCGAGGCAAATCTTCCATGACATCTCGACCGCTTTTGAATGCACTCCACTCATTATGTATAGGTGTTTTTGTTAAAGTCGATTCACTGTAAGCCTTCTGTAACATTTTCAGCCATTCGGCATATGAAATTCTATTTGCAATACAAAATTTGAGACAAATTCTTTGTTCGATATTTTTATTCATTATAAAAATCGCGAAACACACTTGAGATGAACTGACCAAATAGAGCACTGTAAACAAACCAAATAACCGATCGAGCTCAAACTTCACGTCAAGATAGAGGACAGTTATCGATAAATGATTTCATCAATCGTTGGAAATGACCTACTCGCGCCTTAACCTGGCCAATATCCTCGCCATCGGCAAGGTCCTGGGCTGGGGCAACAATTGCTTTAATTTGTTCTAATGTGATATGGCGGGAACGTAGGTAACTAAACGACCTTTAGAAAAATTTCCAATTAGGTAAGTTTTAGTTGCCTTGCATCACTTTACACTTATTCTAATGGCAGAGCGAGTTAAAGAAAAGCATGTAACGAATGGTTCTTTACTACCGTCCATTCAATACAATGCAGGCCTTAAATCCACATACGAACAAATCTGTATAGGGGTTATAGTAATCAAACACATTTTCCATTCAATTGTATACTTTATTTGGTTTCATTTAAAAAGTGTTCGATCAATTTAAACTTCTGTATCTTACCCGATGTTGTTTTTGGAAAATCATTAACAATTCGTAAATGCTTCGGAATTTTAAAGTGTGAAATTTTATTTTTACCAAATGCTTTCACTTCATCACAAGTCAACCGTTTACCTTCAGACATTCGTACATATGCGGCAATCTCTTCACCCATCCGCTCATCGGGCACACCAACCACATGCGACTCAATAATATCCGGGTGCGAATTAAGAAAATCTTCTATTTCCTTAGGTGAGATATTTTCGCCTCCACGAATTATGATTTCTTTCATTCGGCCCACAATACTTCCATACCCGTTTGCATGTAGAATGAATTTATCACCCGTTCGAAACCATTTCGACTTTTCGTAAACTTCATTCGTTTTCTTATCATCATCCCAGTAGCCTAGCATCGAGGAATACCCACGAATGCATAATTCGCCCGGGGTTCCAAATGGTACCGTGTAACCTTTATCGTCGATTACTTTAGCTTCGAGGTGTTCTTGTAAATGACCAACTGTGTTGTGTATGGAATCGACTGGATCATCCGGTAGCGTTTGGAATGCAACCGCGCTTAGTTCAGTCATTCCATAAACAGTTTTAACTTTTTTCAGTCTTAAGTAATGTTTCATGTCTTTAAAGAGTTGTGGTGAACAAGGTGCCCCTCCCGTTACTCCGATCTCTAAAGTCTCCAATTTCTGATTAGTCTCGCGCAAACTTTTTACAACATCGACGTACATTGTTGGCGATCCGTGGATGAATGTGCACTTTTCCTTTTGAACACATTCTATTGTTTGCTTTGGGTTAAATCCAGGTCCGGGTGCTACTAAGGTCGTGCCGTGGTGTAAATTAGTACAAATACCAATAACCACACCGTAACCATGAAAATAGGGCATTTGTAATAATACTTTGTGATCGTTATGCTCCGTAAATTCATTTCGGCCGGCAATAAAGTACGAATTATTTATTATGTTGGTGTGACAAATTAGGCCAGCTTTCGGATCTCCTGTTGTTCCTGATGTGAACTGTATATTACACCCACTATCTGGCACGATATCTGATTGAGTTTTTTCTATTTCATTAATTTCTTGTTCTGACACTTCTGATAACAGATCGTTGAATAGTAGCGCACCACTAAAATCATAAATCACTTGTATTTATATCTCGTGTTATCATTTAATTGAGTAAACTTACGGTAACTTATGATCCGAGTCGATTATAACGTGTTGTAGTGATGGCACACGTTTTGAATTAATCTGGCCAAATTTCGATGTTTGTAGCTCTGGCACAACGTCCGTAATCATTTTGTAATAATCTTGGGTTTTAAAATTTCTAGCCGCCACTAAACATTTCACTTGCACTTTATTTAAACAGTATTCCAGTTCGGGCACCTGGTAAGCCGGATTTATTCCGACCGATACGAGACCCGCCCGTGCTACTGCAAACATTGTTATGTACCAATGACTATAATTTGGCGCCCATATTCCAACACGATCGTTTTTTTGTAGTCCCAATTTACGAAAGTTGGCCGCTAATCGATCGACTTTGTTCAGTATTTCATTAAAGGTCAACCGGGTGGTACGATTATTTGAATCGTTCAATGTTATTAGACCCTCCTTATCACCATACTTTTTGGCTGTAATTGATAATTGTTGGCCAACTGTCCGGTATAATAGCGGCTGACTCCCTACACGATGAAAGTAACTTATATTTTGTGACGTACTGTATCTAGAATTGAGATATAGTTGATAATAATTTTAAAAGTAACAGACGCCATAGACTTGCCTACCTCTTTGCAGAAATACGAACTAAATTTTTTAAGTTCATTGTTCGTGTGTGTTCACTGTGCAATGGTTTATACACAACTGGATCAAATCATAACAAACGATTCGTTTGTGCCAAACACCTATTATGTAACGTACTCATTCATCGTATCGCCAAATTCTAAAGAATTTCATTCAATCAAAACATTATTAAAGTTATAATTGATAACAATATGCTTGGACTCTGTGAGTGGCGAACAGTCTTATCATTTTAATTTTGATTTGTATACCTTATACAGTAAGTAAGTCATAATTTGATTATTGGATTTTACTAGATTCGAGTACACGTGTAATTGCTATAACTAGTTTTTGTGATAAGCAGGTACACGAAAAATACGTAAGCAATGTAAACAAAAATATTTTTTTATTGTTTACCTTGATACAAGTTTTCTTATCGCATAATGACTTTACGTTCACTGCATTCGAGGAGGTATGTCTCATTTGCTTATTAATATGCATTGGTGTCATATTTAATATAAAACAGGGTGTCACGTACAAAGTACCGAAGTACGGATTTTACAAAAAAGAATTTAGGTAATGAAATAACGTTACGGCTTATAACGATATATTAGATAAATTTAGCTATAATTTGGATAAATTGAATGGATTAAGTTAAGGTTTTAACCTGTTACTTAAAATTGTGTGTCGATCTCTCCCGCAATGGGATGATCTTGATCAAAGTTAAGGTGCTCAATGTTGACCTTAATTTAGTTTAACATACTCTAATATATGACCAGTAATCTATAGCTGGTAATCGCATTAATATTGGGGAGCGGGGAGTAAGTTGTGGGGTACATTCGATCATTGAAAGAGGGTCTTAGGTTAAATATATAATTCTATGAGCTTCAAATGATGAACCTCGTAAATTCCGCATGCAATTAGAGAGATCAGCATCAGGTGCCTTTGTTTATTTAAAATGAATTGACTTTGAAGGCCAGCTACTTCTTCTTTACATAAAAGACTAAGCCGAAGTTTGGAAAATACTATTTATTAAAAAGCGAATTGGATGCAAACGAGACATAAATTTAGTAAACTGTCAACATTGAACGAGCTGACCTAAATCAGACAGGCTTGCGGCGGTTAACCAATGTGATTATATCGATTCTAATGTAGTAAAGGTTCAAAACTAAAACTTATTTTCAAATATTAGGCCGTTCTATACTTTACTTTGTTGAAGTTACTTCTTTTTAGTCTCTTTCCCCGTGTACCTTTGAAACCGGTTTTAATTGCCACTCATTTTTCAACAAAAATTTTTTCGGTGAAGCAGCTCTAACACAAATAGAAATGAAATAAAAAAAGTAAGGCCATTTTTGAGATGTAGATTTTAGCTTAAATTTTATTTTGGAGAGAGCAGAATAAAACAATACAATTTTTTTTTTATTTGAAGCAAGAAGTAGTACTTCAAAGAAGTATAGTGTGGAACGGGCCATCGTGTGGAGAATTGTGCAATATGAAAGATAGGTAGCTAGAGCGTCATGATTTTCTTTGTTATAAACCTATAAAAATAATTCGAAGGAAAGAATAAAATTTAGCATTTGGTTATAATTCGTATTACACGAAGTTCAATGAGTAATCCAGAGACTTCGCTAAATATTAAATCATTATAAATCAAACGATTCTTACATTAAATATACAAATAGAGCCAATATCGATGCCAATATCGATATCATGGCTGCGGGCCAATAGTCGGGTAAAAGTCAATTTTAAGTAAATTTTTCGGTAAATTCATTTATTTTTCAAAAACTCTATGACAAACTGATTGAAAATTCTGTTCTAAATCCGATTTTTACCATAGTAAACGATTTACCCGACTATTGGCCCGCAGCCATTAAATGTAATTGTAAATAAATAAAAAATGTAGTTGCTATAAAATATAAACATAAATACATAATTGTATGTAAAGGTGCAATGTTGTAATTTAATTTAAATTATAATTAAGTTACGTCTACCACTACAGGCTAACCATCAGGTATCAGAAAGGCTAACCATCTCGTTAATGTGACTGTCTCTATACGGCGTATTCCGCCAAAATTAGAAAACAACATTTTCACCAATTTTTTTGAAAATTTGCCTTGATTGTCGTGAGCGAAAATATTTGTTCTGGATTTTCCAAGAAAGGCTCACTCTTGTGACAGTTGACAACTTTAAATAAAACAGCGTTGACAGTTTACTAAATTTATATTTCATTTGTCGCTAATTCGCTTTTGAATAAACCGTATTTTTTCCAAATTTCACTTTAAGATTGTTTTCTAAACACCGACTTATTACAGACTTATTTGACGCCATCTTAAACAAGTCTATATGCTTTTTACAATATTTGCCGTAGGCACTTGGCGAGACACACTTACACTTAATAAACACATTTTATTAAACACTTGCTTTTTGGTTTAGCAAAATTATATTTTTTTGGCTATTTTCAAAAAGTTTAACAAATACGATCTATTTGGACTTGTTAGGTCATCATCAGGAGTATCTACTGATTTGTAAAAGTAAAAATTTTGTTATACAGGGTGTCCGCCGGGAAGGTATACTACTTTGTTTTGCCGCCATTTTGGTAAACGTTAGTCTTGACAGTTCATATTTGGCACTCGTGAAGTAGACACGCGGCAAATTATTATGGAAAAATATTCGATAAATCAACGTGTTTTAATCGTTAAAATATTTTATCAAAATCAATCATCGATTACTGTGACGATGAGAAAGTTACGTGAAATTTTTGGGAGAAACAACGTGCCAACAAAAAGCACTATTTATCGTGTAGTGAATGATTTTGAAGAAAGAGGGTCTGTAAGTGATAGGCCCAAGCATGGGCCACAACGTACTGCAAGATCGGCTGAAAACATTACTGCCGTACTCAGGAGCTTGGTCTTCAAAGAACAAGTTTGGCCACAATTTTGCACAAGGATTTGCATTTGTTTCCATTTAAGATTCAGTTGACACAAGAGCTTCTTCCACAAGACCATTTACGCCGTTGTACATATGCCAATAGGATGTTACAGCTCGCCCATGACAACCCCGATTTTCATGAAAAAATCATAATGAGTGACGAGGCCACATTTTCATTTAAATGGATATGTGAATAAACAGAATAGTCGGTTCTGGGCAATGGAAAACCCTCAAATTATTCATCAGTCACCTTTACATCCTGTAAATTCTAAACAAACTGTTTAGAATTATGTTAGACAAAATAAGGTATTAAAAATCTCCGTACTATTTCGATGTGTTGTTGAAATTGACTAACAATTTATTTTTTAATTTCTAGGGTTTTATACACAAAAGAAAACCTAAATTATGACTAACTTATAATAGAACACGATAACAAGAAACTGCAAAGAATGCAAGCGGATGTATCATTTTCACATATACGTGTTGCGCTGTCTATGCATATCAAATGATCATCCGCTCACACGCTTTACATTGTTTCCGGTTATCGTGTGAAATAAACTGTTCAAGATTGAACATACTCCCGGGCGACTATGGCAAGGTTGTACTATGCAGTAGCGGCCGTTGATTGTGGTCGAAGTGGATCTAATGGGCGCCGGCGCCGTATGTAAGCTATGATCCAGACTATTCCGACGATAAGAGCGCTCCAGAATAAAATATGAATCATGGTGTAGTGATGAACATGATGTTGATTTTGGTTGTTGAAGAACTCATTTCTCTGGATCAGGTGCTCATTTTCCCGAAGAGCTGCTATTTCATCTTCCAACTTTTTAGTGTCCAGACCGGAGATGAGGTCAGCCGCAGCGTCATCACGCACCTTGGTTTTGATGTGATTTCCAAGATTTTTCAACTGCTTGGAAGTGGTGATGCCCGAGGTTGATCTTTGAAACGCCTTGCTTATACTGTTGGTTGCTGTGCCCACAGCTACAATGTATGACTCCCTGTCGCGTAATATACAGCCTGCATCAATGCTAATTATTCCCGAGCCTTGAAGAGTGAGCGGACTAGATTGGGATCCACATAAGACATCGACCGTAGTTTCGTTGGGAACTGCATAAATCCATTGATTGGGTGCCTTGAGGGGAATCCATCTATTAGTGGAATTCCTAGTTTGAAAGCTGCAGAATTGCTCAAGAGCGGCTTTCCGCTGAAGGATGGCTACCTCGCATCGACCGTTGTTAGAGACTGCGTTGAAGACGGGTGATGTCTCGCATAGGAAATGTACTGAGGAAACAATCTGACAACGAGATAGTTGTTCCGTAGAGAAGAACGCGAAATGTTCGCGATGGCTGTCCATGGCCAGATACTCAGTTGAAGTTACTATGCTTGACTGTGTGTGGTCATGCAGAATGTCCGGCACGGCAATCACGGAGAGAAGCGTATACTCTGTTGCGAACGCCAGTGGAATGATGACTTCGATGATCACGTTCTTCTTGGTCATTCTACTTCTGACTGTTAGACTCTGATATACATGTATCAGATCAGACAATTGGTGACCAGGGACGCTGACGGCTGTCGGTACATGTTGCCGAATCAGCGAAAGTTGTTCTTCTAATTGGTCCGGCGTGAGTATGGTGGGATGCAAAATCTCATGATGAGCGGAGTACACTATGTTAAGCAAACTGTGTTGGGTGTCTTCCAAGTTCTGTAAGATCAAGGTTAACTCGATTATGTTCATTACCACCGAGCGAACCCTGTCCTCATAGCTTCGATACTCTTGTAGTACCTTTAACTCCTCCCTTAATCGCCTCTGCTCTTGTAATAGGTTGTTCATGGACATCATGGTGAGATTGGAATTATGCTTTATCAATTTTACCGTGTTATCTATTATTGATGTTTGATTCTGTATTAATGTCAGTAGATGATTTTCGTTGGTGTTGATCGTGTCAAACTGGGATTCGTATTGGGCTGCATCGCGTTGCGACAAGATGCCAAATATATCGCCCAAAGCAATCCCCAACGTATCTCCTAATCCTCGCTTGGATCGCTTGCGTTCCTTATTGCTATCTTTTAGTAACTTGTTTTCAGCTATTAGGTTGTTGAGTCGCCATTGCAAATGTTGTAGGGTAGTATTACAGTTGAATCCTGGCAGATCTTTACAAGCTCCTTGTAGTTGGGCTACGGCTTGCTTACAGTTTTCTACCTCTTTCCAATAGTCGGTCAAGTTGTAAAAAATTACTAATTTCCATTTCATGGCGACGGCTTCTAGGGTTCCCATTTCCTCAAAGTATATGCCTGATGGATGGTCGAAGGGGCGGATGTTAGTGATACCGCGCGCCAAACCTAGAATGGTGCATACTGATAATAGCGCCAAGGCTAAATTGCTAGCCCTTAAACCACACTTTGCTCTTCTCGGCGGTTGCTTCCTGATAGGTGGGGCTTCGTTGTTGGCGGCTTCGAGTTCTGGAGTATTTGTCATCTCCGCTTCTATGGGGAGCTTGCATAGTTTGGTGATTGGTCGTTTGTACACATTGTCCTTGCATTTAACCGTGGCCACGCGAACTAGACCATCAGCACCAGCTTGAGTTTCAATAATTCGACCTAATTTCCAATATGTTGTCGGTAGTTGATTGTCTCGCAAGAGGACTAAGTCGTTTATCAATAAGTTGGGTTGCGGCGTTTTCCATTTGCTGCGTTGCTGTAATTGGTGTAGATATTCAACTGACCATCTCTTCCAAAAGTCTTGTATCATCCGTTGTACTAGGTGCCATCTTGTGGTCAGAGGTATGTTCTCGACCATGCCAGGAGTTAATGCCTTAAGATCGGATGGATCATTGGTTAACGTCGTCAATGGTATCGAATTTAGGCAGGCCTCTATTTGAGCGGTGATGGTACTTAATTCTTCATAGGTAAGAGTAGTGGCACCTATGACTCGTTTTAAATGACCCTTTACGGATTTAATTCCGGCTTCCCAAATGCCTCCAAAATGAGGGGCGAATGGTGGTATGAAATGCCAAGTTGTCTCGCCTTCGGCTATTGCATTTGTTATATCGATTGGCAATGTGGTCAAGGCGACGTGAAGGTTCTTCTTCATTTCGGCATCGGCACCAACGAAGTAGGTGCCATTATCCGAATACAGATCCGTGCATAAGCCTCGTCGTGACGTGAATCGTTGGTAAGCGGCAATGAAGGCGGCCGTTGTTAAGCTACTAACTATTTCTATATGTACGGCCTTGGTCACCATGCAAACAAATAGGGCTATGTATCCCTTATATGATTTATGACCTCTGCCTTTTGTTGTTCTCAGCTAAATAGGTCCAGCATAATCGATCCCAGTTTTAGCGAATGGTCTGCCTGGCCATACTCTGGAACCTGGAAGATCACCCATAAGTTGTCTCGTATTTTGTTGTTGGTGCCGGAAGCATGTAACACATTTATTTATCACGAGTCGTACAGCTCGCCTTCCATCCAGGATCCAATATCTATCTCTTAGGTGTGATAGCGTCAGCTGTACTCCTCCATGCAACATTAACTTGTGGGCTCTTTCGATGAGTTTCCGAGTAATTGAATTATTTTTACCCAAAATAATGGGATTTTTGGTGGCTGTTGGGATGTTCGCGTTCTGCAGTCGCCCTCGCATTTGTAATACACCATTGTCATCTAGAAAGGGGTTCAAAGATAAAAGCTTGCTGTTATTCGGCAATCGTTGTGTGTTTCTCAGACATCTCAGCTCCTGGTAGAAGTCTTCCTCTTGACTCATGCGGAATATAATGGTTTCAGGCGCGATCGCCTTAAATGTTGGAATTTTCCGTGCAGCCCGATTAATGAACGTTGCGCAGATTGCTACTACTCGTTTTAATTTGTCATAACTGGAAATCCTTTGAAACAATCCCCACCAGACGTTGGTTACATTCGTTGTTGCTATTAAGGTTATCTTCTCCTCGTATTCCTCAGGGCGATAGGCTTGTGGGTCCGTCTCACTGTTTTGCTCGATATCTTCAGGGAGTCCCCATAGAGTTGAATCATGTTGTAGAAATTCTGGTCCATGCCACCATAACTTGCAGTGGACTAATTCTCTAGGAGATGTTCCTCGAGAAGCGAGGTCTGCGGGATTCTCGTGGGACCTTACGTGATGCCAAGTGGCTGTTGGTAGCTTTTGTTTTATGCACGAGATGCGGTTTGCAACAAATGTTTTGAAGCGCCTTGGTTCTCCCTTGATCCAGCTTAGCGTGATGGACGAATCGGTCCAAGCGTGCGTTTCACACTCATTTAGCTGCATTGCAAGTTGCACATGCCTTAATAGTTTAGCTAGTAGTCTAGCTGCGTTTAACTCTAATCGAGGAACTGACAGCTTTGTTTTGATGGGAGCCACCCGTGTTTTGGCCATTACAAGATTAGTGGTTACTTGTCCTGCCTCGTTGGTAGTCCTGCAATATACTACAGCGGCGTATGCAAGTTCGGAGGCGTCAGCAAAGCCGTGTAGTTCCTTTCTGGTGCTTCTTGTTGTGTTGACCCACCTAGATATTTTTATGTTCTTCACAGCGGGCATTTCCTTCTTGTAGATCAACCATTTTTTACCTATTTCTTCTGGTAGTGGTTCGTCCCATTCGATCCCGGAGGCCCACGTACCTTGCATCAGAATCTTAGCAGCAATGGTGACGGGTGCTAACCAATCGATTGGGTCAAATAATTTTGATGAATCAGCCAAGAGTGAACGTTTGGTGGCCGTCCCCTCAGACAATTCCAAATTGTCTACGTGAAATTCAAAGGTGTCTTTCGTGGGGTTGTAATGAATCCCCAAGGTTTTGATGCAATCGCTTAATTTTAACAACACGTTACCGGTAGCTTGCAATTCTGTTGGTATTTGCGCTAATAGCTCCGGACTATTGGAAGACCACTTCCTTAGTTTTAGTCCACCTTTCTCGGAGAGCCCTATTAGTTGTTGTATCATGGCCGAGGCTTGGTCTAAGCTGTCGTTTCCTGTCAGCAAATCGTCCACATAGAAGTCAGACAATATGGTTTCGGAGGCGATAGGAAACGATCGCCGTTCGTCTTCAGCTAGTTGCCTTAAAGCACGCACAGCCAGAAAGCTGGCGGCTGTGGTGCCATATGTGACCGTTTTTAACCTGTAGATGTCTATGGGGTTTGTTGGTTCCGTCCTCCATAGAATTAGTTGATAATTTCTATCTTGCTCGTGAATCCATACCTGCCGATACATTTTTTCTATATCGGCCGTCAGCACGTACTGATGTTTACGCCAACGAAGGATTATGTCCGCCAAATCTTGCTGTAACTTTGGGCCGATCATCATTTTCTCATTAAGGGATGATCCATTTGTGGTTTTGGATGACGCATCGAACACTACACGTAATTTGGTAGTAGTGCTGTCCTGCTTCATTACACCATGGTGTGGAATGTAGTAACTATTATAGTTTGGCTGCTCTTCTAACTTGGGAACCAGCTCCATATGGCCTAAGTCTAGATATTCCTTCATGAAGTCTTGGTATAGTTGTTTAAACGGGGCGTCTTTTTTAAATCTTCTCTCTAGTTGTAATAAACGAGCGGCAGCCGTTTTCTTGGATTCTCCTAACTTTGGGGGATCCTCCTTGAACGGAATGCTCACCGAGTACCTGCCGTCACCGTTTCGTTGAACTGTTGATGAAAAGTGTTCCTCCGCTCTCTGCTCTTCTTCGGTACGGACCCTTTCGTCTGGAATATCGTCGTTTTCCACTAAGAGTTTTAGTTGTTTCTCGATGGCTTTAGTGGTCACCATTGTAAGCTTTTTTCCAGAACGTTGACCCATGTTACCCATCAAAATCCAGCCCAGCTCAGTTTCTTGAGCCATCGGGTCGTTGGGACCCATCTTGATTATGTTGTTGATAGCTATGGACGCATAATAGTCGGCACCGATTATTAGGTCGATGGGTTGTGGATGATTGAACCTCGGATCGGCCAATTTTAGTCTACCCAGGTGAGTCCATTTGCTGTCGTCAACCTTGACTTGTGGTAGTTGATGATCCAGGTTATCGAACACTAATGCCTCAATAGCTAAAGTGAAACTCCCAGGGAAATTGGGTGATAGCGTAGTGTTCACAGCATGTCTGCATACTCCTGCCGCTTGACCACCAATGCCAGAAATTTTAACATTAATTTTCTTCCTTTTGAAATTGAAACGATTTACGGCTCTGGATGATATTAACGTTGCCTGAGATCCAGGATCTATCAGGGCTCGCAGTGTTACGAGCTGACCGTTGGCGGTTGTTGAAAGGACCACGGCAGTTGGCAATAGCACTGCCGATGTTTGCTGCACCATGAATGTTTTCGGACCCTGCTCGGTTTTCGATGCAGAGTTGTTGCAATGCAAGAGGGTGTTGTGTTTACCATTGCAGACTACGCAGAATTCCGTGGCGGAGCACTTGAACTTATCATGACCTTCCAAGCATCGCACACAGAATTGTAGATGGTTGACCAATTTAGCCCTCTCCAAGGTTGGCATATTCTTGAAACGTGGGCAGATCTCTAACTTGTGATTTCCGCTACAATTGGGTACCACGCAGCGTACTGAAGCTGTCGCGACATTTACACGTTTGATCGGCTGTGTGACGATTTGACGCGGTGTTGCTACATGCTTGTTTTTACCCATGGCTTCTAAAGACTGGAATCGTCGTTCTAAAAAGTCAAACAACACGTTCAAATTCGGAACTTCCTTGGGCTGTTGCAAATTTGTCTCAAACAATCCTATTGACTCTGGATCGAGCCTTCTAGTGACTAAAAATACCACAAATGCTTCGAATGTGGACTTCAGTTCGAGTTGCTGGATGCTATGCAACACTTCCTTAAGCGTGTCATGCATCGAGCGGATTGCTGGCCCTGTTGCTTGTTGTAGCGTAGACATCGACAATATTGAATTGAAGTAATTGCTGGACAACAACCTCTTGTTGTCATATCTAGCTTTTATGGCTTCCCACGCCATATCATAATTATCACCTGTTGCGGCTAGATGTGCGATGAGCTGAGCCGCTCCCTTTTGCAGCTTAGATTTTAAATAGGTCATTTTCATTGTGTTGGACAATGAATCATTGTTATGAATTATTTCAATGAACAAATCCTTGAACGAGGTCCATTTATCGTAGTCACCATAGAAGGTTGGTATTTCTACTTGAGGCAACTTGACATTTTGTTCTACATGTGGTTTACTCGTAATACGTTCTGCCAGTTCCTGGCACTGTTGTAATCTTATTATCGTATTTTCCACTCTATTTTTGATGGTGCCATAGAAATCTTGGACGAAATAGTTTGTTGTTTTGTCCTTTTCATCCGTTTCTATCATGATGGTTGCATGCAGTTGATATATATCACGCATTTGTCTCTGCAGCTGATTTACTTTTAGATGAAGGTATTCCTTCGGACAACTTTCTTTATCCAATCTGCATTCTATTGCGTATATGTCTTGATGTAATTGACGCATATAGAAATCTTGTCGCTTGCACTCGAGGGTTAAAGATGCAGTTGTCGTCTTATGATGCTCATTACTGCTAGAGTGTGACGAGGAATCGGTTTCCTTGAAAGGCGGAGGTTTACTGGATTCTTGATTGTCCCTGCTACAAGTTGGTTCCGGCTCTTCTTGATGGCTCTCCGAATGAACGTCGTTATCGATGGAATCAGGCTGGGAAATTGTGGTCCAGCCTAATTTTTCGACCGCTATACCCGTTGGAGTGCTTGGAGGTGCTGTATTCAAGCGTTGGCGCATGTCTCCTAGAAGCCAGGTGCATTCATCCGGTGTAGTTTGTCTAGTTGAACGATATGGGTGCGAATTCTCCATTGGAGGGGATATCGCTAGAATCTTTTCATCATTGGTGATGAACTCCTGATGTGCCGCCTTCACATATGCTATTTTCTTCTCCAAATAGCTTTTTGTTTTCCGGTAAATGCCGTCCTTTTTATAATTGGAAAGCAACTGCCTTATGTTGGTAGCAATTTCGTGTTGTGCGAGCAATATTTGTTCCATCTCGAATGGCCTGTTGTTGACTGGCTGAGTGTGATTCGAGATGTTGCCGTTTGTTGATGGTTGGCGCAAAAAACTCGTGTCAACGATTTAAGGTGAGTTAGATTTGATGGCGTGGTATTACCGGATTGCCGTTGTTGTATGCTGGTCACACCCGCTCAATGTTGTGGACAGGCAGATTTACTCGAAATACCAAGCTTACAATTTGTTTATAATAGACTGCGGTTCATACGGCGGTTGTCGTATATCGTTGTTGTTAAGCCAGCCTATGTGGACTATAATTGACTTCGAATCTCGTTGTGCTGAGATTCGGCTCGAAGGACCAATGTAAATTCTAAACAAACTGTTTAGAATTATGTTAGACAAAATAAGGTATTAAAAATCTCCGTACTATTTCGATGTGTTGTTGAAATTGACTAACAATTTATTTTTTAATTTCTAGGTTTTTATACACAAAAGAAAACCTAAATTATGACTAACTTATAATAGAACACGATAACAAGAAACTGCAAAGAATGCAAGCGGATGTATCATTTTCACATATACGTGTTGCGCTGTCTATGCATATCAAATGATCATCCGCTCACACGCTTTACATTGTTTCCGGTTATCGTGTGAAATAAACTGTTCAAGATTGAACACATCCATTAAAAGTAACAGTCTGGTGTGCAATTTGGTCAGGAGGAATCATTGGACCTTAGGTTTCAGTGGTTGACACTTAGGCCATTTTTGGCCCATTGTGATACCACGCATTCACGCTACATCATTAACCCATTCACCTATTCACCTACTCACACAACTACAGTATTACCACCTGCACATTGCAAGCTCCATGTCAACCTGTACATTGACATGGACGGTGGGTCGGCGCTGAATTCTGCACTCCATCAGAGGGTCTTAGTTGTGTTTATTAACATCACCGATCGTAATCGATGATGAAAATTCGATTTGCATCTAGCCTCTGATGGGATTCGAACCCAGTACCTCCCGGTCCATCATTGGACCTTACTTCTTTGAAAATGAATACGGCGTAACGGTAACTGTGAATGGGGAGCGACATCGTGATGTGATTGAAAACTTTTTACCGCCACAACTGCCTGCTTTGGGCTTGATTAACATGTGGTATCAACAAGACGGTGCCACATCGCATACAGCCAGGATTACAATGGAATTACTGCGAGAACTCTTTCCACAACAAGTTATTTCAAAAAATGGTGATGTTGATTGGCCTCCACGGTCGCCTGATTTGACTGCTCCAGACTTCTTTTTGTGGAGTATCTAAAAAGCAAGGCTTATGCAAACAAACCAGAAACGCTTGAGCAACTAAAACAAAATATTCGTGATGAAATTAATGAAATACCGCGTGAAATGTGTGAGAATGTAATGAAAAATGTGCTCAAAGGGGCTCGCATTTGTGAGGCTAACAGAGGCGGACATTTATCTGATATTGTATTCCATACATAATTGCCGACATTAAATAAAACATTTATCAATAAAGATCCATTCTCTTTCATTTAATCAAAAATTAGAAACAAACAAAGTAGTATATCTTCCCGGCGGACACCCTGTATAGTGTATATAGTCGAAAAAAGCAAAAACTAAACATAAGGAGGGACAAAAAACAAGCAATAAATATTAATCTATGGATCGCGCAGGTAGGTGATTAGTCATCGGCGTAACAAAATTTAAGCTATATTGAAGTACATATATAAATTTAATTACCCGACGTATTAGTCAAATTATTTATTTATTTATTTTATTTATTTATTATGAATGTAATTAAGCTAGGAAGCTTTTATTTACAAAATAACCCAAAACATTAAAATACGTACAAAATTAAGAATATAATACAAATATTTACAATACATATACATTGAAAATAATTTAATAATAATAATTAATAATAATAATATTTTTTTTTTTTTTTTTTAGGAAAATACAACAAAAATTAGATTATGGAAAACAATAAATGCAATGCAAAACCTTCATAAGTGGATTTCATTTTATAGTTATTTATATAATTTTTTCCTGCGCATTACTTAAGCAAACCGATAAGGGTAATTTATTAAACATACTCATTCCGAGAACAGAAAATGAAGAATGAAATATACGATGGTTATTATGCGGTAATATAATATGCTGTGTGCGATCAGAATTAGAAAACTTTATTTTATTATACAAATAAGAAGGTTTCTTAATAACGCAGGTTCGAAAATCGAAATAATTTTTAATATCACAACCAAGTAGTAGATGGCTAACCATAGAAATATGGTCAAATTTTCGAAGTGAGAAAACATATCTAACGCATGCATTGAACAGAGATTTTATACTATCCATACAGTACCCATACATACCGAACAATACAGCATCACAGTACAAGAAATGTGGTAAAACATAAGCCATAAAAAATTTATGTCGGAGTCTAGAATTTGCAAAATCAGTCAATTTCCAAAAAGAGCGCAAAATATTATACACTTGACTACACATTTTATCAATATGTTCGTCCCAAGTCAAAGTTGAATTCATAATGAGTCCTAAGTTCCTAACTGTATCCGAGTAAGTTATTAACGCATGACCCAAAATCAAATTTTGGAAATCATTCTTATTCAACTTTCGTTAATAAATTATAATAGCTTGAGTTTTATTTGCATTAAGTTAAATCATTTTGTTTCGACCATTCTACAATTCTTAATAAATCACTGTTTAAGTTAGTTATACAAACATCGCCTTTATTCGATTTTTCACTATAACTATAAACCTATAAGTCATCAGCATAGAGATGAAATTTTGAAAATCTAAAGCAAGTAGAAATATGATTAATGTACAACGAAAACAGTAACGGACCAAGCACTGAACCTTTTGGAATTCCATAACTTAGCTCCATAATATCAGAAAATATTCCATTAATTTCAACAAGCTGTAATCTACATCTTCCATTAATTTCAACAAGCTGTGATCTTGTAGTATGAATAAATAAATCTACATGCAGATCCGGAGAAGTTAAAAAACGACGACAATTTAACACAAAGTTTAAAATATTGAGTGAAACGCAGAGCAAAGCAGAGGTGGTGCTATGCATTGGTCTGTATGCTGATTGATAATCCGAAAGTAACTCATTTTCCAGAAAAAAACCTGTGATTTGGTTTTTAATAATAATTTCTAAAATTTTACAGATAGAAGATAACGCACTAATTGGTCTTAAATCAGATATCATATTAACATTCTTAGTTTTCGGCAATGGAGTAATTTTAGCTAACTTCCAACATCTAGGAAAATAAGATTTAGTAATAATATTATTAAAAATATAGAGTAGATATTGAGAAATATAAGGAAAAAGTAATTTAATAAATCTAATGGAAATATTATCCATTCCAGAAGCTTGAGATTTAACAGAATAAATTGCTTTAAAAAGTAGGTCTTCAGAGATTACACTAAATGAGAATTTTGAAGAATTAAAATTAGGTTGAAAAATAGAACAATTGTGTTAGCTCCAGATGATTGACATTTAACAGATTCACAATAAAACTTATTAAGATCATTAGGAGTAAACGGAATCTGTGCCTCCTCAATAAATTTTCCAACACCAAGACTTTTTAAATTATTCCAAAAGAATTTAGGTGGAAGTTTAGGATCTAATTTATTCATTAAAAAATCATGTTTTGATTTACGCTTAAGTGAAGTTACCTTATTTCTAAGGAATTTATAATCATTCCAACTGTTGTCAGTTCGAAGCAATGTCCATCTACCATAAGCCCTGTTCCTCTTTTTCATGAAATCCGAAATTTGAGGAGTAAACCATTTCGGCTTCGATATATCAATTATAAAAGATTTTACAGGGACAAATCTAATAAGCAAATCTAAAATTGCGTAATAAGCCCCATTGAAGAGAATTACAATACGTCGATAAACGATCTATATTAATGTTATTAAAGTCTCTGTACACAAAGAAATTTTTCTCAAACTTAGGAGCAACATCATAAAAAACAAATATTAGATCATGATGAGAAATTCCAGGTATCGACATTTTTATTTGAGTTACAAAGAACTAAGTCCAACAGTGATGATGAGTTTTGAACAAAATGAGTTGGTTCATTATTGCAAATACTAACATTGAATCTACTAACAATATTTTTAAATTGGACTGTTGAAGAATTAGAAGAAAGCATATCATAATCTAAATCCCCAACAAGGATAAAGTCCGAGTAGCAAATAGAAAAATTTCCTAAAATTGTTTCTAAGTCATCTATAAAATCAGATCCAGGAGGATTATAGAGAACGCCAAGTATAATTTTACTATTTGCTACAATCATTTCGATTAATAAGACCTCATAAGCTGAGTTCGAAGATTTATATATAATTTTAATATGAATAGACTTTCTTACGAAGATACTTACTCTACCTTCACGTTTACGAGGTCTATCGTTTCGTAAAACTCTAAACCCATCAAGTAAGATAGCATTATCCAATATACATATATGATTTTAACCAAGTCTCAGATATGCAAATGGCATCTATCTATCTTCTATCTATTATATTAATACGCTTAATTTTTTTAAACTCAACCCTAAAATGACCCCTAAACATGATCCGATCCGTTTAAATATTTCAGGGTAGGTCGACATAAATATAGCGGTGTGCCTTTGCTAGAAAAATCGGAAAAATTCCACCGGGAAGTACCTGAAACGGGTACCTCAGGTGTTTTCAGGAAAATTTTGTCACGACGCCAGAATGCCATGACAAAATATGTTTATATTTAATCTATGATCATGCGCATTACACCGTGACAATGACAAAATTTATTAAAATTGCCGATGTTTTTGTCATACCACTGTGATGACAAAATGAGTAGGAAATTTGTAATTGAATCTCAATTAAACAAAACAGAGAACAACATAAAATGATTTTTCATACATTTTGGTATTAAGAGTTGTGAGTGTAAAAATACAATTTTGTCATCACAGGGCCTATTTTTTAATTCAAGCTGAGCAAGCAGTGCGCTGTCAAAAAATACTCTGTGTTTTTTTATTCAACCTGAGTAATTTTACTCTGCACACTGCGTTTTTATTTGTGAACTGTGCTTACACCGAGCTTACTCGGTTCTTCAAATTTTACTCTGAAATTAATGTCAGTGTACGAACAGTGTGCAAAGTAAAAAACAATTTTTTACTCTATGCGCACCGGATAATTTTACCCAGTACAATCTTTGCTCGGTGTACACTACCCGGGGTAAGCCTGCTTGCTCGGGTTCAATTAAAAAATAGACCCACACTCTATCTATTTAATATTAAAAAACTCTAACCGCGTATATGAATTTACTTTATTTTTGATAAAAGTGCATCAAATTTACATCTTAAAAAATCTTCTTAATTATTTCTTAACCAAAAATTCAATAAAATGTATCCACGTGACTGATTATTCAGTCACAGGTCAGCTTCTATCTATCTTCTATCTATCTATTTTATTAATTTTTTCATACTCAACCCTAAAATTACCCCTAAACATGATCCGATCCGTTAGATTTTTTCAGGGTAGGTCGACATAAATATTGCGCTGTGCGTGGGCTAGAAAAATCGGAAAAATTCTACCGGAAAGTACCCGAAATGGGTACCTCAGGTGGTTTCAGAAAATTTCCAAGTTTTTGTGCGCGTGAAATCTTGCAACATTTGAAAATTTTATGGGACGACCAAAAAGCAAATATTTTTGTTCAAATTAGTGGCGCGCGATTCAAATTCAAAGTTGTAAAACGCAGTTGGTACGTGATTCAGATTCGAAGTTGCAACATTGTCGGCACGCGAATCAATTTCAAAGTTGCTTAATGATTGACGCGTGATTTGAATTTAAAGTTAATCATGCCAGGAGCAGAGCTCACAATCATAGACGGGTAGTGGGTGTTCCATTAGCTGGGAAAATAATCCTCATGTGTGGTGACTACCTGAAGGCGGGACGCGCGTGAACTTGCGAATCGATCATCAAGTTGAACCCGCTTTGGAAATTGGTAAATAAGTTTACATTCACCAAGAACATGCGCGTCGATGAAGGTTAGGACGAGTTTGCGCAATATTTGCTTTCTGTTGGAAACGGCAATGCTCGAACCGACTCGATCACACTTCCGGCAGACTACCTCAAAGTGTGATCAATTTTGTGTATGGTGACAACAACACAACACCAGCCGAGAGAACCATCGAGGAGCGCACCATCCTTGCACCCAAGAATGATGATTGCGCGCTAATCAGTCAGCAGGTGCTTGACCACCTGCCCGGCGAACAAGAAGTCAAACATAGTGCTGATAAACTTGAGAGTGACGACATGCATAAGGAGCTCCGCCTACCCGTCGAGTTTCTCAACAAGATTGAAGGGTCCGGATTGCCGCGCCATGCCATCCCGCTAAAGGTAAACGCGATCGTTCGTTTGATGAGGAATCTAAACACTAGCAAAGGTCGAATCAATGAAACAGGCATGCGCTTCGCAAAAATAAACCGCTACATTCTGGACTGGCTTCTCAAAAGGCAAGTGCATTCCCACGCATTAAGCTCTCAAGTATTTACGCATGGTCAGATATATGTGGCCTTTTCACGATGCCGCTCATTTGACGGACTCAAGGTGTTTATCGTTGAGACAAGCGATCAATCAGCTGATCGGGATGGGCGCATCACAACAAAGAATGTATTTTTTGAAGAGATTCTGTGCATGTAAATATTAATGTATTTTACTATTTTATTATCCTTTTATACATTTCTTATTAAATATTTAGATTAAAGTTTGCCTCAGCAATTGCGTGCTTTTCCCTTTTGAGATTTTAATATTTAGTTTGGTTGCGTAAGTGATCATGTGATCCCGAGCGCGCGCTACCCGTTTGAGATATGAATATTTGACTTGGCACGTAAGTCATACTGTGTACATTTGAGCGCATGCTTCCCGTTTAAGATTTAAAAATTAACCGCGTATAAGAATTTACTTTATTTTTGATAAAAGTGCATCAAATTTACATCTTAAAAAATCCTCTTAATCATTTCTTAACCAAAAATTCAACAAAATGTGTTCACGTGAGTGATTATTTAGTCACAGGTCAGCTAGTTAATATTAACATTTAAAAAAAAACATTGAATTTCATCTTTTTTAGGTAAAAAACTTTGTGAATTGAAGTGACAAATATTAAATGTTCATTTATTATTTAAGGCCACTAAATACCTTAAACGGTCTCAGCAACTAAACCCGCCGATTCGGCCCAAATCAATAGTAAAGTTTATTATTGCACATCAAATTCTATTAAAAAAGTCCCTGGGTATGATCGAATTCCAAGTGAAATGCTTAAGCAACAGCATGAGTGTGTCTTTGGACGACTGGCTCCAACATTCAATTCAATTTACGGCTCAGGATATATCCCCGAGCGCTGAAAATTGTCAACTATTAAAATGATCCCGAAGCCTGGCGAGAATCCTACCATTGATTGAAAACATAGAGATATTACTACTCGGATTTCTGCCGCTTCGTTTGGTTAATGTCTCTACTAGTCACATATAGATAGAGGCATCGTTGTACGAGAGTGGTTTTTCATTCTAGCAACATAAAAACCGAACAACTTAATTGTTGTTGTTGTTTCTCATATAAAAGTTGCATTTGTATTGTATATCAACTTTTTATTACATAAAAAAAAATATTATTGTATTTTGAAATGTTACGACTGCTATTTCACTTACTCTTACAGTCAATTGTACCATCAGTATAACAAAATAAATATATGGGATGAAAAATTAACATCAAACTTTCAACACTTTATCGAAGTTTATGTCTCGCTTCTTTAGAACAAAATGTGACACTATTTCACATTTAATATCACTTACCATGTTGGTAGATTGAAAAATTGTGATATTCTATTCCGTTTCTATCACCAAATAATTTGTTTTCGATACTTGAACGAAATTCGAGAAAGACAACTTGTTCGCATTTGTACTAGTAGGTTGTGATAGCAATAGAAACGAAATATTTCATAAATGAAATAGTTGCCCATTTCAGTTTAGGAAAATGAAAAATTCGAAAAATATCGAAAATGTGATGTTATAATATGCCACCCATGGGTTGAATGGAGTTATTGAATAAAGTAGCCTTAGTTTTAATTTGTTTCGAAAAATATCAACAAAAAAAAAATAATTACAAAAAAATTGTGTTGCAGTGCAAATGAAAAAATATTCCCATCACCATATCCTTAAAATCTGCGAAAGCGCCATATACAACCCCACACACATGGTTGAAAATGGAATACGACTGAAAAAATGAAATCAGAATGAAGAACATAAATACAATTTCATTATTATTGTCTATTTATTTTTGTCATATATGTACATATATTGCATATATTCAGTTGAGAGAGAGGAAAACACATTTCATTCTATTTTTTTGTTGTTAAAATTTCTAGTGGTGTGGGTAAATAATAAATCAAAATTATGTTTTACTCCTTTCTAGCAGCTAAGATAAGATAAGATAAGATAAGATGTTTAGAACGGAGTGCAGCTGTTATGCTGGTGACCTATAACATACTTCAAGTTACGTATGTCCATGTCTAGATGATCACAAATTTTCCCGAACAACGCAGCAACTGAATTTCTTGATCACATGCATACTACTGCTACTGCATTCGAATATCACCTAGGTTAGGTTAGGTTAGGTTAGAGTGGCTGCTATCGCACACTTAGGCCAATAATGGCCCATTGTGATACCACAGGATCCAATCTCCCCTTACTCCCGCTGAAACCAACCAGAGCTACTTATGTAGCGTAAAATATCTCGCACCCTACAGTCCGCGAGTTCAGAAAGGCTGTCCATGTTGTACACACCCAAGTACTTACGTCTTTTGTATGATAGTGCCGGACATGAGCATAGGAAGTGAACTAGCGTCTCTTCCTCCTCTTCGTCCATACAACTTCTACAAAAATCATTCGTCTCTAGACCCAGCCTTCTCGCATGTTCCCCAAAAAGGCAGTGTCCTGTTAGTATCCCTACGACCAATCCTAAATCTCGTTTTCCCAGGGATACAAGTGCCTTGAGCGCCGCAGGTCCAGTTTTGGCCAAACCTGTTTTGCTACCCTGCACGTGAGAGTGTTGGTCCACCTCTCATCTGTTAAGGCGATTGCCTTTTTACTGAGCGTCAATTTGAGCGCTGCTATAGGCCTCCCCAGACCTGCCCTTTCCGGTTGCATCTGGAGAGTCGTACCGTACCTAGCTAGTTCGTCTGCCCTGCAGTTTCCCGTGACGTCCGAGTGACCAGGGACCCAGATCATCTGGATACTGAAATACTCGCTCATCTCATTAAGAGATGAGCGGCAATCCAGCGCCACCCGTGACTTCAGAGAAACCGCCTCTAGTGACCTGAGTGCCGCTTGACTCTCCACATAAATCGCGATATCCCTAACAGATACCACGTTATGCTTCAACCATGTCACGACTTCCCCTATCGCCACCACTTCAGCCTGGTACACGCTGCAGTAGTCAGGGAGACGAACAGAAATATTAACATTGAGCTTCTCACAGAAGACTCCAGCTCCTACTTTGCCGTCTAGCTTACAGCCGTCCGTGAAAAATGTCAGTGCCTCGTTTTCCCGTATTGATCCATTCCTCCAGGATTCCCTAGAAGGACAGATGATCCGGAAACCTATATCAAAGCACAACGTTGGTTTAATATAATCTAGATTCACCAGTTCTTCCCTTAGTGATCTAACTATCGTCGAGTGTCCCACCTGAAGAGACTTCCACTGAGAGACAGCCGAGAGCCTTGTAGCCACATTGGCTGCCATCTGCTTACCAAAAAATTCGATTGGAATAAGGTGGAACATAACCTCTAAAGCGCGTGTATGTGTTGTCCTAAGCGCCCCGCTTATAAGCATACAGGCCGTTCTTTGCACCTTCTCCAACATCCTTATGTAGGTTACCTTTTCCAGAGCTGGCCACCACACGCCCACCCCGTACATCAGCACAGGCCTTACCACTGCGGTATAGAGCCAGTGTACCAGCTCTGGTTTCAAACCCCATTTCTTCCCTATTGCGTTTCTACACGAGTAAATGGCTACATTAGCCTTATTCACCCTTTCTACAATTTTAGGCTTCCAGCTGAGCTTACTGTCCAAGATTATGCCCAAAAATCTCGCTCTGTCAGCAAAAGCCAGTCTAATGCCGTTCACAGTAGGAGGGCTAACTACCGGAATTTTATATTTCTTAGTAAATAGTACCAGCTCTGTCTTGGACGGGTTGATCCCTAATCCGCATTTGCCGGCCCATTTCGTAACGATCAGGAGTGCATTCTGCATAACATCCCTAATCGTATCCAGATATTTGCCTGAGACAGCTATCGCTACATCATCTGCATACGCTACAACCCCCATCCCCTCTTTCTCCAGTTCCAACAGCAATCCATTCACCACTGCACTCCAAAGAAAGGGGGACATCACTCCTCCCTGCGGAGTTCCTCTAACCACCCGCCTTCTAATGGTGGACTCTCCTAGTTCCGAGATAATAATCCTGCTTACCAGCATCTGATTTATCAACCTACTTATAGGATAATCCACCTTCAAAAATGACAATCCTTCCATGATCGCCTCCGTTTTTACATTATTAAAGGCACCCTCAATGTCGAGAAATGCTACCATACAGAACTCTTGCGAGTAAATTGTCTTCTCAATCATGCGTACTAGATCGTGCAGAGCTGTGTCCACCGACTTTCCCTTACAGTACGCATGCTGAGACATTGCCCAATTCCTCGGATCAACTTTTGTTCGAATAAGTACGTCTATCAATCTTTCCAAGGTTTTCAACAGAAAGGATGATAGAGTTATAGGCCTCAGGTCTTTTGGATAAGCCTGTGAGCTTTTTCCTGATTTCGGGATAAAAACCACTCTGACCTCCGTCCATTTCCTGGGAATATAGACCAATTGCAGACATCCCCTGAAGATAACCTCCAGCCAGGGGAGGATGACCGCAGAGTTCCTTTGGATCTCTGCTGGTATAATCCGATCCGGGCCCGCCGATTTATAAGGCTTAAAACCGTTCAGTGCCCACAGGATTCGTTTCCTGTCCACGATGCCATCCACATCCGTTAAAGGTGTTCCTCGATGAGCTCCAGGCTCCATCGAGTCATCAATGCTTCCCGGAAAATGGGTCTCAATGAGAAGCTCCAATGATTCCGCACTTGAAGCTGTCCATAACCCGTCTGGCCTAATTAAGTAACTAGGACTGGTTGGGTTAGTAGATAGAATTTTCCTTAGGCGAGAAGTCTCGGAGACCTCCTCCATTCTACAACAGAAGAGTCTCCAAGACCCCCTTTGTGCCCTCCTCAACTCTTTTTTGTATTTTCTCAGGTCTTCCTTATAGGAATCCCAATCTCGATTTTCCCTGGTGTTCTTAGCCTTATTAAAGGCTGTCCTACACGCTCTCCGATAGGTTCCCAACCCCGTGGTCCACCATATCGGTTTCTGCCTGCCCCTAGCCTTTATTAGGGGGCACGCAGCATTAAATGAAAGATTGCATGCCTTTGTGACAATATCAACCATGCCATCTAATTCCTCTACTGTCGCCGCAAGTCCAGGAACCTCCAGCGGCAATAGTTCCTTCAACACCTCCCCATATTTGTTCCAGTTTGTCCTTCTGGGATTCCTGAAGGCTTTCCGGGCAACAGGTTTGATGTTGAGGTTATATGTAATATATCGGTGATCAGAGAATGAGTGCTCTTTCGCCACTCTCCACCTACTGATCATATCAAAAATTGTTTCTGACGCACAGGTTACATCTAGAACCTCCTGTCGATTTCTAACAATGAATGTTGGTTCACACCCAATATTGCAAACTACAAGGTTAGTATTTAATAAGTAATCAAAAAATAACTCATCCCTTTCATTAATGTCTGTGCTTCCCCAGATTGTGTGATGCGCGTTTGCATCACATCCAAGTATCACACCTACCTTTTTCTGACCTGCTTCCCGGATCAGTTCCCCCAGGTTGTCCGGTGGAACCTCCTTCTCGCAATCCATGTAGGCTGAGGATAGCCATAGTTTTTCACAGCCTACCTCAGCGCTCACCGCCGTAACGTCCCCGCTACTAAATTGTGGAAGAAGAAAAATATTCAAATTATTTTCCGCTAAGATACACGATCTGATCTTTTCAGAGTTGCTTGAGTATAATAATTTATACCCTTTCATTCCGAGGCCACAGATCCTGTTATTATTAATCCAAGGTTCTTGGATTAACACCAAGTCCTCATCTGACTTAGTCAGTCTGAGCACGAGGGCTGCCGAGGCAGCCTTCGTGTGGTGCAGGTTTATTTGTACAATGCTAACCATTGTAATCTACCTTACTCACCACTTCATGCACTTCCTGCATCAGGATAGTGTCATTTGGCTCGTTGGTTTGGTCGCAAACCCCCTCTCGTCGTGTGTTCGACGGGTTGCTCACATCGGACTTCAGAGAGAGGAGGCTGCCTCCCATCACCAACTTCACTTCGTCCGAAATATCGGAACAGCTATTCTGGTCGGCCTCAGCCCGCTTGACCGTTTCCTGCCGGGTCCGTTCTACGTCGCCCCCAGGCTGGTCTTCCGCGCCTTTATCGACCTCGTCTTTCCTATAAACTTTAAGAGTGATCGACCCGAAACCGAAGTTGATTACTCCCTTAGATCTAGCAAGGGAAACCAAGGATTCCTTATTGATCAGCATGATTGCCAATCTAAAGCCCACCTTAGCCTCCTCCTGCTTCACAATCCTCCATCCTTCCGTTGGAAGATCGGGATTACTGGCCCGGATAATCTCAATGACCTCCTCTGGCTTATCCGGCTCGGTTGGTAACCAGACGCGTGCTCGCGGCCTGCTCGGGATTTCCCCTCTGCTGACTGCTTCCAGCCTCGCGCACGGCCACACCTCGCCTACCTCGGTCACTGCTCTTTTATAGAGATCGACCGATCTCTGGTCTGAGCACGCAGTTAGCTTAACGCGCCCTTGGTGCCATCCCGCATCTCTGCAGGACGGGGGGGATCCCGGATTTTCTCTAAGGATCCTCAAGAAAATGGAGTTTAGTGCATTATACACTACCCTCCACTTTTCCGACGTTATACTCCCATCTTCCTGACCTTTGTCAATGACGGCTAGCACCAGCACGTGCTCCTTCAGGATTTCACTGAATAATTTCAGTTTCTGCTCCTTAGGAGCACCCGACGTCATGTCTGCTTGCACTTTGGCCCGCTTACTGCCTTCTGCTTCAAGCTCATCCTGGGACATCTGTCTTTTAGACACAAGGGTCCTCTCCGAGCTATCGCAGCCGACAGTTTTCTTAGCCCATGCTACAGATTCCTTCTGCGCAACTGTAAGCTGCCCCTCAGGGGTCGCAGCCAGTTTCTCCAGAACTCTAAATGCCGACCGTCTTTCTCTGTACCGTCGTTTTGATGGAGGGATCTCTCTTGGTCCCCCACTGTTCTGTTTGGCAGTTCCGCTTCCACCTGGCTTCGATGTCATGGTGTTGCTTACCCTTGCCTCAGTTGAGGGAGCCCCACCTTGTTGGTTAGAGTTACTCCCCTCTATAGTACTTCCCGGTTTTTGGTGGGTACCGGTCCCCTTATTTTTATTATTTTTTAAATCTTCCATATATTCCCACGAGTATCGGAGAAATACGTCCACCTGCGCAGAGATCCGTATACGCAGGTAAGGCTAAATACAACTGGAGGTCGCCAGGTATCCAGAGGGCTCCGTTCACGACTGGGCTTTGTTAAATGGGCCCCCAGTCTAGTCGATCATCAGCACGGGTCGCATAACACCTTAATCCAGCCCATTGGCTCACCGAGTACCCCGCCTTCCACGCCCCCGCCCCCCAACATCCACTCACTCATTCACCCATCTATATGGATATCCCAAACAAATAGGACCCATTTCATTCAGGGGATTACCGTTTATAGGGTTCCCTACTCACTACCTGGAGGCTCGAGAGCGCAGGGAGACGTGACGCTCAGTTCACCGTGGTTGTGGCCGATGGTTTTATGGCGCCATCAATTCGCCTTTCCCTACTGGGTATCATAGGCACTCAGAATTTAGTGAACAGAGGTTAACCACTCCCCCGTTCTCTGAGACTCTCCTTCCAGCAGAGCTGCGGTTGGGGACGGCTTATTTAATTCACCGCTAACCTACCTATCGATAGGCCGTTCACAATCCACCACCTGTGACCCCCCCGATAGCTGCAGCTCGCCACGGGGAATATCATCTAACTATTCGAGGAAATCTGCGACATAAGACACGATTCGGTGCCCGAACTGACTAGGAATCCTGAACCTGCGAGACTCTCTAGTACTACAGGATAAGGATGGGTTAAATGTTCTAACTTATGAGAAAATCTACTTGAGCGAACTGTCGTTTATCCACAATACAGATCGATGTTTCTCCTAATAAACGCACCATCGTCCATCACCATTTCAAAATTCCCGTGATAGTTAGTTAGAAGGTTAGTTGGATTCCGTTGAGTATCTTCCTTCGACTCACCATGAAGATGAGGAGGGTATTTTGTCTGAAAATTGATACGTAATATGTAGTTATATTCTCCTTGTGCTTCCATCTTTGGGAATTTGAGGATATCACAAACAATATTATCGTGATTTTTAAGCAGCACTATAAACCTTTCCCCACAAATTATTTCAGGATATATTTTCCCCTCAAAATTCAAAGATATGCGGATCCATCCATATATGGTCCCCCTCCCCTAGCATATTGAATATACTTTATTTTTCGAATAAATTTTAGCACCAATGCGAGGTTTGAACCAGCGACCGTAAAACAACAATCAAAAAGACTATGTCTAATAAATACATACGTTAAATTATTATTATTATTACGCTCAAAATAAGAATCACAAGAGAGCACTCTGAAAAATATTCCTGATCTCATTATTGATAAAAAAACGGAATTAATTTGATTATTTTAGAAGGTCACGATATTATTAGGGGAAATCATTATTGAAAATGACTTTACATATTGGGCATCCCATTATATCCTCTTTTTTACCAGAAAAATGTGTTTTTTTCCCTTCACAAGTCCACCACGCTCAAATGTGTATGTATAAAATGACAGGCTGTAATGTCTGCTGGACTTTAACGGATCCCAGTTAAATCGGAATTCCCCCTGAAAGAAGCATTACAATTCGACAAAACACAAACTATATAACATATCAATTACTCGACTTCGATAACGCATCAATCATTTATCATTTTACCATTACCAAAGGTACAGTGTTTTTTCGGTCGAAAACAAATCAAGAGATATGCACAAATGTGTATTCTAGTCCAAAAAAACAAATCCTTGTCATTCACATGGCAGAATGGTTCCGCAGAACATCATGCAAATCGAAAGCGGGACACTTATGAAAACCCGTGTAAATCTAAGGAATACAACTGAATTCCTAAACCATCGTTTAGTTTCTTTAGTTTGGACGTCCATTTTTATATGTCTCAGTCACAATAAAACTCCAAATTTTATGAGAACTTCTTTCTAGTTCAATTGACAGACTACGATCACACTCAAAAATAAGAAACTTTACAACTTGGACAAACGTGAGAGCAAAAAGCAGCTTCGCTGTACGAGGTACCTGTGTACCTTTATACATTTTACATGATAATTGAAAGAAATTGTATGCAATTACTTTATAGTTCTGTGTTTATAGTGGTGTTACCGGGTTATTATTATTAAAATCAATGATTAACACTCACTATATTATTTTTATAAACAATTTTGTTTATTATTTATTACACAATAAAATATTCTTATAACTAGTTCACACAAAGATGGTTGCGGTGTATGAACGATTGTTCGTGGCTTTCACACTTTATATTATTTATTATATTTTTGAGACTGTGTCTCATGAACTTCTAAACGCGACTATCTTTTCGTTTCTCATTCCGTACAAAGAAATTGAAATCTCGATATTTATCGATAATCGATAAATATCGAGATTCGCGAATGTAGGTGGCGAAATAGTTATATTCAGCAAAACGAGCAATGCCTCGTAATTAAGCGGCGCGGTGTATAAATAGTTTTGCTACGAGGAGTGCCACGAAGTGAAAAGGATTTTTCTGTTTGAGCCGCTACATGTTATATATCAATGTATTTCACCGTTTGCACTATTTATTTGATCCACGTTTACATTTCTATTTATTGCAAAAAACAGCCATCATTCCCCCACTATTATCGATAGTCCATTTCACCGATGTGACACGTTGATCTATTTAAAGAATGTTCTTCGTTATACATTTCATAATTGCATAACAAAAATTCCAAACAACTAGTTTCCATATAAAATGCATGTGCCGTATCCCAGTCACTCAACTAAGACATTCCTTTTTCATTCATATAAGAGGGCTAACAATTCACTCACTTTAACGTAAAATATATAGAACAATATAGAAATAACAAACAAAAACTTAAAATACAATATTTTTTTTTGTTTCCTCAAACCATCAAAAAAGTACCGTGTAAATCGGGGGATACCTGTATCTAAATAATAAAATCTATATATATAAAAATGAATTCCTGTTTGTTTGTCTGTTCCGAATGGGCGTCTCAGCCGCTCAACCGATCGCCATAAAATGTTTACCATGTACAAGTTGCATATCCAGAACCAACCTTACGATGTTTTGGAAGGGGCTGGACCCCGGGGTCTAGGGGCTGCGGTACAAATTTTTTCGAAAATTTTAATTTTCTTTAAATTTTTTCACGAAAATGAGTTTATGGGGCTGGTTATATGAAATTACTCACATGTTCGAATCCGAGGGGCTCAGCCCTGGATCAAAAATTAATTTTTACATGTTTAGATATAAATATTTGATTATCCCAAAATGACTTCACAGTCGCTCAACCGATCGCCATGAAATGTTTACCGTGCAAATGTTGCATGTTCAGGACCAACCTTACGATATTGTGAAAGGGGCTGGATCCCGAGGTCTAGGGGCCATGGTACAAATTTTTTCAAAAATTAAATTTTTTTTACGAGAATGAGTTTTGGAAAGGGGTTATATGAAATAAGAGACATGTTCGAATTCGGGAGGTCCGCCCCTGGATCAAAAATTCATTTTTACATGTAAAGATACAATTATTTGATTGTTCTGAAATAACGCCTTAGTCGCTTTACCGATCGCCATGAAATTTTTACGATGTATATGTTGCATGTTCAGGACCAAGCCCACGATACTTTTGAAGGAGCTGGACCCCGAGGTCTAGGGGCTATGGTACAATTTTTTTCTCAAATTTCAATTTTTTTAAGATTTTTTGACGGGAATTACTTTAGGAAAGGGGTTATATGAAATTAGTGACATGCTCCAATCCGGAAGTCTGCCCTGAATCAAGAATTCATTTTTACATGAATAGATACAATTATTTAAATGTTCCGAAATAGCGCCTTAGCCGCAAATTTAGACACCAAAAAGGATATCTAGCGTGCGATTATTTTACACAAATCATACCTCTACTATAATTGATTTAATTATTCAAATTAATTTTATTAATTTAAATTTAAGACAATCTTTCATCACTATAACTGAAGACAAATCTCTGAACAATTATATTATCCATACTAATAATCCATTTTTACTGGTTTGACATGTACTATTTAGTGATATCCTATATATCATATCCTGTTTTGAAATGTACCATAGTCAGCGAGTTCTAATTTCCACATAACTTCAGAAATAATTAACATTCTATTTTAATCCACTATTGCAACCGGCGGCTTTTAATGTAAATAGTAGTTTCATACTAAACGCCAATAGTTTATTACTTTATTTAGTTTATTACTTAAATAATCAATGATTGTTTCATAAAATCAATTCTAGGAAAGGTACTAAAAAATATTATACGTATAAACTGATTTACTTTGAAAAGTACTAGCGTTTTATATTTGAAAATAGCATCTTATACAAGAAACATCCTTGGATTCAAATTATTGTACGTGTAAAATAGCCTTAGTTTGAAAAAACTTCTTTTGTTTTTCGAAATTTCATTTTCAAACACAGTTCGCGGTGAAACGTATCGAAGGGAACATTAAAATCGTTTTGATAAATTTCTGTTTTGAATGCCCGTCATTCCTGATTAATTAGCTACACGTTTCAGTTTTGCTTAAAAATGCCACCGAATAAAAGATCAATTGGGAAGGTAACTGCAAAGTCTAAGAAGATTAGAGCCGCAAGGATGGCTGAATCAAGTGAGCAGTGTGAAACACGACTTGCAAACGTTCGATGCAGTACATCTGCTTCTAGAGCTAATGAAACAACTAAACAGCGCGAAACATGACTTGAAATTGTTCGAAGCAGGATGTCTTCTTCTAGAGCTACTGAAACCATTGAACATCGTGAGGCCCGGCTGGAAGTCGATCGGTTACGATATGGACGATTAATAGAAACTTTTAGAGGTGATTTAAAGTTAGCAGCATTCAATTACGAGAAAGACTATGATTACAATGTTTCAATTGGGCAAATGGAAAACATTTGTTTGTATTGTCATGCTTGAAAGTTTCACAATGAATCGCCTGGAATGTGTTGTTCAAATGGAAAAGTGAATTTGCCTCCTCTGGATGATCCACCTGAACCTCTTCTAGCTTACGTCTCCGGAACTACTGAGTTATCAAGACATTTTCTACAAAATATTCGGATATACAACTCATGCTTTCAAATGACATCTTTTGGAGCAACCCAAATTGTTAAGGATGGAGGTTTTATGCCCACGTTTAAAGTACAAGGACAAATTTATCATAAAATTGGATCACTTCTTTCTCTCTCTAACAACGACTTCAAGTTTTAACAAATTTACTTCATGGGAAACGAGGAGGCGGAGTCCCGGAACAAAACGTGAAATAATATCAAGTTTACAGATTTTATTTCATGAACGCAATCATCTGGTAAATTTATTCAAAACTACCTATGGAGCAAATGCCATCAGATGACCACAGAGTAGTTATTCGAGCAGACAAAACACCGTTTGGTCAACATGAAAGACGATTCAATGCTCCAACAATCAACGAAGTTGCTATTGTTATGGTCGGAACGGATTTCACCCGACGTGATATTATTATCCATAGACAAAATGAAAACCTACAGCGTGTTACTGAAACACACAGATCGTATGATGCTCTTCAGTATACAATACTGTTTTGGCAAGGAGAAGATGGGTATCATTTCAACGTGATGCAAACTAACCCAACAACAAGTGCTGCGATGACGAAAAGGGTTTCCTGAGAGAGAGCACAACAATCAAACCACATCCTGAAGTGCCGTCCACTTTTTCACCAATTCATTAATAATAATAATAATAATAATTCCCAACGACCTATTACCCCTCCCAACCGCGCGCGGGGAGTCTCCATCTGTATTATTATTATTTTTTTGAGTATAATTCCAGTGATTATAAACATGGATATCGAACTGCTTAACCTGTGAAATTAAAGAAAAGTAGCAAGCGGGAAAATCTATATTAGTATTAAAATCAAATCTGATTATTAAGAGGCAAACTAGGTGAACAGCTAAGCAAAGCGATACCCGTCGCGGACGGAAGGAGAACAGAGGTTGAGTCTGCTTAGTACAAGCAGATTAAAATTGAAAAATATAGCAGTCAACTGATAAAATTTCATAAAATTTGATAAATAAAACAAAATAAAATGTAACAAAACAAAATGTTATAAAAGTTATAAAATATTAAAGGCCAAACCAGTCAAGTTAAATAAAAAAGTTGTTTTAAAGTGCGTTTCGTCATATTAAAATCAATGAAGTGGGAGTATTGGTTAGCCTCGTGAAGCATCCTAGATACAGGTTCATTTTTACCATAGTCAGTCCTATGATGGTCGATTCGAAACATAGGTACCGATCTCAAGGCTCGTGAATTAAAATTTAGATTGATTTTTCCTAAGAGGAAAGGAGAGTCGGTACTGCCGGTTAGCAATTGATGAATAAAAACCACGTCTGCAACAACCCTGCGCCTACGAAGTGGTTGTAAATCAATTAGCTTGAGGCGATCTAGGTATGGAGGTAGGTGAAACATGTCCACCCACGGTAGCCCGCGTAAAGCAAAGCGAAGAAATCTACGCTGAACTGCTTCAATCCTTTTTATGTGAACCACATGATAAGGCGACCACACCTGGCAAGCATACTCGAGCAGGGGACGAACGAATGTTAAATAGAGAGCCTTCGTAACATAAGGATCGTCGAATTCTTTCGACCAACGCTTAATGAAACCGAGCGCAGCGTTACCTTGATTGACAATGCGATCTACGTGATTTCTGAAGTTCAATTCGCTGTCACAAACGACCCCCAGATCACGAACAGAACTAACTCTGGTAACGGCATCGTTGTTGATATAATAGTCACGAGAAATGGACTGTGCACGCTTCCGAGAGTAGGTGACATTGTTAATATGTATGCTAAATTCGAAAGTGAACGACTTCTTTTCATTCGCTTAAATCAGAAAAAACTTCGTTCCGAGGAATATATTCACTTGCGTGATGCAATTGCAAATGATGGAAACGTTGCTGACATTGGAAAATTGGTCATATTACCAGCTACGTACACGGGAAGTCCAAGGCACATGCACGAATACGCTCAGGATGCCATGGCGTATGTCCAAAGATTTGGACGTCATGGTCTATTTATAACGCTTACGTGTAATCCAACATGGACTGAGATTATAGATTTACATCTAATTGGGCAATCATGACCCATCGGCATGTTCTGACAGCTAACACATAAATCTCATGAACCTCATAACTAAAAATCATATTTATGGAGAAATTCGCTGCTGGATATATTCTATAGCATGGCAGAAAAGGGGCCTACCACATGCTCACATTTTGATTTGGTTAAAGGGCAAGATTACTCCGACTCAAATTGATAGTGTTATATCAGCTGAATTACCCAATCCCCAAGAAGATCCGACACTTTTTGAAATCGTTAGCAAAAACCATGTATTAGGCCATGTAGAGCTGTGAATCCCAATTCACCTTGCATGAAAGACAGAAAGTGTTCGAAAAAATATCCCCGAAAGATGTATCAGGAAACACAAATTGCTGACGACGGATATTCACAATATCGGAGACGAAAACCCGATGATGGAGGATACACATATCACTATCAAAGTAAACAATGTGCATCATGAGGTAGATAATAGCTGGATTGTTCCTTACACTCCGTTACTGTCGAAAATATTTAAAGCCCATATTAGCGTTGAGTACTGCAACTCGGTTAAGTCAATTAAATATATATGTAAATACGTCAACAAAGGCAGTGATATGGCAATTTTTGGACTTTCGAATACAAATTCACCATTCGATGAAGTCACGCAATTTCAAATATAGGACGTTACATCAGCAGTAACGAAGCTGTCTGGCGAATTTTGAGTTTTAATATTTACGAACTGTTCTTAGTGTGCATTTAGAAAATGGACAACGAGTTTACTTTATGGAAGAAAATCTGTTACAGAGAGCTACGCAACCAACGAATACGACATTGACAGCCTTTTTTCAATTGTGCGGAACAGATTCATTCATAAAAACGTTGCTGTATCATGACGTTCCAAAATATTATACATGGAACACGTCGAAGAAGCAGTTTTTCAGAAGAAAGCAAGGCACAATTATTCGGGAGCACCCTGGAATACGTCATGGTTCTGATGCCTTGGGTCGAGTTTATAATGTTCATCCTAACAATACGGAGTGTAATTTTCTTAGAATGCTGTTTCATGAAGTAAGAGGACCAACGTCTTTTCAAGCACTGAGAACTGTAAAAGGTGAATTATGTCAAACCTACAGAGAGGCATGTCTAAAACTGGGCTTACTTGAAAATGATGAACACTGAGATAGAACACTAACCGAAGCATGTCTTATGTGTCGTCTAGCACAAATACGCAAGCTCTTTGCAATCATATTAACAACTTGCACACCTTCCGATCCTAAAGGTCTTTGGGAAAAGCACAAACAAAGCCTTATAGTGAAGATATACTTTGGCAAGCACGTAGAACAAATCCCGATATGGAAATACAGTTTTCAGCAGACATATTTAATGAAGTACTTATATTACTCGATGATGCATACTTATACATTAATAACAAAGTCATTTCCCAACTTGGGTTGCCAGCACCGACACGCCATGGAAACATTGTTCGTGATAGAGATGATGACCTAACAAGTCGAAATCGATCGGGTGATTTTTTAAACTTTTTGAACAAATTTTTTAAAGAAAAATAAATTCAATACCATCTATTTCCTTAAGCCCATGATATTACACCCCTTCAAAAAGCATGGACGACCGGGAATTTGTTTTAAACTGTTAGGTAGCTGATTGTAAATGTTAGGTGCCCCATAGATAAAAAATCGTTTAAAATGTTCTTTTCTAGCTGGTGGACAGTTAACGTGATTAGAGTTACGTAATGAATAACCATAGAAAAATAAGTTTAACATAGATTTCTCATTTGTGTAAAACGAATTAAATTCCAATGTCATGATTGTATTTGTGACTTTACATTGCGTACAATGTAAAATCACAAATACAATAATGACATTGGAATTTCATTTTTATCTCTCGTTTTATACAAATGAGAAATCTATGGTAGACTTATTTCTCTATGGAATAACTATAGACCATATAATGTAGATCAAATCCGCCTCTAAGTATGCAAAGATCATTATTAATATTCTTCATTATCAATCACACATCATCAGCAAAGCAAACTGAATGGCTTTCTAATTTCAATTAGAAAATTGAATTAATATAAATCAAAAATAATATTGGTTCTAAAACTTATTCCTGCGGTACTCCGCACTTGACTTTTTTAAAATTGCCAATACAGCTCGAAATCTTGACTTCTTGTTGTCTATCTGAAAGATAAGAACGAAACAAGTCATTCGCAATGTCGCGAGTTGCAGCTTTATCTAACTTTAATAAAAATAAGTCATGATCCACAGTGTCAAATGCTTTTGTAATATCTATAAAATTTACTGTAGCAGATTGATCACTATTCAGCGACAATACAATACGGTTTACAAGCACTAGCAGCGCATCCTCAGTACTTTTACCCTCTACAAAACCAAATTGACTGGTTGAAAAAAATTGCATTTTGTAAGAAATGAAAGTAAACGATTTTTGATTACTTTCTCCAAAAGTTAAGTTTAGAGAAAACTGAAAGTAACGAAATTGGACGATAATTGCCCAATTTGAGGGAATCACCTTATTTATAGAGTGGTACTACAACAGTTTGCTTGAGAACCTCAGGAAATACACCGCTTGACATGCTAAGATTCCAAATAAAACAAAAAACAGGTGAAACGAGCAGCTCAACAGATTTGATCAGAGAATTGCTTATGTTATCGTAACCACAAGCCATTGAATTATTTAAAGAGTAGGTAGTGAAATCGTAGGCAAACCTACTTTCAAAATCTACTAAATCGGAATGACGACGTGACCCCCATTAGAGCAATAGCTCCTCCAGGTGATGAGGTCTTCGTCGAATATCCCACAGTGGAGGAAGTAGACGCAGCTATTAGTCGATTGAAAAACGGCAAGGCACCCGGTCTCGATGGAATCCCCGCAGAATTAATAAAACTCGGAGGCGCTACTCTTGCAACAAGTCTATACGATCTCATCGTATGTATTTGGGACCAAGAAGAGTTGCCGGAGAATTAGAAGACCGCGCTCATATGTCCGTTGCATAAAAAAGGCGACCGTCTTAAATGTGAAAACTATCGTAGTATAGCTCTATTGAACACTGCTTACAAAGTGTTGGCTAATGTTGTACTTGCCAGACTCATCCCTCTCGCCGAAAACATCATTGGCGACTATCAGTGTGGTTTTCGTCCCAACCGATCGACCACTGACCAGTGTTTCACCATGAGGATGATCTTGGAAAAATGTTGGGAGTACAACATAACCATACATCAATTATATATAGACTTCCGTCAGGCATATGACAGTATAAACCGCGATAACCTTTGGGCCGCGCTCATATGCCTAGGAATTCCAGAGAAACTCGTTTCTCTGTGCAAATTAACAACGTCTGGGTCTGTATGTAGAATTGTAATCGAAGGAACTGTGTCAGACTCCTTTGAAATAACATCTGGTGTTCGACAGGGAAATGCACTCGCGCCTGTGCTGTTCAATTTGGCGCTTGAGTACGTAGTGAGGAAAAGCAACATCGAAACTTCGCACTGTATATTTAATAAATCAGGCCAAATTCTTGGATATGCAGATGATATCGTGCTTCTTGGCCGAAGACCTAGCGATATCAAAGACAGTTTCGTGCCGCTCGATCGCTGCGCAAGAAGACTTGGTTTGAAGGTGAACAGTAACAAAACCAAATTTGTATCAACACCCAGGAACATCTCCATGGCAAATCTCGGAATTGGCGACCATAACTTTGATCGCGTTGAAAACTTCAAATACCTCGGGTCAGTTATAACATCATCAAATGACATGCAGGCAGATATAAAAGCCCGAATCGCTGCCGCACATCGAGTTTTCTACGCTCAATCAAAATTATTGCGATCTAGACATCTATCGCAGTCGTGCAAGCTCGCACTTTATAAAGCACTCATAAGACCTGTTCTGGCTTTCGGAAGCGAGAGCTGGACTAACGATTGTAGATTGTTAGCAACTTTCGAAAGGAAGGTCATTCGTTCAATATTCAGTCCAATTAAAGTCGCGAACAATGAATATCGGATTCGCATGAACCACGAGATAAAGCAAATTCTTGGAGGTTGCGATATTATCGGATTCATCAAATCCAATCGAGTAAGATGGCTCGGCCACGTTGCAAGGTCCCCACAACAACGGATGACCAATAAAGTGTTCCATCAACAACCAGCCGGTGTGCGTCGTAGAGGAAGACCCCGACTGCGCTGGCGTGACGACGTCAAACAAGATCTACAGGCACTAGGATGTCGAAATTGGAGGTCGAGAGCGATGGACCGAGACGGCTGGAGGACCATAGTGCGGGCGGCAAAATCCCTTCATGGGATGTGAAGCTAGAGGGAGAGAGAGTGAAATCGTGTATCTCAATGTCATCAGCTGGAGTAAAGAAAACTGCTGTACTATATAAGGAACAAATACTGCGAATCTTCTAATGCAGTTGGAATTCTACGCGCGATACTACCTTTAAGATCCTCAATGCCGTTAACAAAATGATTATTGAATTCATTTGCAATTTTTAGTTCCTCTTCCAGAATTTCATTATTCTCGGTCATTATGGACACAATAGAAACTTTTTCCTTATTACCATTTAAAAATTCGTTTACAAGACGCCATTGACTTTTTATAAGTTGTTTTACAGTTGTTAAAACGTCGGTAATAATAAAGTTCCTGTTCTATCGAAATAGCTGAATTAATTTTTTTCTCTAAGATCTTTATCCTATGAATTAAAAATTGATAAAATGCACTGGTGTTTCTCAATCAGAGAAATATTCAACCATTGACCTGGAATACTCTCCTCCTCCATCACACAATGTTTAAACCAACCAATTTGGTCGTATGGGCGTCAATTATGGCAATCAACCTCAAATTTGAATATTGACATTGTCCAACGGACACAGTCAAAAATTCTCAGAATAATAACATGAGCACCCTGGCTCGTAAAAACAAAAATATACATAAGGACCTTAGTATCTCATCCGAATTTGCTGGCACGAAACCAAAAAGATATACCTATGACTTCACGATTAAAGAAGAAAACGATGGCTGTAACAACATAAACTATAAAATTATAAAGTTTACTTATTGATAAGAAGTAGATCCTGCTCCCGAAGATTTACATAATTACATACTTTAGTTATTAAGATTAGAAAACTTATTGTTATTTTCATGTTTGAAAGGTTCAATAAATAAATAAAATAGTTAAGAAAAAAATTAAAAATTTAATTTAATGCCATCTGTGGTTGAACTTGTTGACCAAAGATCGCTAACAAAATTGGTAAAGTAGTTATTCAGCATTACTGCTTTGGTATTTTCATACTTTTTATGTCGACCGTAAGAATTACGCTAAAACGAAATTAAGCTGTACAAAAAATAGTCATTAGAAATAAAAAGTAATCTCATTAATCAGTATGGTTAAAATAATTATACGAATAAAAATACATCCATCACCATTTGGTTAATTTCATCTCAGAGCATTGCAACAACGCCAAATCCACCATATTCCTGATTTACTTTTTGACGAGCTACAAAAATATAAAATGTCCAGGCAGACATTAAAGCCCGCATAGCAGCCGTTGTAAGGTTGACTTTAATGTTTTTTTTTCAGGAATAATGGTTTTTGTATATACAAGACAGTTTTTATCAAAAATCTGGTAGGTTCAATTTTAGATTTAGAAATTAAGTGTTGTGTATTCGAGATATATAGTATGTACATTCGTGGTAAAATAAAGTGATGTATAGGCCATCACAACACCATCCTAGTCCAAAGCCCTGACTTCTACTATTAAGTGAATAAAAAGGAATGAAGGAATACACAATTAGAGAGGACGCGGTAACAAATAATTAACGAACCAAAATACTGTCAAATGGTAGCTGTTAAATCTAGCGGGAAAACAGTTGGTTTGGCAACATAATTACTGTTTGCTATTTTCTTTCGATTTTCCTCGATACTCCTTACAAGCAAAACATTGTAAGATGTATGTGTGTGTCTCCTAAACAAATAATTTTTTTAGTACCCATAAAATTTCCCACCGTTTTTTTGTTTTGGTAAATGTATGTAATGGTTGAGACAATAATATTATGCGATTCTAATAGCAACAGAAAGAAAAAAAAATCTACTATTTATGTATGTTCTAACATAGGAAAAATTCGATTAAACAATAGAATAGCAACAATAATAACAATAATATGGTTATGGAAATTTTGTGTGTTTTCCTTTTTCCACCGCGAGCTACCAACATTTTTATGAGAAATCAGAATAACACCGTACCTTACGAAAATGTATTTTATTGAGTAAAATCAATGTTCTGGATGAATAGAGAAATGTGGAAAACTGCTTACGATTTCACATCAAACAAAAATTTTTATGTTATTGTATTGTAAAAGACGGGGCAATATGCGCAGGTCTTCTCGGGCCACAGTTTCAAACATTTTTAACCGAAATAATACGTACGTACGTGGTGAACACACATACACACAAACTACAGAACTAGCCAATATTTTTGAAAAACTGTATAATACTGTTGTACAACTATGATATAGAGAGAATAATAAATTAATAGAAAACGGCTAAAAAAATTTTCTTTTAAAATTTTCTTTTTTATTTAAATAAAAAAAAAAATAAAAAAATAATAATAATAATAAAATAAAATAAGAACGTAGATTTTCTTTTAGTGTTATAATTTCTACTGTACTATTTAAAAATTCTTTAGATACTTTTGAGACTTTGTGGTGTTAAGGCTAGAACTATTAAAAACTGTTTGTCTAGTTTAAATTATTTTGGTTAATTAAATTGCCATACCATCTAATTTATTCGATGTACTTAGATATAAAAAAATTTAAATTGTTGTGTAATATATTTTTTTCTAGTTTGGCGTGTAATATTTTTTGTACTGTGATTTATAAAGAAAATTGATTTTTGCTTATAAATAAAATATATAAAATATTATAAAGTATTTTATCTCAAGGGCAATAATTTTTGGTGGTGTAATTATTGTTATATTTTGATTTTGAAAAATGTAAAAACTATACTTATATAGTGCGGGGTGAAAATCTGTTTGTATAATTTTTAATCATTTTATTTTTTTATTTTATTTGTAATAATTTTTTTCTCACAATTTTTAAATGAAAATGCAAAATTTGATACGTATTTCGTTGTAACAAATTGAAAATGCATCGAGTGAATTATTTTATTAAAATGAGAAAGAAAATTTGTTTGGTAAAGTAAATTATTTTGGTTTTTGTGTGAAATTTAAAATCGAATTTACCTTACGTCGAAATAATGTCGCAACCGAAAAAAGGTGGTAAGGGTGGTGGAAAAAAAGCGATTCTTGATGAACCGGTGGCCCCCCCTCCAACGGCAAAAGGTCCGGCTGGCGCCGGGCCTAATATCCTCGATGATCCGGTGAAAGACGATACGTCGAGTAATGGCGATAAGAAAGAAACTAAACCGAGTGCCGTCGAGCCGGATGCGCCTGCTAAACCGCAGAGTGCAGGTGCAACAACCCGTGATGGGGCCCAAAAATTGCTTAACTTAGCGATGAAGGGCGAATGGATACCTATTGAAAACACAATGAAACAATTAGAAAAGGCGGTTGCGGCTGGCGGGGAAGATGTATGCACAACACCTTTAGCGGGTGTCATGGATCCGGTAAGTTGTTTTTAATTATTTTATTGAACTTTATACGCGTACGGGGAAAGCATTTCTCTGGCCAAAATCAAATAAACAATTAAATTTTGTGTTGTTGTATTTATTTGTGGTTGATGGTATTAATCAACAAAATTTTTTTTTTGGGGGGGTTTAGTTTTTCGCGCTCTCGTTTAAATCAAAAGTAGAGCACGCGTTACTTTTGTGTTTTGGTCGTTTTTCTTTTAAACACTCATTAAAAAGAAAATCAAAAAACGGAGATAAGGTAAAATTTATTTATTTATTTTTTTTGGGTCAACATTATACAAGATAACATCATTAATGTTATGAATTTGACCCAGTGCATTGTAGCGCAAATATTTCGTGTTTTGAAGTTATTTTCATTCAATTACCATTTTATTACCCTTCAAAGAAACTTATCGTAATAACCTTGTCCTTTACATTATAAATAGTATTAATTTAATTACAGAATTGGATTATTTTCATTCTTGCTTTTAATATAAAGTACCCTATGACGCGATTATATCGTAATGTTAGTATGCCAACGTAAAATTACCCACGTGGAACAAAATTTTTATTAAATGGTTAAATATTCGAAGTGGATGGCCACCTTTTCCTCATATTCTCTCTCGTTGACGAAATCCGTGTTTGACACGGTGTTAAAATTCGATATGCGAAATGATATGGATATACAATACTTTTGTTAAAATAGAACATCGAAATATTTATATACAACTCGAATATATATTTTGAGTGTTTCACATAAAAATAGTTTTACTAGTTTGGAAATAATATAAAATAAAATTGATTGAATTCGAATTATACGTAGCTGGGTACATGATCGATGGGTATATATAGGTTTGACATATGTGCCAAATACCACTACAAACAAAAAACATGTAATATATGCATGTATCGATATTTAGATGGTTTGGAGTGTTTTGCGCATAAGGTCACGAGTTTGGGCCTTGTAAATACCCATAACTTTTTACGTTACTTTATTTGTACTTGTTTTTTGTATACCTGAAGATTGAATAGCTTGTGTTAAGGCATGTTGTAAGGCATTAAAAACACTTGTCGTTATGACTGAGATCTCATGAGGATGTGTGCTTTGAAATTATGTCTGATAAAATGTTTATGTTTTTCGAGAAATTAATTTTTTCATGACTCAAAGTAGAGATGTTCCATCGAGCTAAAACATCGATATCTAACATCGATGACCCCATCGATACATGCACAATGTACATCGATATTTAAAAAAATCGGACATTATACATCGATGTAAGGCATGCAATATAAGAAACTAAAAATTTATTTCAAAAGTTCCCAAAGATCTGAGTCTATCGATTGCAGGAACGAAAGCATTGATAACCGTTTTCCTTTCAATCGGTTTCGTTGTTTCGTAACTGTCAGCCCTGCCTTCGAAAACAATCTTTCTGATGGCACCGATGTTGCAACGGTCGACAAAAATTGTATTGCAATTTTACATAATTTTGGGTAAGAATTAACCATGTTGTTCCACCAGCTCCTAATGGATTTTCTTCCAACGGTATAATAGGTGTTTGTAAAAATAATGATAATTCGGTTGAATCGCCATCGTCTTCCTCTTAATTTTTTTTTTTTCATTACGATCTTTATTATAATAAATAAAAACTAGTATGTACAATAATATTAAGACTAAAAAAGTTTTAGAAGGTGAGATAAGTGGACCATTGGATCAAATAGATCACGTGACTGGTCCCCTGATTCTAAATTACAAAACAAAAATAAAATATTTAACTTCTATTTACAAAAATAAGAAATAAAAACAATATAATTTACGTTTAAAATTAATAGCATATATATGTATAATAGATAATTAAAACTACTATTCTAAATTCATTACACACAGCATGGATATATTAAAGCCTCTTAGAATACTACATTTATATAATTTTTCCTTCTTTCATTATCCTTCCCGTATTTAAGTTATCATTGTGAGAATGCGAACAATTTTTTAAACTAATAATTGAAAAAAATGGTCAATATTTTTAGTTTGATGGATCCATTTTTTAAGGTGTTTTGAAAAGCTAGAAAAGCTGCTGCACTTTCGAATATCCAAAGGTAAATTGTTAAAAATAATTGGTGCAACGATATTAAAAAAGTTTTTCCGTAGGTCTAATCTAAATTTTGGAATATGTTTTAAAAAGGTATGATTCGACCTGAGATTATAACCTGCATGGATCACAAAATTATTTCCACTTTTAACATAAAATATTCTTAGAACCTTAAAAACGTATATATGCCGTAGTGGCAGTATACTGAGAGTTTGAAAAAATGGCCACGATGGCGAAAAAGATGGTTTAAAGCACATAATTCTGATTAACTGCTTTTGTCGTACGTAGATAGGATGTAGCGTGGCATTGCACGCACTACCCCAACATAATAAGCCATATTGCAGAATTGAGTCCGCTAATGCAAAGTAGATCATTTTAAGTAAATATTGTGGAGCAAATAGTCGTAGAACATACATTTTCCTAGAGACAAATAATAGTCTAGACTTTAGCCCTTGTGTATGCGCTTTCCACTTTAAATCTCGATCAATAATAATACCTAGATATCGAAATTCATCAACTGTGTTCACTAGGAAGCAATCATTAGAAGGGCACTGCATGTTATAGTTTTTGCTACATTCGAAAGTGTGATATGTTGTCTGACGATACGACGATGGAGTATCCCTAAAATGCAATAATGTCGTTTTATGCACTCAAAAAAATATTTGATATTTCCAAACACTTTATAAAGGAAACACTCAATATGTTTAGAAAATATATTTGCGAGAAATACGATTCCTTGCTTCTGGTGAATCTTCTTTAATTCTTTATCGAAAAGAATTCAATTATTTTCATTAAGAACTTATTATTTGTCACAAATAACAAATAGTATTTATACCAAACTCATTATTGGTTGTTATAAATAAAATTAGTTTCTCATAAATACTTAAGGTTGTTTCATTACAATATTGATTAGAAGTACTACTCTATATTAATCACTGCAAATATTTAAAAAAAGTTCCGCGAAACTATAATATTTACCCCGATTATTGGAAACAAACGAGAATTCATTTTCATTCTTTCCAAACAATCCAAATAAATTAAAAAATAAAAAATATGCGAAATAATTTCCATTTTATTCATGAACATTCAATTATACAAAAATTATTAACTGCTAACCTATTACTTATATTTAGTAAATTAAACGTTTTTCGGTTTTGCAATGATTCAAATGAAATACAGGAAAAATCATTAGTTTTTTTAATAAAAAAAACTTGGAAATGCGGATCGAAAGTTGTTGTTTCAAGCGCTTGGCAGCACACAAATAATTCATTTTCGATTTTTATTATGTATTTAATTAACTGAAAAAATGGGATTTCGTCTTCATAATTTTCAAATGTCAGTAGCAATCCGGGCTTGTACTTTTTATCTGTTAATTCAACCCAATCTACAATCGTATAACAATTTGATGGCACTTTGTATTTCTGAACAAACTCATCATTGTTTTCCTGTGGAACAGTCATATTACACTTTATGTTTAGATTTCGCCCGCTTGTACTCAAAGAGTTGTAATTAAATAGAATATAACAAATCTTAAGTTGATGTTTCAAAGCAAGCGTATTACAGTAAATTTTTTCGACATTTAGCTACACGACCTATTTCTTTGTAATGTGTGCAAATGTGAAACTTAGGTCGCAAGTGTTCTTGAAATAAAGTCAAATATTGTTGATGGTGGTCAGTGATTAAAAAACGCAATAATTCTATAGTACTTGGATCAGAAGTTTGTGTATTAAGGATTGAATATATTTCTCTTAAGCTCAAATACAAATTCCAATGTTTGTTTTCCCTTTGAACTAAATCACCGACCAAACAGTTAAAATAAATTATAAAGTTGCGCATCTCTGATGCTGAATATTTTAGTTTAGTTCTATGTAATAAAGTGTGTTCTTTAATTTTAGACGATTTATTTGAGCAGTTTCCAAAATCAAAAGATCTTATTTTACTATTGAACATACTCAAATTAAAAAAATTATCTTCGTAAATGAATTGTTTTAAAATCCTTATCACAACATAGTGTGCCACTCCCTCTTTGATGTCATGCATTATGTCAACACTTAAATTATCAACAATGATCCGAAAATTTGACTAATCGTTAAATATACACTCCTCTCTTACACCGGTTAAAGAAACATTGCAAAGATTTACACCCTTGATATAGTTAATTCTATTTCTCAGATTACTTGAATTATGCAAACATAATGAATGAGTTGTTATTTTATCGGTTTTACAAATTCTACAAAAATAATTAGAGTTAAAACTCTCAGAAAATCCCAAAATTTGATTCAAACCTAAATTGTCCCCAAGAATTAGAGAAGGTATTAGTTTAACTTTACGATACTTTGGATGATTTATCTCTATACCCGAATTTTGCAAATAGTTTAATTGGTTTATTAAGGGAGTAAATATGTGTTTGTTGCCATTTGGCTTTAATTGTTTACGTTCGGAAGAAAAGAAAAGCATTGCTAAGTAAGTTTGACTTAATTTTGCCTGCAAATAAGGTGGCATACATGGGATCATTAAATATACTGCTCCTATTTTTTGTTTGTTGCTACTGGATCCTAACGGATTGTTTCGCTCAAAATCATCAAAGTATACAAAAAGAGGTAAAACTAAGATGTCATCAGTTAAATGAACGTTTTCTAATTTTTTTGCCCAACTTAAGCTTTGAATGTAGTTGAGAATGACTGGGCGATTATTAACATTATTGATATTTTCAATATAATCTATAATATCAAAAATCATTTTAGTTTTATTAAAAAACTTTGAAAATAATTCTTTCAAATTTATTAATTGAATAGTTATATTTTTATTCCATAAAATGGATCCTTCATTGGAATTAATAATATGTACATTAGTTTTAATTAAACGCGTTTCAGGGTAAAATAAATGATCAGCACTAGGCAAGTTCTTTAAATAAAATATATTCACTTCCAAGATTACAACTATCAGCTAATGTATGTAAATATTGGTTTATTTCATCTCCGCTATTATTCATTTTTGAGATAATTTTATCGATATAAAACTTAAAAATTTGAAAATTTTGTTTTAATATTTGCAAAACTTTTTTCCTCGATACCGAATTTTCATTATAAATATTCACAATTAATTTTAACATATCATATTTTATGTTATGAAAATCAGCTTGAGAATTATTTATGTAATTAGGTGCACAAATGTTTAAACTTTCCTGTATTTCATTTGCGTTTAATTCATTTATATTTATTTCATTTACAGCACCCGTAGTGCTTTGAAAATAATGAGTAGCTAAATGTGTTCTCAATATACGAGAATTTTCGAATACAATTCATAAACGGACAATTATAGTAAATTAAATTATGGGTTTGCTTAAGATACATATTTATACCACTAAAATCTACGTTACATACTAGACAAATAATCATTTTATCTTAATAATATCTGTAAGGTAACTTTTAGTTCTACTTAAGTGATTTTATCAATAAGTCAATATTTGGTAACGCTGTCTTGGTTATATTTAAATTGAAGACTTGCCGCTCTATGAATATCCAAATATGATTTGACTCTTCTGGGTAGTTTTTATTCAGCCCACAAAATATATCAAAACAGGATTTTAAACAATTATTTGGGTTTTCAATATAAAAAACTTTGTCTGCAACTGTAATGGCTGCTGTTGGATTACACAATTGTCCGATTAATAGAATTCTAGGTTGGGTGAAGTTTTGTTTTGCTGTTTCGACATTAGCTTCCGACTAGAATATAAAAAATGGTTAAAATTGACTTGTAAAGTTAATATACTTAAATCTGTTAATATTATCTGCACGTGTTGAATGAAGCTTTCTTGGACTTCTATTTTACTTGGACGTTTTTTTTCCTTTTATAAATGTCGTTTGTACAATATGAGGTAAAATTAAAAAACTAATCAGTTCCTTAAATCGTGTATCTGTTAAATAAAACCAGAAAAATATTTAAAATTTGCAAAAAGTTATCTGCAACAATAAGTTAATTATACCTTCATTTTTTAAAATATTGAGATAGTATTTGCCTGTACCGCTTTTGGATTCGGTTCCTTTTTTAATAATTTTGTCGGCCAATGTACTAAATTGTTCTTGACTAAGTGGTCTAATCAGAGGATACCGTAATTTGGTATCAATAGCCAAGAGCTGCAATCCCCTTGGTTCTAATATACATAAACATTTGCTGAGATAGTCATTTGTGCTAATTTTTGAGTCCAATATAAGATTACGATCGTGATGTGTTTTTCTCCATTCTTCCTCAATTTTGGTCCATGGTTCAACGTTTTTAGATAAAAAGTCAATTCCTAGTTTAATATCATCATCCAGTATGATATTTTCTGCATGTGAGTTAGATCCACTACTACTGGTAAATTTTGATAGTTTCCACCTAGTTATAATCCTAGCTTTCGATAAAATATTTTTTTTATTAAAATAGGCGTTGAAAAGCTTGACTATAGCTGCTCTTCCAAATTCCGCAGGAGTATAATAGACACCTTTACACTCCGTATTTTTATCAAATATGGTTAAGATAATATCACCCAATTGGTTACAATTTTCTTTGTTCAAGCTAAAATCCAAAATAGTGTTAAACCTTTAATATTTAATAATTAATTTAATAATATACAGGTAAACCTCGCTTAACGATACCTCGGATCTACGAATATCTATTTTTGATACAAAAACCTCACTTAACGAATACATACCTCGGAATAACAAATAAAAAATTAACAAAAACATCAAAAAAACCGTCTCTTTTACTTCATTTTTGTGGTAATGGCAACACAAGCCGGTTTTGAAGGTATGGGTGAAAAAAGCATTCGAGATTTGTTAAATGACGAGCCCGCAGAATAACGTTCTGAATCATCAACAGAAGATGAAGAGCTACAAAAAAATTTAAGCCGCCACACTCTGAATGAAATTTTTTCAAAAATGGATGAAACATATGAGATTATATATATATAATATATACATAGTCATCCATATGAAAACAGAAGTAGCATTGTGATTCCCGCAATCCAAAAGAATATGTTGTGTTATAAACAAATGTTAGACGAGTTCGAGAAAAAAAACAACTTACAATCGATAATTTTTTTAAAAAATAATTTAAGCATTATACGGCCCATACACGACACAATCATGCGTGCGCAATCGTGTGATTGCATAATCATATCATTTTTCCACTCACGAGTCACGATACATGCGTTTTCCACATTTATCAGTTTTAAAATATGTATGGAGAAGCTAGCGTTGCGATTTTAATTGGACTAGCAATACGGAAAAAAGAAATAGACAACTTTGGATGAAAGAATGGTATAAAAAACGTAGTGGATATGGACATTCGAAATTCTAGCAACTGGAAAAACGTCCAAGGATCTTAAATTCTTTATTATTTATTAACTTTGCCATATTTACTGTAATACGACACACACGAGTTAAAACATTAGACTGAGCAAATTACACATATACACGACGCAGTTTGCATGCACAAACAAGAAAATGTCAAAAAATCGTTTGTGATTTCGTACTCTCCGTTTTTTTAATGGTAAACTAAGTTCTGGTGGTTTATCAAGAAAGTCTTTGTTTCTACTTGTTAATATTTGAGTATTGAATGGCATTTATTGCGATCGATGATTCTCGTTTTTTTTTTTTTTTTTTCATTTCTTTATTAGACGGCTTAGTTTTTACATTGAGTATTTTGTTTATACATTTTTGATTTCCTTATTTACTACGGGCCCTATTCTTATATAATATTTGCCCTGATCTGGTTTAAATGATCATAAACACTTATAACTATATTATAAGTGTTTATGATCTTTATTATTTACTACCTAAGTTTGCGTCTTAGAACTAAATTTTACAATGTCTTACTTAAAGTGTATGAAGTTCCATATTTTATCTGGTCCATATGATTTTTTTGTATTTTTTATAAGGTATTTAAGTTCTTCGTGGTTTGTGAAAAGTACGTTCGAGAGATCATATGCTGGGTTTTCTTGCTAGAAAGTTGTAACTGGGTCTTTTGTTTGGTTGAGGTAGTTATTGACCTCTCTTGGCAGACTTTTTCTGTTAACAGGGGGTTAGAGTGCGGAGTTTGTTCTGAATACAGTGACTTGAAGTGGTTCGCGAAATGCTCTGAGATTTCGCTGGGATTATAAGTAATCCTACCATTTACTTCAATTTTTTCAGGTGTTTCAAAATCTTTTCCTTCCTGTTATTCTATTTATTTCTGGAAACATTGAGCTTCCTGGCTTGATACTGCCTAGTCTGTTTGTGAATTCTGTACTAAGATAGTCTGAGAGATGGACCTTAATGATGTTTGTAAGGCAGTTTATCTGCGATTTGATTAAAAGGTAACAAGGATTCTGGTTGTTTAGGGTTCTATTGTATATTCTGCCTTATATCTTTTTTAGTTTTCTACGGTGTATAAATAATTTTTGCAGTAGTGGTAGGAGGTTATTGTATGCGTGGTTTTTTGGCGAAACTTTTGGGATTAGTGTATTAATTGAGCTCTAAACCATGGTTGAAAGTATTGTAATATTGCTATCTATTTCTGCTTTTGTGAGGTTTCTGTCGGTTGGCATGTCTATGACCTCCATGCTTCCTTCTATTGATTATTGAAATTCTCTCCAGTTTGTAGCCTTATAGTTGAAATAGTTAGGTGGGTCAATTCTTAGAAAATCTGAGATAGCTGTTGAATTTATGACTAGTTTTACCATACAGTGGTCTGAGAAAGATGGGTGAGCTTTACATCTAAAATTGGGGTTCCTTGCGTAGTTTGTTGCTATATTATTGCTGACCAAAAAGAAATCTATGATTGACCTTGACTGAGGGAAGGTTGTTTGTTTAGGTACAATTTGGATAAGGTTATGGATTAAGGTTGTGAGCCAAGTGTGAAGAGCGTTTCCGGTTATATTTTCTCCTTTGTCCCATGCTCTATTGCAGGCGTTAAAGTCTCCCCCTATTATAGTTGTTTCGTAATCTTCGCTAATGTTTTTTAATACGTCTAAGTCGTGATTTAATCTTGTGAAGTTTGTTCCACACGGGAAATATACTGATATAATAAGTGTTTTTTCCTGGTTTGGTTTTAAGATGGCTACCGCTGTGTAGTTAAAGTATTTTATTCTTGGTATTAGGAGTTGTTCTATTTAAACGTATTTTTTACTAAGTTTGCTGTTCCTACGGTGCTTTCTATTTTATCAGTCCTAATTATATTATAGTTATTGATTCTAATTTTGTGCCTGTCTTGGAGCCTAGTTTCTTGCAATAGACATATGTCAAGGCTGTTCTTTTTAATTAATTGACAAAGTTGTGCTCTATTGTCATGGTTTACAATGGAGGGCAGTTTAAGGTGCAGATTATTAGTCTATTTAGCCCTGACATAGAGAAAACACAAAAGAAATGTATGCTGTTTGTCTGTCTTCACGTCTCTGTAGCTCTCTGTATTGTGGTAAATCTTCATTTACTTTCCTAATTAAGGATCCTAAGTCGCACCCGAAGAGCTCATGACTCTCGTCCTTTACAAAATTGCTAAAAACTATGTTGTTCTTATTTACTATATTATTGCATTTCCCGGTTCATTTCATATGTTTCTACTTTGAAATTATACTTTTCTAGTTGAGAATTATATTTTTCAAATTACAATTATTACTTTTGAATTTTGGTTTTATATTTTTCGATTTTCGAAACATATACATATTTCAATTTTCGGATTATACTATTCTAGATTTAGTTCATATTTCTCAATTTAAAGATTTATATTTTTCAATTTATGTAATTATATACATATTTCAATTTGCACTTTATAAATGTCCAATTTTAGTTTAGAATTTATAATAATAAATTAAAAACTAAACTTTAGAATTTATAATAATAAATGTAAACTCGTATAACTTGTTTTATCTAATATTACCGTTTTCTAGACTAGATCTTTGTTAGACTAAAAGACCCAAAGACTAAATTTGCGGAAAGAATGCGCCACCAACTTTATGATCAACGGATCGGATGACAGAAACAATATTTTTGTAGATGAATCTGGATTGAATTTATACATGTTACATAATTACGGAAGATCGAAGAGTGGTTCTAGGGTTAACGTGATTGTTCCGGCTATTAGAGGTAGAAATGTGACTCTTACCTTAGCGGTAAATAATTTAAACGTCATATATCACGCTGAATTCACAAGAGGTTGCAACTCTGACAGAATGATTACATTCTTTAAAAGATTAGTTGAAAAATTAACAGGGCAAACACGGAATTTCAAACGGATGAATTATGATGGACAACGCAACGCCAAACCACTCAGTCATAATTACTAATTCTTTTAATTTATTAACGAATAAAGTTCATTTCTTATCACCTTACAGTTACATGCTCAGCCCATTTAAGTTTGCCTTTTCCAAAATAAAAAGTGCCATTAAACTCAGCTGTTTTATCCATTACTTCTGGCGCGTAGGAATTGTTCATTAGCGATTAATCGGCACATATTTCAATAAAAACCTTGTTTTTAAGTATTTTATATTGTACATATTTTATACAATATAAAAAGTTATGTTATTAAATAATTTTGAAAATTATAAAATGAAATTTGAAATTAATAAAATATAAATTGAAATATATAATTACATAATTTGAAAAATCTAAATTTTTAAATTGATAAATATGAACTAAAATTAGAATAGTGTAATCAGAAAATTGAAATATATGTTTCGAAAATAAAAAAATTTAAAACCAAAATTGAAAAGTAATAATTGTAATTTGAAAAATATAATTCTCAACTAGAAAAGTATAATTTCAAAGTAGAAACATATGAAATGAACCGGGTAATGCTATATTGGTATTCACCTGAAATGCTGCTTTTCCCTCTGGTTTCCTTGGCGGCTCCGTTGTTTTGGTGGTATCCTCTGTCTGGTTGGTAAACAAACTCGCGAAGGTAATATTAGGATGTATCCCCCGTTCCGCTGACTTGGTAGCGAACGCTTTTTGCTTATGGATCCTATTCCTTTCTTCTTCCTTCTTTGTCCTGAGTTCGGCGATTTTCTGCTTAATTTTGATATATTCCTCGCAGCCGCGGAAATTTGCTGGGTGACCATACTTTTTGCAATTTAAACAGAATGGTTCGGTATCTCTGGTTGTTTTTCGGCAAACACCTGGTTCGTGAATTTGCTCACATTTGACGCATTGATAGTTGTATGCGCAGTTTTTGACCACATGTCCAAAGCGTTGGCACCGCTTAAATTGAATTATCGATGTTTTCCCAAGTGGTTCCCAAGATATTTTGTGGTAGCACATGTATCGGATATGTTTTATAGCTTTTGTTAAATCTTTGTTATGAACCGTTATTACGTGGCAGTTCATTTTTACACCTTTTCGGTTTTGCATATTCCGTACTTTTGCGTCGATTCCGTGCCGTTCCTGTAGTTCTTCTCTTATTTCATCGTCAATGAAGGTATGTTGTACGCCCCTCATGACTGCACTGAAGGTTTTGTTATCCTCTATTGTGTATGTGTGAGCCTCCATTTTGTTGGTTTTTAGGAAGTCAAAAACTTTTTTGTGGTTATCTGTGTTGTCACACGTCACTACTTTTTTACACTGTGTATTTTAGTTCCTTCTTTTAAGCATTTCGCTTAATTTTTTGGTGTCCAAGTTAGGCACAATTATTGAGGGCACTTTAACACTTTTCGATTTTATTAAGTTTGTCACTTTTTTATTGTGTGTTCCTTTTTTGGTCGCTGCTTGGTTTTCGGGTTCCATTAGTGCCGAGAATCTGTTTTCAAGAGGTAGTTCCGATTTGTCCCTCTTCGGTTTTTTGTTTGGAGCAGTGTTTCCCGAATCTGATATTCTTGATCTCTTTGTTGATGAAGAGATCATCGATATATTTTTGTCACTTTCATAGCTGTCCTCTGATTGATATTCGACTAGAATTCTACTCATGTAGTCTTCGTAGGTTATGTTTTGTTTGGCGCATTATTGTCTCTTCCGTCATCGTGTAGGCGCTGTTTAATACAACAGGCCACACAAATTAATATTAATTCACTGATCACTTATATTAATTACACTTCACCACTGACTTATTTCACTAAGTATTATGGTTTCGTTTTGAAAAAATTGAAAAATAATAAATTAATTTTTCAAAATATTCTTTAGATAGTTGAGTTAGCACCACACTGTTTGGCTTCTAAACGTAATCTCCTCTATCCTCTCGATGATTCTCGTGCTTCTTTTATAATCTCTTCAAAATTGTTTTTGAAATCATCAAGCGGTAATAGCATAGCACTTGTATGTTGTAATGCAATAATAGTTGCTTTACAATCGACCATCGCAAATACTTGTAAGTGCAAAAAATGTGTATTGGCTAAACTGTCGATTGGAAAGGACAAAAAATTACAAAAGCAAAACATAACCTACAAATGTGTAGTTTATTTGTGATAACTTTTTAATAAAAAAATATCTCAGACATTCAATTATATTTTTGACAGAAAAATACTACACACAATCACCTAGCAGACAAATTTATCGTAACTTCTTTCAACTACTCATAATAAAAAGATAGAACAGTTGTGAGTAGTTAATTTAGCAAAGACGAAAACTTTAAGTGCTTATTTGTGGTGGTCGATCGGAAAGCAACTATTAATTGTCAATTTTTTTTCGCTGAAACAATTGGCTGAAAATGTGAGCTTTGATAACAAGTGAGACCAAATTATTGTCAACACAATAAATTCATAAGAATTTTTTGTTTTCTTAAAGATTCGTTTTCTTTACAATCTGCGTAGCTATTTTTAAGTTCATCTAGCGTCACACTAATTTCTTTAATCTGGTATTTCACGGCTTTTTTACTATTAAAGCGATATTCTCATCGAGTATCGCTGGGCGCCTTCACATTAATTTTTAAATATTTTACTTGAATAGCCCATATTGATGCAGCAAAAATCTTATATAAATTATTTAATGAAGTGAAATAACTTTGATTTTTAATAGTGTTCTTAACACTATCTCTTATCACTAAATTGATGTTATGTCCACTACACGGCATATACACTGCTTTGTTGTTGATTTTTTAAAATTCGACTTTTCGCTTCTTATTTCTCTTTTCAGCACGACTGACCCCGGTAATTAACAATTTTTATTCCTAAAACTTTTAATTCCTCAATAAGGACGTTTAATAAATTTTCTCCAATCGAGGAGACTATATTTACTAAAGCTTGGTCCGCTATTTTAACATACCGAATAATGATGGACAGCTGGTCTTTTTTACAAAGAGCTTATCTTTGCTGCTAAAAGCTAAATTTCGTTCACTTAAAAACAATACCACTTTTACAATACATTTCAAAATTATTCGCCATCTTCGTTTTTCTTTATTGAACACATCTTCACGTGTCCTGTTGAATAAGAATATAAAAGCCATCTTCTTAATTCTTTTTCACCAATTTTCATTTGTCGATAAAACGTGTCACTGAAACATCTTCCTTGAGGATTTCTTTTATTATGGATACCTTTTATAACCTTTTCGTGACTACTTGACCAAAAACATCCGTTGTTTGTTGTCGATTTCAACAGGCCAAGTTGGCAGATAAAGCACAGCACTCTATTTGTGGATTATTACTAATTTCTGAAATATTATCAGATAAAATATCGTCAATATTTACGCATTTATTTATTGAATCCTGATTCATCATCTACATTCTCGTTCTGGTTATCAATATTTTGAAGTTGTGGCTCATTGATATTTTCTTCCAGATTATTGTTTTCAAGTTGAGATATACTATTTGAATTACATATTTTGTAGCAAGGCTACTTAATTTTGCTGCTTTCCCGACCTGTTTTGCACTTTTTTGTGCCGCTTTCATAACATCTTTTCAACATTTCTAATTGAGGTAAAAAATGGGTAATACATATATTGATTTTGCATTTTGGGATTGGATTTAATTTGAAAAGTAAAAAATTACAACTTATAATTAAACATACAAACGAATCGTTAAACCTAAAATTAATATGTAATATTCGCACTTTTATTAACGGTAGCTACAACTACTACAACTACAGCTACAAATTAAACTATTAATAATACCGTATTTTATAATTTGCGAAAATTCATTATTTGTCCACAACAATTAAAATAAAACGTATTTCTGTTGATAACTTTGAAATTGTAGTACTTTTCACTAATAAGACGCTTTCAAAAGACAGAAGAAAACAATTCGAAGAAAAAAAACAACTGAATTATTACTATATAGGAATATTTGTTTGAAATCAAATCGTAGCCAGCTAGATTTGTTTGAAAGTTAACCCTTTCAGTGCTGATTTAAAACTGGGCTAAATAGATTTTTCTTGTGTCATGTTTTGAGTTGCTTGGGTACCACTTTAAGTCAAAATAAGAAAACAAAATTTAAAAAATAAGTCAGAGTAAGTTTTACCTAATGTAGACGCACATGTACAAATATAACCAAGAGTAATTATTTTAAATATATAAAGAAATAATATAAATAAAGTAACATCAAATAAATAAAAATTTAAATATTTCAGTCTCACAGTTTTTAAAATCAAGTTCATTTTTTATGGAATTTAAAAAAAACAATCCCTTTCTTTTAGTAGACAAAGATGTATAGAACATTTCCCACAGTAAACGTGCGTACGAAACAGCATCGAACTTGCATCTAGTTGCCTTTTTATTTCCACTAAATTCAGGAAAATGATCAATACAATCATACCGAATATCCGAGATTGGACGAATTCTGCTCTGTGTTCTTCTTGAATAAGATGAAAATCCGGTGTTGGTAGTATCTGCTGGAAGACGCCCTCGTTTTCATGAATTGGTGAAAGAATTCATCAGAAAGAATGACACATGTAACCGGAATTCCAACAAATCTAGTACGTGTTTGGCTGGTATGTTTTGTTTTTGCATACGTAATTTATACTCACCGTACTTATGCATTCTGCAGAAAGAATAGAAGGACTGGAATAGTTAGCGGTCACATGACTTTAGAATATTGTGATAAATGGAAATGTAATAAAAGAACACAAAAGAATATTTATATGGAATACGTTTTTGACGGTACCTTAGATTTTTTGAATTTTAACAGAAAGGTTAAACAATAAACGTGTCGTTGCGCTTTTTATGAAAAGGTAGCCATCAAAACATGATAATGAATTTGACGTTTGAAACAATGAAGAATGATGATGTTTCAATATTCTATTTATTCTACCTTTTGTTATAGCACAAATGGAATACATTCGGAATGTTCTATAAAAATAAAAGAAAAGAGAACAACAGAATTTAATAGAATGAATAAAAGAACGATTTATGTCAATTTTGGAATCTTCGGAATCTTCAGAATGAATAAAAGAAAACACGGTCAATCCAACTTGCGCTGATCACAAAATCTAAAAAATGCGTCATTAAAAGAAAGATTTCCCCCTGTTATATAAATTTACAATTTCCGGTTGTGAAACGTCAACATATCGCTTTAGGGATGCGCTTCTTTTTTTATTGTGTTTATATCACGCTATCCCATAAAGTTGGATGCTAGATAAACAGGTTGCTAGATAAATAGGTATTTTAGGTGCACTGCTTTCATTATCTATGTACAAATTTTATATGTACATCATATACAAAATTGTTGTATATTATTTTTAAAAATTCTTTATACGAAGAACTGTCTGTTTATAAAGAATTATGTGTACGGAGAATTATCCGTTCAGAAATAATTGTTCGGTGTTTCTTGTCATGGCCGAAACATCCCGCTACGCTGTTAAGGTTAGCCGAAAGTCTTCAGTCGATAAAATTCGGTAATGTAGATTCAAGCGGTCACAGTCAATATAAAATGTCGATAATACAGTTGAAAATTATCATAAAAAACATAGCATTCGAAAAATTTCGATAATGGAGATTATATCGAAAAAGAAGATCAATTTCAATAATCAACCGAAAAATGTCAGTAACACAAATTTGAATGTAATAAATGAAAACATAAATTTGCCAACTAAAAAATGTCAATAAGCAGACATTTATAATATCAAAATTTCACTCTATATCGTCACCAGACCCACACAAAACCAATAATAAAAATCCGCCTATAGGCCAAATCTCGAATGGCGCCCAATTTTATCGACATAACACGAGGAATATCAAATTGTCATCCCTATAAACTTTACGTCACCCCTTTAAACACGACCACCACAAATCTATAATCAAAATCTACCTGTAGGCATAAGCCATTGAATTGGCTTATTCAAGTCGGTGACAATCTGGCACAATCTCGAATTACAAACCATTATAACGACAATTACGAACTGTTGATTGCTACGAACTGTTAAAGTTTGGATTTTTAGTCATCAGATTATAATCTGTGATGTAAATGAACACAACTATGACCCCCTGTCGGAGTACAGAACTCATGGGCAGACCCATCTGAAAAGCGAGTACTATAGGCTGGCATCAAGCTAAGCAACGCGCAGATGGTTCTACGTAAATCGGACCTAACAGCCGTACGTGAAACCGGCGTGAAAAGTAAACTGCGAAAGAGTTGGGAGTGCTTCGGCCGCTGAACAGATTGCAAAGCTTCTGGAACCTGGTTAAACTGTCACAGCTGAACGTTACCAGGGCCAATTGACCGAATTAAGTGATGCTCTGGAGGAAAATAGACCATTTACGGGCCACGGAAGATGTGATTGCTGGGTGGAAATGCTTGTCCACATAGAGCAAAATCAACCCTGAAACTCTCTCCAGACCCTCTGATTACCTCTTATTTAGATTGATGTCATTATATTTGAAAGAAGAGCGTGGTTCACGAAAGTTGAAGATGTGCAAAAATAACTCGATGGCTATTTCGAAACCACTAAGTTCCTATGGCGAAGGCATTCATCATCTACCTGATAAATGGCAGACTACCATAGATAGTAATGGGGAATATTTCGATAATTAATCTTTGTAACAATTATATTTTCAATAAAGTTGAATTTGGCCAAAAAAAACAAGATTTTTGGAACCGGTGTTGCACATTACAAAGATCCATGCCAGCCTATGACAGAGGGTCGTAGTGGATTCTATTTTAATCACATATCGTATAATATGGTGATGAAAAATCCCTTTTGTCCCTGCCCCTATCGAGATTCGACCCGGTATCTCCCTATCCATATGCCAAAGCTTTAACCACTGTGTGTTTTGGTTGGTCAAAAAACTATTTTATAGTTAAAAGTTAGCCACTGTGCAGCCAATATGGATTGATTAATCGGGATGAAACTTCATACTTACGCTTTTTCTATAAATTGAAAGCTTCCAGTGATGTTGACAGCTTCTATAGAAGCCTTTTCGTTTTTTACAAATATTTTCTAAATGATTAAAATAAATAGGTTGTAAATTATTAGGTATACAAATAAGTGTACGCCGTTTTTATCAAAATTTGGGAATTTATTGAGAAATAACAGTAGTTTTATTCAAAGTATTGTCCATCGCTAGCCATACTAATTTTTCCCATTTTCTGGCAGTATACGAATCCCACGACGGAAGAACGCTTCATCTTTTGAGGATATCTATGAATCAATCCAATTTTTGGTATCTTCATATGATGTCAAGTGCTGCTCAGACAGACAAATGTCTGGTGAATGCGGCGGGTGAGGCTAAACTTCCCAATTGAGTATTTCCAAGTAGGTTTTGACCGACGCCGCAACCTATGGACCAGCAGTCCTTCAGTGTCTGAAGTAATACCAACCAAACGATACAGTGGTTAAAGTTTTGGCGTTTAGATCGGGTGATACCGGGTTTGGATCCCGATAGAGGCAGGATGCATAACCACCTGTCGGAGTGCACAACTTATGGGCCGATACACCTTCCATGCCAGTATAGGTTGGCATAGAGCTATGCAATGTGCAGATGGTTCTATGTAAATTAGGGCTATACGTCGTACGTCGTTGATTTAGCAGGCAACGCGTAAGGTAGGACGTGAAAAGCGAATTGGGTGTGCTTCGGCCCAGAACAAATTGCTAAGAAGAAAACATCTCTCGGTTTCAGTTCATATGGAACCCAATTTCCTTGCTTTGGGATCATTCCTAAAGATTTTAAAAGATGTGAAATTGCGTACGAATATCCATCCAATAATGCTTCCAATTCCATGTCTTAGTACACTTTTCGGCCTTCCACTACTTTATTTATCTTCGATATCAAATTCGCCGTTCTTAAAATTCTAAAACCATATATGCTTCTACAAGCAATCCATGTGCCTTAGCTGCGGATTTCTTCTTATTAAAGAAGTAAATCAAAAGTTCCCGCAAAAGACGCTTATTCGGTTCAAAACTCGGCATTTTCACAAGAAACAAAATATATTTTATTGATAAAATTCGCTAATATTTTAAGATTATTTTGTTGACAGATGTGTAACCTTAGGATATGACGTTTTACATCGGGCAATTTTAGCCAGAACTTACTGGTGGCATCATCTTTTGTCGAACGTCAGAGACTTATTTGTACTCGTATATACAATAACTGCCAAACAAAATTAGTTCAGATCATATTTAAAATTTTACCCCTAAATGACGAGTTTTGATAAAAAACTTAACTTCACCAAATTTCGGCACTGCTACAGGCTAGGCGGATTGACTGAGCTAGTTTGTCTAGGTGGTGTTTTAGATATTTTTGAGCTTCGTGTGAATGGGTATTGCAATATTTGGCTCACCCCAGAATCCATTGAGTCGACCTCGTTAGAGGATGGATTAGCGAATAGCGAACTGAGCAGTCTAATCACCTGGGGAAAAAGTGCCTTCTGTTGTTTCTCGGTCACCTGAGTCTGTTTGATTGATTAACAAGCAGCAAGATTGATTATTTAACCTTCTAGACTGACTCCTTTTACTCCTCATGGTTTCATGACTAATTGCAAATAAATATTTGTCACCTTCCTGTCAATTTGATTACAATAATTGCATCCTTAGAACGTTTGGTTAATAATTTTCAAAAAACACACAGTAAAATTGCAAAAATGTATGAAATTTTTATTTGAATCGATAAATCAATGTTTGCCATTCACTTTTTAAATATGATTTAACGACTACGTTTTAAGTGGTCCATGCGAGATATCTAACCACTTTTTCGATCATTTCATCTGGTATGTCGCTATAATGACACGTTTAATGCAAGAGGTGAAATAAACGTAACGTGAGATAAAATGCTCACCGAATTCATTTCTCAATAAGTCCCGTGCTGTGTGGCTTGTGGCACCATCTTGCTGAAAAAACATATCGACCAGATTCATTTGATGCATTTCGGACAGTAAACGTCCGAAATCACCGAACGATAGCGAGCGCCATTGACGGTAACGATGTGAAGATCTTTATCTTCCACCGGCATACAACTGTATAAACAGTGGTTTTTTCCGGGTGCATTGGCAGTTATTACATTGCCTATGGCTGCTCATTATGCAAAAATGCGGCAATTTTATTATTTTATTTATTCACGTTCCAATTTAACCAAAAATGAAAAACGAAAGGCCAGGTTTATTTTATATTTAAATTATTACAACTGAATACAATTCATTTAGTAATTTTTCTTTCTTAATTTAGTCACTTGTGAATGAGAGGAGGCCCATTGACCAGCTCCATTTATAGGTTATTTTCTGAACTAGTCTTTGCACTGGGGTTTTAATCCATTAAATCAATTGGTCTCGTTCTCTGCAATCGTTTTACTGCATGTTAAGTGTCCAACATACCACAGAGCTCTTCATTTACAGTATGTGGAACAAGAGCGTGTACTGCAAAAAGCTAATACCCCTATTATGGTTTTCGCATTTTACATTCCCGGCGAATGCAACTCATCAAATATACAATTTGGTATTATGGTTTTCGCATTTGACATTCCCGGCGAATCCAACTCACATTTTTTGTATTATGATATTCATCTAAACGAGCTGAACTGTCAAAATGATTCGCCAACTTTTTGTAGGCGAATCTTATAAAATTGGTTTTCTGTTTTCATTTCACAGTCAAAATCAAACAATGGAGGTTCACGTGTAAGTAATTATATTTTTATAACATGTAGAAAACAACAAATCCCACCCAAATTTCAAAATTAACGGGAGATGAAGAAAAATACCGATATTGCAAGGGGAATTCCCAGCTTTGGGAAAATAGACAATTCTTAATCCTGTTTTGGAAGGATTTGACAGTAATGTTGAATAACTTGGGGCCTCCTATAAAATAATGTACCAGGCAGAGTAAACGGATGACATTGCTCCCTTAACGATTTTCGCATCTGTGCCATGTTAATATTTTCATCTGGTTTATCAGAAAAAGATAGAACGACACTAGATAACATAATTTTAAACTGATTTTAGATTAATTGAAAAAAAAAACGTAATTTATAAACACAAAATCTGAATCATATATGATTACAACAACACAATTATTGACAAAAACCGCAAACGTCAAAAAAAATTGTTATAAAAATTATTATTCGGCTAGTGTTACTAGATGTGCACTCGCCAAAATAAAGGCGAAAACCATAATACGAAAACCCAACTCACACGGATTTAAGATTCACCGTGAATCGTTCGGCGAGGCGAAAACCATAATAGGGGTATAAGTAAAAATTAAACTACGATTTGTTTTTGTTTTTATTATGAAAGTTCGTTATATTTTCAAGGGCGCTAATAACTAATAATAGTACAGTCACCATTATTGTTAATAATTGCCTGGCTCCTTTTATCCATACTATATCAACCAATTTTTCTGCATACTCTGGTGATAAATTTCAACAACGAACAACTCGTGCTAGAGCATTAAAAATTTTTATGAGGTACATTTTCAGCTTAATCTTCATGAGTGCCCATAAATTTTGATCAGATTGGAATTAGGTGACTGGCATGGCCTATCCAATGTTATGATACCATTTTTGAGTTTAAATTTCGGATAGAGTATGCTATGGTGTTTTGGATCGTGGTCTTCTTGTAAGATCCAATTAGAGTTCCCCGCTCCAAACCATTTAAGGACAGATGGCAACAAACCACGTAAATAAATTTTATTCATGCGAAAAGTGCGTTTAGGTTCCGTGTTTAAACGATTAATTTACCAAAACCTTGCTTGGTGAAACATCCCCATACAAGGAGCTTGGGCGGGTGCTTCACAGTTCGAACAATCCTTTTTTCTGCTAAGTTGGTCAAACACGCCTTATAACATTAAAACTTCAAAAGGATGACTCATCGGTAAACACAATATTCGTAAAATCATTGTTTCTTTGTTCATTTGTCCACTGTAGTCACTTTTCCATGTTTTTTTGTGTTACCAGTGGTTAGACCAAAGTATTTTCATATGCGTAGCCATGTTCCATAATTCTATTTCGTATGGTTGTTTTTGGTATAATAATAATCTTTTTCGACAATTTTTCCACAGCTGCATCCAGCGTAAACGAAGAATTTTCAGCAAATAACTGTTTTGTATTGGTTTGGATTTTGCCTCTATCTGGCAAATCGTCAACTTTTTTATACATTTAATAATATGTAATCCTCTTCTATGCAAAAGATTTCGACTTTTTTTATATATTTTGCTGCACTTGCAACCGACATTTTTTCCTTTCGGATGTGAATTTAAAAACACCGCTTCAAATCGTTTTTTATAAATCGCGCTCATTTCTTTCATGTTTGTTATCCGTTTTAGAGCGCCCAAGAGGAATCAATATAAAGCCGATGTAAGCCCCCCGCCCATATTTGTTCTTATGATTTTGCCCGAGCAGCCAATACATTTTTCTATATTTGATATAAAGTTCACCTTTTTTCTTTTTAACGTGCTTTCCATCTGAGCTTGGTACCTAAGGTCATCCCTAGATATTTAGCATTATTTGCATACATACGGAATCTGCTGACCGTTAATGATTACAGGTTTATAACTGACTTTTAGATTGGTGAAATTCACATGCGTGGATTTCGATTTATTGAGCCCGATACGCCACATTTTTTTCCATTTTATGATTTTGTCACATGCTTCTTGAAGTTTCGTTGTCGATTCCTCGATAGTGTCTCCTACTGAGAGGACTGTAGTGTCATCAGCAAATGTTGCAACGGTAACATCGTTTAATTGAGGTAAATCTCTGGTGTAGAGCAGGTAAAGAATAGGTCTCAAAAGACTACCCTGCCGACTACCCTGGACTCCTGCCGAAATCTTTTTTAGCTCGGAATATTCATCTTCATATTTCACCCTAAAGTGGCGATTCTCTATGTATGATTTTAAAATCATATAATACTGTTTTGGTAGATCTTTATGCAGTTTGAAGAGTAAACCTCTATGCCACACCTTATCGAAGGCCTGTGCCACATCTAAGAAGATACTAGAACAAACCTTTTTCCTCTCTAATGTATTCTCAATGACATCTGTAAGACTATGAACCTGCTCAACAGTTGAGTGTTTCTCTCTGAAACCAAACTGATATTCTGGGATAAGGTTTCTTTGTTCTATGGTTCTTTTCAATCTTTTGAGCAACAGTCTCTCAAACAATTTCGCTAGTGTTGGTAGAAGTGAAATCGGCCGGTAAGATTTTTTATCATTCGGTGGCTTGCCCACCGTTACAGGCCTGATCTCTTCGAAATCAGATATTCTGGGCGTATCAGCAGTGTTTTCGTAACTGGTCTGCCGATCTAGAGGTTGAAATGTTTCTTCAAGATGGTCAGCAAACAGGTCAGCTTTATCTTTCGCACTTCTAGCCCATTTCCCATCGTTTGTTTTGATTGGGGGGATTTGCGTTTTAACCCTTTTGTTGCTTTCCAGAGGGAGTAGTCGGTATCTTTAGTTGGAGCTAGGGAACAAAGGTATTTTTCAATTGTTTCATTTTTCACTTTTTTTATGAGAACCTTAAGTTTGATGCACAAGTTGTTTAAGGTGGTTTTATCTTGCGGCGCATGCGTAGTCTGGCATTTGCTTCGGGCTTTTCGTTTTTCCTGCACTAGTTCTCTTACTTCTTTTGCGTAAATAATGGAGTTTTCTTTCCTGGATTATAATTTGGGAGTGCATTTCCAAGCCGACCATTGTATGACATCAAAAGAAGCTTGTCTAGTTGCTCTTCTATTTCATTTTCACTTTTGATTCTATTTTTGGTTCTATTTTTTCCTCTACCAACTGCTTAAACAGTTCCCAATTTATTTTGTTGTTTGTGAGCTGTACTGAATTTTTTTTTTTATTACATTTTCACTAACCGTCATAATAACAGGAGAATGATCAGATGTTAGATTTTCATCATTTTCTAAGATGATGTAGCGTTCCGATATTCCTTTAGTAATGTAGAAATCTATAAAATCTGGAATTTTGTTAGGATTAGTTGGCCAGTACGTTGGTTTCCCTCCTGAGTAAAATTCACATTAATCTTGAACCCCAGAATGTGTTTTTTGCATTAAAGTCACCCCCAATAATGAAGTTACTTCCTAATTTCTCGAACAAGTTAATGTAGTCTTCTTTCTTTAGGTTATACCGTGGGGGGCAATATATCGCAGATATATTACAGGTGTTGTGATAACCAAAATTAACCGTCACGGTAGTTACTTGCATGGATTCTTTTTCTATTTTTAATTCTTCATGATGTTTGATTATCTCTAATAAATATAGCTGACCCTCCTCTTGTTCGTTCTGCAAGGTGTGTGGTATGGTAACAAGTATATCTCCGGATTGATACATAGGTGCTGCTGGTAAAATGTGTTTCTGATATTAAGCATATATCAAACTTCTCTGTTTTATTAACAGAGTTTAAATTAATTTTGCAACAATACAGGTCTAAGTCATGTATCCAAAATTTTTCCAAAAATGGTGATTTTCGCCAAAAATTTGTTTTCCACAAAAATTCCTCCCTGTACAGCCCAAACTTGGTTAATTGGCATGAAATTTCATACTTAAGCTTTTTCTATTAATTCCGAGATCCCAGAGAATTTTGGCTGAAACAGTTTCACCACTAGTGACAGTTTCTATATAGGAGCTGTTCTTTTCAAATATTTTGAAAAGTATAGCATTTACGAGTAAAACGACTATGAGCTAAAAGATTCTTAATAAAATTTGCAACAATATCATCTCAAATCAGTTTACAAAAATTCGGCCCCTGAACCCGCCCAAACGAATTGATTGATTAGGATGAAACTTCATACCATAAGCTTTTTCCAAAAACTGAGAGATCTCAGTGAATTTTGGCCGAAATCAGTCTATCAGGGGTGACAGCTTCCATTGGGGCTTTTCGTTTGTCCGCCGGAAGTGACAGCCTCATGAGGTTTTTCGTTTTTTGCATATTTTTGGAATATCATTTACGAGAAAAACGAAAGAAAATGTTTCCAAAATTTAAGCGGAAATTACGATTTTTGTCAAAAAACGGGTTTTCAGTAAAATTTTGTCCTCTGTGCCGCCAATATAGATTGATTGATCGGGATGAAACTTGATACTTAAGCTTTTTCCATAAATTGGAAATAGCAGCTTCTATTGGAGCATTTTCGTAAGTAGCAAATATTTTCAAAAGTATATAGCATTTTCGAAAAAACGATTAAAACAAAAAGGTTGTAAATTAAATTTCAACCAAAATTAGTTCAAATCATATTTAAAATTTTACCTACAGACTAGGCGGATTGACGCTTCGGAAAAGGCTTCATACTAAAGTTTTTCTATAAATTGGGAGAGTTATGTGGAATCTGGGAGGCATTTGCGTACGAGAGGCCTTATGCTGACTTTCCCTGGGGATAGGGAATTGGGAAAAATATTTTCATAGCATTTTCGTTAAAATTATACTTTTCTGGCCTACTGAAAGAATAAGTTAAGTGCAATGATTTTCAAAACAAAGTGATTTGTGAAACTTTTGTTCCACAAAATTTTTGTAGGGAAATATATTTTCCCATTTAACTTTGTTTCGAAACTATTAACACCAATCATCGATTTACTGTCAATTTATCGTGAACAATTTATCGTGAGCAATTTATCGTAGAACAATTTATCGTGAAAACAATTTATCGTGGAATAAATTTATCGAGGAATAATTTATCGTAGAACAGTTTATCGTGGACAATTTATAGTAGAACAGTATATCGTGAACAATTTATCGTAGAACAGGTTTTAGCGTGGCGTTTATCAAAATTAGTGGGTATTCCAAAATCTTAAATGATTTTGGAATATGGCCATGTGAGACGGAACTCGGTAGTTTCTTAACCGATTATGATGAGATTGGGTATGTTCGATGGAAATGGGATTATTGAATGATTTTTGGAAGAAGTTCTGGAATATGGCCATGTGGGATGGAACTCGGTAGTGGGCGAACAAATCTAGATTTTTACCTCTTTGCAGTGCTGGTTGGGTAACTCTAAACTAATACGGAAGTCGAGAAAAAGCGATGCAGGAGGAATTTTGCTTATGGCCTTTGACACTACATGTCAGGGCGAGTTATGGGCGCCACAAATCCAATACCACATAAGCGTATGTTTCATTTCCGCTAGGAATGACGGAAGTGGCCATTTGACTCATAGCAAGGAGCTTGCTAAGTACATGTATATCACTAGTCCGTAATACACACACGTGTCAACTTAATAAGTGGATTGAGCGGCAAGCCAACTATCTGCTCTCAGAAAAAATCCTTTTAAAACTTGAGATCTCCAGAACTTTCGAAGCAAGCTTAAATTCGCATTCTGGACGTAGTTATACTACAACAGCTTAGATTGTCTGGGAGTTTGATAAGTAACTCCACTGATGGTTACTCATTTTACTAGAAAATTTATTAGAAAAAATTAAAAATAGAATTTAACGTTTTCGTCCAAAAGCGAGTACAGTAATTTATCATTCATTGACTATCATCCAATCAAGATGCGGCTAAGCATGGGCCGATATCCGTTCCAAGTGGCCACTTTTCGGGAATTTGTTATAAAAATCATTAAAGAATCTCATTTCCACGGAACGGCCGAGTTCCGTCCCACATGGTTATATTTCAGAACTTCTTCCAAAAATCATTCAATAATCCCATTTCCATCCAACATACCTAATCCCATCATAATCGGTTAAGAAACTACTGAGTTCAGTCCCACATGGCCATATTCCAGAACTACTTTCAAAAATCAATCAATAATCCCATTTTCATCCAACATACCCAATTCCATCATAATCGGTTAAGAAACTACCGATTTCCGTCCCACATGGCCATATTCCAGAACTTCTTCCAAAAATCATTAAAGAATCCCACTAATTTTGATAAACCACGCATAAAACTGTTCTACGATAAATTATCCACAATAATCTGTTCTACGATAAATTGTGTCCACGGTAAATTGTGTCCACGATAAACTGTTCACGTTAAATATAAACACGATAAATTGTTTACGATAAAGAAACCGTCACCCCCAATCATCATCCCTCAGTAGGTTAGAAAAATACAATTTAGACAAAAATGCTATGAAAATATGTTTCCCAATTCCCTATTCGCAGGTTTAAGCCAGAATAGGGCCACAAGTGGAAGCTTTCGTATGAGATTTTTCTGAAATTTAAGCAAGAATGATGATTTTTGATTATACAAGATAATTTCTATCATTAGGCAGGTTCAATTTCTCGCATTGTAAATTAAGTGTGGTGTATTCAAGATCTATGTACATTTATTGTAAAAGAAAGTCGGGCATTGGCTGCAACAATTGCATCCCCCCATTTTCGCTATATCGCTAAATCTTTTTCGATGCTCAGAATTTTTCTTTTCCTGTTGAGGCGCTTATTTAATTTGTCTAGATGGTGTTTTAAATATTTTTAGGTTCGTGTGAATGGGCATCACGATAGTTGGCTCACCCTAGAATCCGTTGAGCCGCCCTCGTTAGAGGGTGGATTTGCCAACTGAGCATTCTAACCACCTAGGGAAAGTTTCTTCCACTATTTCTAGGTCGCCAGAGCCTCGTTGTTTGATTAACAAGGAGCACCGCGTACAGCTTGGTTTGACATTTGGGCTGTATAGTGACTTTCTAGACCGACGCCTTTACTCCTCATGGTTTCATGACTAATTGCAAATAAAAAGCCAATAATACGTTGCAGATATAGAATAATACTATTTTCATTTTTTGTCTCCTTCCTGTCAATTTGATTACAACAATTGCATTTTAGAACGTTTGGTTAATAATTTTCAAAAAACACACAGTAAAATTGCAAAAATGTATGAAATTTTTATTTGAATCGAAAAATCAATAATTGCCATTTATTTTTTAAAGATTATTTAACGATTGCGTTTTAAGTGGTCCACTTAGGCGGCAAATTCACCGGACTGAAACGTGAGATAAATTGTTCACCGAATTCATTTTTCCATAAGTCCATGGTTTCGCGTGCTGTGTAGCATGTGGCGCCGTCTCGCTGAAACCACATATCGGCCAGATTCATTTGATGCATTTTGGACAATAAAATTCCGAAATTATCGACAATAGCGAGCGCCATTGGCCTATAAACGGTACCAAACAGTTGTTTTTTCTGGGTGCATTGGCAGTTCTTGCTATGCTTGTAGCTTCTCATCACACCAAATGCGGCAATTTGGCTTATTCGCGTACCAATTTAACCAAAAATGAGTTTTGTAGCTGAACTCAATTTTTCGGTAAAAACAGATTTTCCTCAAGATGTTCTCAATCTCCACTCACCAAAACTTTGACGCTATGGCAGAAGTAGTCGAATAACACAATCCCAATAGCTGTGCGCTGTGACGGATGGACATTTTGATGTCTTCATCAACACTAGCTGCTACAGCAGAAATATTTTGCTCTGTACGCACTCTACGTATACGATTTGGTGAATTCATGACCAATAACGTGAAATTGGTGCAAGATCTTGTCACAATGGATTGAAATGATTGGTCAGTAGGTCGATTATGATGACGACCATAAAATGGACGAAGTGCGCGAGACACATTTTTCCTTGAACACGAATTTTAATAAAAAATTTCAATAATTCGTAAACGTTGTTGTAAACGTTGTGGAGGATTTAAATAATCCTAAGCCCTAGCCGAATTGGCAAATAACGTCTATAAAATCTTTAGACGGTCCTAAACAGTTGAATTTATTTTGCCTAAACTTACAACAAAAATCATCAAAATATTTTTCTTTTTTTATCGAATGGAATGTCACCAATCTATTAAAATGCTTTTATCGTTTGAAAATCTATTGATTTCTGTATATCAGTTTTTTGTACTCCACCATATTACTCGTATATGTATGTATGTAGGTTTGTACTCGTATAACACAAAATGTTGTCTCTATTTTCCAATCGGAAATGTATAATAGCAATGAAATAATGTCAATAGATATAAAAGAAAATTGTGGAAAACAACCAATCAAACAGTGACGATTCTAACGACTATAATAAAACTCTGAGTGAAAATTAGAAAATGGAAAATTTAGCTTTTGTCTATACATTCCATTTTCAACAAGTTGTGTGTTACAGAAATACCAAACACAACAAAAACAAACAAAAAAAGGGAAATGCGCCTAAAAAGTACAACCAAAATGATTTTCCTTTTTCATTTTGCTTGCCACCGTTTTCTAAATAGTATCTGCGATTTTCCGATATACGCGGCGAATATACTGAGAGGTTCTCGACACAAACGATTTTCTCGTCTCCCAAACCAATCGAATTATTTTATGTTTATTGTTTATCTACGGAACGTACCAATAGGAAAATTATGTACGCGTTATAATATAGACAGAACAGCTATTGAATGGGGGAGTTTTTCCACTAAACATGTAATATGTGTGTGTGTGTGTATGTGTGATTGCCTTTTGTGTTGTCTGTGTTTTTCCGCCGTATACACGATTAATTTAGGTTTGGAAATATTTTGTGCGATTGAAATTTATTTCTGAATTTGGCATGCAATAAATCACAAAAAGACGAATATGAGATGGTTTATTGTTTAGTCGCTTTATAAATTTATAATACGGACAAGGTCATTGCAATGAAAGAACCCTTAATTTTGATGAAATCAATATACTTATTATGGTGGAAAGGTAACCTCAACTCTTAAGATTTTGTACGCGCAAATCAAATATTAAATTTTAACATGAAATTTATTTTTTAATATCTAAATTGTTTTTAAAAATAATGTGAATTCACAAATTCAAGCATTAATAATATCATAAATAACGTTTGAAAAATAAAGAAAACAAATTTTTGGGTCAACGCGTTTCCACTTTGCGATGACGAGAAAAGAAAATTGAAACACTTTAAGATTTAAAATGTTGATATACATCGCTATAGTTAAATTTTGGTGGCCATCGAATTTTTGACGTTATTTGATTTTATTTTTAAAACATTTTATTTGGAGTGAAAAATAGTTTTGGTATGTGACTTGCTTTCGGTTTGACCTAGAATCCCAGCTATATAATATGTACGACGAGTATAATATGTCGTCGTCAAAAATATAAATTACAATGGTAAAAATATATAAAAATCTTTTTCTTTAAACGAATTGGTAATTTAAAATGTCAAGATAGTATTCGATAAGAGTGCTTAAAAAACTTGATTTTTGCTTAGCTTGAAGATAACGTGTTGTTAATTGACCATATAACAAGCGATGCAGGGGGGATACGGTATGTACAGTACAAATGGATTTGATACTAAAATAGACATTTCATTTTAAACACCATTTTTCGGTGATAGAATACCCAATTACAGGACAAATAAAATCTAATATTTTATTGAAAAATTATGAAAAACTGTGACAATATATGCTACTTTCTTGAAAGGATTACGTTTTATTAAGATAATTAAGTATAACAAAATAACAAATAGTTTTTATATCCAAACCGTTTATCGTGTCATGCTTCTGATAACACTGTCGATCGTTTCTTGTGATAGATTTTCCCATTCGTCCAAGAGTACATTTCGAAGTTCTTCTGTGTTTCAAATTGGTGGATTTTGAGCTCAGACCTGTCTCTCTAACATACCCCAGACATGCTATCGATCAAGTTAAAATTTGGAGATTCTGCAACCAGTTCAGCTTGTTTATTCTGACCTCAGACAGAAAGGTCGTTACAGATCGTGCAGTATGCGGCCGGGTAATATCCTGCATTAAAGCAAAATTTTCTCCGATAAATGGGGCAAAATGTACCACAAATTCTACCAGAATATCTCTAACATATCGATCAGCTGTATGGGATCCGCCATCAATATTCAATAATTCTGTATGTAGGTGCCCGTACAACAAATACCGGCCTAATGTTTCAGTGAGAATACCGCTCAGCTATGGTCATTTCCATACTCTTTGTCTTACAACGGTAGGCCCCACTGGTGGAGGGATCCAAAATCGTTGTTATTTAGCAAAACTCAACCTTGCTTCTCGGTGATTTCTCTGCAGTATGGTTTCTTTGGCTGGAATATATGTTATCTCAAAACGACTTGTTTAAGCCTTCGTCTCACAGTATGTTCATTTATTCTCACCCCTCGAACCTCTACTAAAGCAATACTGATTTGACTGTTTGCCGCCTGTTTCTCAAAGTTTCAGGGACAATGAAAGGCTCATCTCTGGAGCCAGTACAGCTTCATACCTCTTCGAGGGGCCGTTTAACGGGTTTTTATTTTTATTTACGTGCTCTCATATTATTGTTTAGTTGCATGTGTTGTAGCAAAAATGCGAAGTATGACTAATTTGCGAAAAAACAAAAGACGATTTTATTTGTTATCAAATACAACATTTATTGATTGCATATTCGTACCATGCTGCTCGATCCAAGGTAATGAGATAAGAGGCGAGTTTTACCATGGATATGCCGATTTGACAGCTGCTAAAACGTATTGTCCAATGTAGGTGTTTCGTTTAAAACCATATTACCCGACGTTTGGTTGTGGAGTGCCATTCAATAGGTGTCACCTTCGACTGCTGTGGATACGGTATATTATTTCCAATATTGCCGGCGATATTTGCTTCTGGACCTTGATTAAATCCGCGATGTTATCTGAGGTCATCAGGTCGTCGACGTAGGTAGAAGACTCTGGATGCAACTTTCACTGCTATTGGGTGAAGGATGGTGCGAATTGCGAGATACTGTGCACTGGCAATACCGTATAAGTAACGATGAACAAACGATAGTCTCGAATTGGCTCATATCCCTTTTTGTACCAGAGAAATTTTTTTTTTGTTTAATTTAAGTCCCACCCACACAAATGTGTGTGAGAATAAAAGGACAGGTTGTAATGCCTTCCGAATTTTAACGGATAATAACATATTCATTATTTTACTATTATTATTATAGTTATAGTATTATTTTCCGGACGAAACCGAATTAAAAGGAATGCACAAATGTGTATGTTGGTTCAAAATACATACAAAAATAAATTTTTGACATGATTTTTTTGCGTTACCCACACAATTGTGATTGCAGGCAGATATGGGGAAGGCCACGATACGATCGGCTGATAAATTCTTTGTGTAGGCGCCATCAAGATCTGCCGATACATCTGCTTTATATGTGAAACGAAAACAAATTAATGTTTACGAAAAGGGCTAAGTATTTCGAAGGCTTTATGTTGGAGCTTGAAACCAATGCGAAGGTTCTGGTTAAGTGATATGTTGATGTTGTGTGCAATGCAGTGAATACCATGCGCAGTTTGCGTGCATCGCACCGTGAGTCGTTGTGATCTTCTCTACGTGACCCATTTCCAACTAATCCTGCATGAACCTGTTGTGCTCAGAACGTAGTTGATTGTTCTTGAAAACTGGCATTTTTCATGAGGTAGTCGCAGAACTGCATTCTCTCGTGACCTTCCGAAGGGTGATGAGTTCTCATTGAATGGCAGGTTCACATTCCGACTCATTGTACGTTAATTCTCGAGGTGAACGAATATCATAGATCTTGGTTGTCCAGCGCTCCACCCTGCCGTTGAGGATCTAACCAAGTTCGTATTTTGTGCGGATGAGGAACCTTTAATGCCGCTGATTTTACCATCCTTGTGAAGTATCCCGATGATGCCCCGGCCCGAGTAAAATATCTATCTTGTTGGGTCTATAGCAATGAGGATCGGCAAGTTCCAATTGATTCAAGTGTGGCCATTGATGCGTGTCAATTGATTGGGATGATAGCGTGCTTGTGATCTTTTCGACGACTAGGACTGTGACCGAGATGGAAAATGTTGAATCGATTCGGGAAATTGAAACGAATTCGGCAATTAAACACTGATCGCAACTGCGATTGGGCTTTTCGCTTATCCGATGCGATTTGCTGTACTCTCCGATAAGAAGCTGACCTAGGATCCCGAATCCAACAGAGCTCAAATACCGAAGTTAAGATTCGATTGTGATTGCTATTGGGAGCAGAATATTCGCAAATGGAGATTGCTGGTCCAGTTTGTGTAGTCGCCATCGAAGACTGGCACCGTGATTCGAAGCATCTTTGTATTCACTGCTGTACGAGAGTTAGCTTGGCGTCACCTTCTGGGTTCACTGTATGGTTTTCAAATGCGCAATTGCCAAGAATTAGTAGTCATCCGCTTGATCGCGGTTACCATACTCTCCCTCGAGTTCCTCGTTAACGCACACGGCCTCGATCTAGTCCGATACGCCGCTGAATTCATTATACCGGAAAGCCACGTAATCGATCTGCGTCTGTATGAATTCGTTGCTGATTCCTGGTGTGTCGATCACGAGCTCTTGCTCTTCCTCACTGCTCGTTTGAGGACCAGCTGTAGCGATGGTTGCTTGATGCGAGCCGTCATTACTTCACCGAATTATGTTGATTTATCACCCGAAAGTCACTCTTTCACTAATTTCACTAGTCATGCGTACTACAGCGAAATATTAAATTTTGTTACCCACGAGAGTTTTGCTGCACGACATGAACAATCCGATAAATTGTTTTGTCTGCATTAATTTTTCCAATTCCAACATCCAATAATTGTTTAGAAAATAAAAGAGCTCATGAATCGTTTTGTAATCGCACGCGCATTTCTTCTGAAAGTGGTATTTTTTTTAAATTTTGCCTCAAATACGATGCTTTCAAACATGAATTTAATTCATCTGCTGGTGTTGATCGTTGGATAATTGGTAATGTTTGTCTGAAATCACCTGCTAATAATATAAGATCGATCAAAAGTTTCCAACGATTTTTTGTGAGCCAATGTACACTCACCCCATAAAATAATCTTGCATTGTTAAAGTACTTTTGCCATTCTAGATGTTTTGGCAATATTGCATGTTGGTGTTTCTGTTAGTTGCATATATTAAAAGGTAGCTTCAAAGCTGCATGTGCCGTTCTTCCACCATCTAACAAAGTTGCTGCAATTCCAGGAGGAGGCAATGGCCAATGCAATAAAGTTGTCTTTTCGTATGGAAGCTAAAATTACCGAAATTAAAAAGGTTTTGCCTCAACCTTCGGGAGCATCCATGTAATATAATCCACCATTGTCAGCATTAAAAGATTGCATAATAGTTTTGTAAACGTATTTTTGTTGTTGAATTATGGCTGGTATGTTTTGCTGGAAAAAATTATTTAATGCATCAGTGTTGTATACTTTTCAAGTAGTTTTTCGCGATCAAATAAGTCAATAATTGCTCGATTTGGTGAAGACATTCCTAATTGACTCAACACTTTATTTATACAATCACTAAACAAATGTCCTCTATGTGAATTAATGTTTGGTTATACATGTCCTCAGTGTATTGTAAATCAGGATTTGAATTTGTGGTGAAAGCTTAACGTAATATTTCTTCTGTCATCGCATCTTTATATTTTGTCCACAATGCTAAGGGATTTGAAGAGAAACATGTAGAAATCATTATTGAGAATAATGTTCTAATTTGTTTTGTGGGCGAAGCAGAAAGTATTGCATCTGCTAATGAATTATCAAAATGTTCATCATTCTAAAGTTAATCTAAATGTTGGCATGCTTTGCGATATAATTCACACAATTACGGTTCTCGAATGCTGAAACGATGTTAGGCCACGAACATTTATCAAAAGCAAACGCAAATAATAACATTCATACATTATTTGGATGCACTGGGTATATTCTACCTAACGCATCGCTTGAAGAAACATTCGGATGTCCAAGTACTACTTGTCCTAGGTGTTCTAAGTGTAGTAACGTGGCACTTCAGAATAAAGTAATGTTTTAGCAAATTCATCATTTCGACACAAAGCAAAAAAAGTTGTTAATGTTGTCTCTGGTGGCTGTGGTGCTCGTACGGCAACATTTTCTGTGGTAAAATATACTCGTTGTCCATTTTCCAACTGCACGGTCAAATGTACTACTGTGGGATATCTCCCATGAATTTGAAAATTGAATATGTATAATACTGCTTCATTGCTGCTAATTTATCTTCCCAATTGATATTGCTTAATTTCATCTATATTATTTGCATTTGCTATTCCGAAAACGGCCACAATGCTTCCTTTATTTACAAATATTTGCAAATGAATTTTATTGATTTAACAGAATTGCAATATTCAACATTTATATGGTACTATCCAACGGTTATCAATTTTAACATTAGTATTTAGTACTTGCATTGTTATTGATCTATCATTGTTTTCAAAGGATCGTCGGCGATACAATGAATATCCATCGTTGTCTGTAATCGTTTCAGGAATTAATTGTCTGCGATATCTCTTAGATCATTTGCCATCGATCATACATGACAAATTTAGGTGTAATCTCCACAATGGGCCATGTACCGTATTTTGAGTAACAATTTGGAAAAGTTCAGGATCATTTGTTGAGTTGGGTATTTCTGCAGATATAATGTTGTCGATTTCATTTGACTGAATTTTATTCATGCACCATATAAGAATATGAGCATGTGGCATCCCTCGCTTTTGCCATTCAATTGAGTACATCCAACATCGAACAGAGCCGAAAACGTTGTGTTTGACCATAATATTAATCAAAAATTTTAATTTCCGTTAAAACACTCGTGCAGTGATGTCATGTCGATTAGTAGGAGAGTGTCCTGGCAATAAGCAATTTTTAATTTCAGTTCAATTCGGATTGCATGTAAATGTGATGAATAAATCGGGACGTCCATAATTGCGGACGTATGACATAGCATCCTACGTATATTCATGCATGTTTCTTGGATTTCCAGTGTAAGTTGAGGTAAAATTGTAATTCGGCTAAGGAAATTTACTTTGCCATCGTTATTAATTGCACCTCGCAGATGAATGTGTTCTTCTGAACGCAATTTTCGCTGGTTTAGCCGAATTGGCGAGATTTTAAAATGTGATAATCTTGATTTTCACGAATCATTAATCTGTATGTATAGTAGTTCATCATCAGCTTATCTTTTTGTTTGCTATTGCACCTGTATAATTGATAGAACCAAATATGAATTCTTTGAAACTTTTCTAAGTTTTAAATGCAATTATTTATTTTGAAAAAAACTATTTACCAGTTATAAGATTAATCATTTTCAGTTGGTAGTGATACACATGCTCTCCTCGCCAGAACAATATTGGGTATTGGAGTGCGTCATAAGATCTGTGAGTTTCAGATACACGTTGCAATTGATCATTTCGACGTTGTAATATGATGTCTCTTAATTCGAATTGATCGCCAACAATGACAATGGCGACTTCATTTGTTGTTGGAGCATTGAATCATCTGGAATGCTCATCAGTTCTTATAACTCACAAAATGACTGCTGGAGAGCATTTGGCAAACTGCAGTTTTAAATAATTTTACTAATTCATTGTGCTGTAGAAATGAACTGAACAATATCGCGTTGTAGTCCTGAAATAATTGCACATCTTGTGTCGACTTCATGATCATCATTTCCCAGAAAATATATTTGAAGAAATTTGTGTTGTTCTTCTGATATTGGTAATAAGAAACCTATATATGTATGATAGTATGCTATATCTGTCCTTGGACTTTAACTGTTGGCACAAAGTGATCATTAATGACATTATATTCTCCAAATGAAGTCATTTGGACGCAAGTGTTATATTTTCGAATATTGTTTAGAAAATGTCTTGATTGTGCCATCGTTCCTGATACCAATGATAATATCGGTTCTGGAGAGGTGTTTAATGGTGTCAATTTTACTTTGCTATTAACGCAACACAACCCTGATGGTTCATTTTTGTATTTTAATGCTTTGCAATGCACATACATACAGTTCCGTAGTAAATGATGGCCGCACCACTAATTTAAGATTTATTTCATTTCAAATAAATTCATTTAAAATTCTTCCTATGCAAAAATAATACGCTCCACTTTACCAATGTGTGCTATAAATAGAAGTCATTATTCTCGCGGCGTAATGGAAAATGTGCATGTAAACATCATCTTGTGTCTTAAAATATTATTGTGTTAAATAATATTCCGATTTTAAGTTGTTTTTTTTAAATATGGGTAGAAAAAGTTGTTTGAACGAGTTTGAAAAAGGACAAATTGATGTTTTTTTTTTTTTTTTTTTTTTTTTGCTACAATTATTTTTTCTATTTAAAAAGTTACAAAAACCATAACAAATAGAAATGCACAATATGATTGCGAAATAAACTATAATACAAAATAAACATACACATATAAATGAATTAAATGATAGAAGCTTTGAGAATCCCCTTTATAATGAATTTAAATTCAGCCATTTATTAAAAATAAATATCTTAACAGCTAATTTGAAATAACTAATGAGCGTTTCTTGTTTAACTTCATCTGGTAATTCATTGAACAAAATTAAGCCTCTATGAAATACATTTTTCGAGTCCCTATTGGTCCTAAGGGCTGTAACATAGTAGTTTTGACTGGACCGTGTATTATAATAATGAATGTCACTACTTCTTCGAAAACTGTAATTGCATTTAATTAAATTGTTAATAGCCTTGAAAATGAAAATCAGTAAATCAAAATCACCTAGAACAGCAACGCGTAAAATCTTTTCGCCGTAAAGTAAATATGTGAAAGTTAGTCTAAGTAAGTGTTTAATAACTTTTATTAATCGATTCTGTAGAATTATTAATGGATGCAATAGATACTCTGGAGCAGCAGTCCAGATCATGCTCATATAATTAAGATGTGATTTAACATGGGCAAAATATATTAACCATGCAGATTCAGAATTAGCATAGTTGGAAATACGTCGCATTACAAATTACATTGGAGAAATGGTTTTGTATAATTTGTAAATATGTTGCGACCAATTTAGCTTTGAATCAATTACCAATCCTAAATCCTTTATAAAATGATACTTCTAGAATGTTAAAATTGCCAAAATTAAAATAAGGCGGGAAATTTTCTCTTGGTTTATTATCAAAAATAATGTAATTAGTTTTGTTAATATTCAACGATAAACGATTAGCCACTAGATAGTTATTGATCAAATGTATGTAAATCATGTCGCATATGCTTTGTAATGGTATTTAGTTCGCTACTACTATAAAATAAAGCTGCATCATCAGCATAAAGCTGTAATTTACCAGATAGGTTCAAATTAAAAATATCGTTAATATAAAAAATGAATAATAATGGACCCAGAATACCCCTTTTTAGATAAAACAATAAACTAATATAAGCACATTTTCAAGTTGTAAAAAGTAATGTATTCATAGAATAAAACTAAACAAAAATTAATAAAAATTCAGTATGTATTTTTATAGACAAAAATTTAATGTGATGGATGAGCTTGTTTGTTCGCACAAAGTTTCTAAAATCGTGGTGTTATTGTTGAAATAGCCACCCGAAGTTCTTTTTCCACTACTAAACGATTTCAATATTTCGATTTCATGGCTGCTAAAGCAGAAAACCCGGTTTCTGCAGTAATATGATGTTACGAATGGTAACAGCACTATTATAGCTCTGTCCGACAAAGTAATATAATCTTTTTTTCGTTCCACCCAAAACTGAATTAAAGTTTTACTATCAAATTCCTGTTGCAATGAAGTATCGCAAGATATTTCAATCAGTTGTTCTTTTTCTAAAATTGTCAATTCAAATGCATCAAGTTGGTTATGCAAAAATGAATTCTGGATCCATGCAAACTTAGTAAAATCAATATCGTCGAAATAATGTGAAAAATGTTTTAGTAAACTTTGCAAATGTTCTATAAAAAGATTTTTGTTTGCTTTTATATTGTTTCTGGTACCGGCATCATTTAAAATTGGAAACATGTCATATATATCCTTTTCTAAATTGGATATCCATAGCTCCAATTTTTTAATGAATGCTGTGACTTTGTCTTTTTGAATCAGAGCATGCATTTGTGGACTTTGCATTGATTTATTTAAATCGCTTAATTTTTTAAAAATTTCAACTAAATAAGCAAGTTTAAGAATAAAGTTATCGTTGCTAAAGGAAAATGCCTCATCTTTGTGATTTTCCTCAAGAAAGATCGCAATTTCGTCTTTAAGTTCGAACACTCTTTGAATAAATTTTGAACGAGATAGCCAACGTACTTCACAATAGTACAAGAGTGATTTATATTCAGCTCCCATATCTTCACACAACTTTCCAAATAATCTCGCTTTCAAAGTACGGTTTTTGATATACAGTGACTCACAGCTTATTTGATCCACTCGCATTTTATGAACAAAATTGTAAATATCTCGCGATGTCTTATTTTTTTTGAAAAAAACTAAATGTAATATGAAAGCTATATTTATTTTTATTACAAAACACAAAAAATAAAATAAAAATTCTAATGCATATCAAAATTACATTAAAAAGGTCATTATTTCAACTCAAAACCAACTCACAGCTTAAATGATCCACTGCCACAAACATACTAATACCATCAAATTTCGTCAAATTACTTTTGTTAGTATTGCGTTTTTATGGCATTTGGCATTATTGTTGTTGGTATCGATATAATGCATAGGAAACAAAACGTAGTAAAACAAAACAAAAATAAAAACCAAGAAAAACATTTCCACTACGAGTACAACAAAAGTAACAAATTTTGGTTTCACGATACAGTTAAACAAATTGCATACAGTATGAAAGGAAAGTTTCTGAGCATCCGTCGCTTAATGTACTAATGGTGATATAGGTAGTCGATGCTTCCAATTTATAGAAATTGTTGTGCGAACCTCCATCATATTCCTAGTCATACACAAGCGAATTTGATGCTACAAAGATATTACGAGGTAACACAGTAATGCGATTACACTCTAATGCGATAACACCCTGCAATCAAAGTTCCTATATTTTCTAAATTAGTATTTGTTGATTAGTTCCTTGTCAAAAAAAAAAAAAAAAAAAAAAAACATCAAAATAAGAGATCGCGAGATATTTACGATTTTGTTCATAAAATGCGACTGGATCAAATAAGCTGTGAGACACTGTAATTTACAACTTTAGTAACAATATGAAATATGTTATTAAATTGTTCACTCATATTTGTTGATACAAGAGCTGCTCTATGAAGCATGCAGTGCGTCCATATAAGTTTAGGTGATTTATTTTTAACCAATGCTTGAAGACCTGCTTTGCGTCCTGACATTGCTTGTGCACCATCAGTACAGAGTCCAATGCAATTATCCCATTTTAAATCGTTCTCAACAAAAAAATTGTCTATTATATTAAAAATTTCCATAGACGTGGCCTTGCCCAAAATATGTTTGCAAAATAATATATCTTCTTTTACATTATTTTCTGTAACATATCGAACATATGCAATTAAATGAGCATCTTTAGCTACATCTGTAGCTTCATCTACTTGTATAGCGAATTTTGAAGTATGCAGTTGATAAACTAGCTGATCGCAAAGATCTTCAGATATATCAGCAATTTTTCTACCAACAGTATTATCAGCGAGCGGTATATTTCGCAACTGCTGTGCATATGATTCTCCAAACATTGATTCAACCATATCAATAGCTGCTGGTAGTACTAGCGTTTCACCTATTAAATGGGGTTTTTTACATTTGGCAGTTCTATAGGAAACTTGGTATGATGCAAACAGTGCTTTTGATGGAACAGAAACTGTTTTTTTAAATGTTTCTTTTCTTTTATTAATCTCTGCTAGTCTTTTTTGACAAAATCTATGGATTTATCAATATATTCAAAATGCATAGTTTCAAGATGACGTCTTAATTTATTTGGTTTCATACTCTCAACAGACAAAACTTTTATACAAACCACACACAGTGGTTTTTCCAAATCGTTTACCAGAACATTCGTGAATCCTAATGATAAATATGATGAATCGTATTTTCTTGACTTGGGGGTGTTACTTCCTTGTTCACTTGCATATTTTTTATTCCCACTATCTTTACTGGTACTAGCATCGGTATCTTCATTATTACTTATTTTTCTTTTATAACCGATTAAAAACTTATCCATTCCTTTGATAGGGATGAATATAAATTCTTTAAAACTCTAAAAAAATATTCTGTCTATAAATTTATATATATTTTGCTCTTGACAAAAATTAAATGACAAACGGCTCGTGACATTTTCAGCGCATGCTCAAATCAATTTTTGTGTATGTATTTTGGAACATGTACTAAAAATTATCACGAGAAAAAATGGACTAGATCGTTTGTTTTTGTTTTTATTTAGTTGTCAAAATAAAGCACAGGGTATAGTAAAATAGAGAAAAAGTAGATATTATCGGCATTTACAGGGATTCTTAATAAAGTAATATCGCAACAAAAAATTTGTATTAAAATTTAATGATTAAATAGATTTTTGTAAGTATTTTTTTAAATATGTAAAACAGAAATTAAAAACTTCACGACTCCCTTGAGGTTATTACGCGACCACCTTGTGGGTCGCGACTCACAGTTTGGAAACTGATGACTTAGGTAGTCAATGAGTATAGATAAGAACTGTTCAGTGGGGTTGAGTAGTTTGAATTTTTCTATTAGTACAAAATGATTTACAATCAAAAGCCTTGCGAATATCAATAAATAAAGCGCCAACGTATAATTTCACATGACACCCTAAATAAACATTGTGCATAAGATTGGCCACAGCTACTTGAGTATTTGAGTCCTTAATAAAATCCAAACTGATTCTTATTAATAATTTTATGTTTAATAAAAAAAACTATTGATATTGTTATAGATAATTTTCTCTAAAATCTTAGACATAGAATTGAGGACTGAAATTGGCCTGTAATTAGTACAAATTAGTTTACTTCGACATTTATGAATAGGAGTAACAACTGCTTTTTTAATGAACTGGGAAAAATTCCCTTATGTAAACAGTCATTCAAATAGCTTGCACAATTTTACATATGAGATTTTGTTTATGGGTTTGTATTTAGGAATTTTACTGATATTAAATCATATCCATTAGCCATGTTGGTATTAAGAGAACTAATGATATTGTCAACTATACAAAAATTGGCATTTAATATTGAAATGGGAGCAGAGCAGTTGTATACTACATAATGCCTGAAACTATGGATAATGTCAAGGTTTGTGATAGAGAATGCTTGGCTTGGTCACAACAATTAGAAGAAAGATTAATAAAGTGCCTATTGAACGTATTTGCAGCCGCCAGTGGTTCCAACAAACTACCAGGGTTATCAGAGATTATTATAGGGCTAATTGTTTTTGAACGATTAAAAATAATGAGATTGAATAAATTCCAATCTTTTCGAGAGTCAAAGTTATTCTGCCTAAACTGATCACTATAATATTTGTTCCTTAAAAATTTGTTTTTATTTGTAACCAAATTTCTGTAATGCAGAAATTGGTCTTTGAAGTATGAATTTACAGGATACTTTTTATGCAAACTATAAAATTTATCTCTAGTAGAAATTAATTGTAAAATTTCACTATTAATCCAATGTTTATTATGTTTTTTAATTCTCATAGAGATATGTGGTATGTCTTCGTTAGTCACTTAATACTCTAGAAATACTTTGTTGATCAATTACCGTTTTAGTCGCTTGTGGGAAAGTAAAATTACGACGAGCTTGAGAAAAATAATCAAGCACAAGAATTTTGTGGTCTGAATAGGATACATCAAAGCTGTTTTAAGCAAAATAATATGAGTAACCAAAATAATATGAGTTTAATAGCAAAAAATATTAATCGGAGTGAGAAGGTAGTGCGAAATTATTTAAAAAAATCCGCAATTATACGGTTCGCGTAAAAGTACAGGCCGACCAGCGGCACTTACTGATAGAGAAAAACGATCAATTTTACGAGTGCCTCTAATTTTATTGGCACAGCGCGACAAATTGCAATAAAAGCTGCTGTTAATACAAAAATTTGGAATGTGCGAAAAGTTTTAAAAGAGTCAGATAATATACAATTCAAAAAATTACAGAAAAAACCACAACTTACCACGTCATAAAGATGGCAGATTGCGTTTCGCTAAAGAACATATGTTGTGGAAGAAAAAGTGGCAGCGCGTTATATTTAGTGACGAAAAAAAATTTAATTTGGATGGCCCTGATGGTTTCCAATACTATTTTCATGACCTTCGAAAAGAACCTCTTGTGCTATCGAGGCGCCAACAAGGTGGAAGATCCCTGATGGTTTGGGGTACAATTGGCTATGGAAGAAGAATGGAGCCGAAACATTACCAGTTGTTGATGCACAAATTGGCGGCCCAAACTTTATTTTCCAGCAGGATAATGCCAGTTTTGAAATGGCCAGCAAGGTCACTCGATCTTAACATCATCGAAAACGTGGTTTGTTTGTCGTGTACGACGACCAATATTTGCACGACGTCTTGGCATTTTGAATAAATCTGTTTATAATTCACGCAATGGGTATAGTTTTTTTTTTGAATAATATGACTTTTTAATAATTTTACTTCAATGCACTTACATGTGGTTTTTGAACAATTGAACTATTTTTTATGTTAAAAAATTAACTATGAACGATGAATTCAATGCTGCTTATGTTCATGCAATGCTTATGGAAATAATATGACTATCTATTAATATATAAAATCAATCTACATATTTACATGCGTTTTTAAAAAAACTGAATTGACGTGTAACACTTATTTAAAAAATGTGTGCACCAATAATTCTATTACGCAATTTAAACCAACCACGCCTTTGTAATGTAACAAGATTGGTTGTAAAAAAATTACTAAACAAAATAATTTAGGCCACCATATTAATTGGAAAATACAAAGGTGAAACGTATTAATTCCACGTTTCCCAATTATACCATCTAATACGCCATTTGACATCAGATGGCATTACAATAATATTATATTAAAATTTCAATAAATAATAACGTTTAATTTTAAATACAAATCCCGGAGAATTTAAATAAATTAGAATTGATTACCGCAACCGGCCGGCAACACGGGCCGGGTTCTGCTAGTTTTTAATAAAAATTTTGGGTTAGCTAAAAAATAACTACATGCATTGGAACATCTCCGCTTACTTATTTAAGATGGCGACAAATAAGCCAATAAGTTCCAAATAAGTAATTAATTGGAAAAGGGCCTTAATCCACTAAGCCAATATAAATATTTTTCAAACTGCTACATGCAGTTAAAATATATAACGTAATGTGGCAATTCTAAATCAACACTTATGATATCATTTCGAAATAAGAAATTAAATTTTTATAATGCTCTATAAAGCTTAAATTACACGAAGTCGTTTGATCTCTTTGTGATTCATACACAACATATGAGTCATCCTTATATTCTTAAATATTAAAAAAAGACTAAATTCGTTCGTGTAAATAAACCATACGAATGGCTTACACTATAAGTTCATGTGTAATTGAAAATTCAATCTTTAATTTAATGCTTTTACACGCGATGAATCCTAACAAGGTTGTTTTAAAAATACATACCCAGATTAAAATCTCATGACACATGAAGAGAAATGCTTTAACAAAAATAAACATTAGGATCTGTGAGTTACATTTAATTAATCCTTTGATTATATTTTATTTTCAGATTTCGGGGATGACACCTTTAATGTATGCCGTAAAGGATAATCGATTATCAATAATAGATAGGCTAATAGACCTTGGCTCAGATGTTGGGGCACGAAATAATGTAAGTGTAACTCTTTTCATAAAAAATACTTTGATTGTAGATCTTAATAAAATATTGTTATACAATTTCATGTATATTTTGCATTAAGACCAAATACGAGCCGACGAAAATTTTAGATATGCAAATTTATCCAAGAACCAGAAAAATCCGTTTTACAAAATCAATTTCTAATTTGATAAAAGATGTCAAACGTATACAATAATTAGCTGTTGTAAAGGACATGAGAGAGAAAAAAGTGTATGTCCTTGTCGCGTTATTCGCAGACCCTGACCCCATTATGCTTCATGTTGTGTATTATAAACATATTTTCATTAATATTCTGTTTCGCCGTTTTATGCGACCCAAACTAATATCATAACACAAAGCCACTAACGTAAGAAATAACCATGGTTGTATACATTTTTTTTTTACTTTCTTTCCCCTTATCAAATTTAAACAATCTTTATGTTATAAGAATCGTTGGGTAATAGGAAGCGTGTACCCCATATAAATAGTTTTTTTTTTGGTGAAGGAACTCCCCACACAAATACATTTTTTTTAAAAGCATGAGAGTGTAAAAAGTAGTAAACTAACAGTTTAAAAAGAAAATTTTTGGAATTATGTACTCTGTTGGCGAGAACAATAGGCCTGAATTTGGCAGGAAGTCCCATTTGGCGCTTTTAAATAATTATAGGTGTCTGTAACTTAATGCATGGTGTATACGAAAACTTGACGCACCAAAATATATTACACATACATTTCCGTTTCTAATTTTCCGCTGTGATGGAATTTTTAATTTTTCAGGTTTTTCTAATATTTCCCAATTAATCATATTCGTCATATTATGTATACATTACGTATTCGTATATAATATATAAATATTATATGAAATAATACAATGTACAAGTCATCATCGCCAAAGAAAAGAAATTCCAAACTAACACTAATTTATATTATCCTAATCATATTAATGATAATCTATTTCCGCTCTACTTAGAATATAAATACTTGGGTGGTGGTTGTTTAGAATTTTGTTCAAATAAAGTAATCAGAAATCTATATTGACGTCTATAAAGTTTCTTTCTGATTCTACACTTGCTAGAGAAAATTTGCTTTCTTAATTACATTGCAAAAAGTCTGGGGTCAAAGAATTGTATACAACAAAGGAAAACAGGCCACCATTCTATTCGGAAACGTAACTTGATAGTCTGGGTTTTACCGCGAAAATTATAAAATAGCATTATATGACTAACAAGAGGTTTTGAAATGGCTGCTGATTAGAGGGGTGGTAATATATCTCTTTCGAAGCCTAATTTTATTTTACAAAAGTTTACAAATTTGGCTTAAGAACAGACAGTCGGTTTCAACACGTCTTAGCTTAGGCAAAAGTGAAAGACTTCTCTCAGTCAGTTTTGTAAAAACTCCATATAACTTGTCCAGTGTTTATTTACTTGAAGAAACTTAGAATTTCTTAAGGTTCTGCTTGGTGCTTTTGATCCAATAGACTCAAGTAACGTCGGTTAATCGATTTCACCATCGGAGTGAAGTTTATACCAAAATAACAAAATATACACTGTGACCTATAAGTACTTAGAAACTCAAAAATTCAACATTCATAATAATATTTGAAAATTTTTAATAAACTCAAATATTTCTACACTATTAAGTAGAAAACATTTAATTTTTGTGAATACTTTTGAGTGAAAGCCATAAAATGAAATTCTTTCAAACAAAACACCCAGAGATGATCGAAGTAGTTTTGAAGTATTTGATGTAAGAAACCAATCATCCCCACTACATGCTCGAAAATCTCTGTATATCGATTTTGTCTCGTGAGTTACTCATTTAAAATGAGTGAAGGAAAAAAATTGAATACGTACACAGTGTATAATACACAATTATATCTTTGTATTTGTATTTTCTTTTGTTCGTATTTGTGTTATTTGTATGATGAACAGCACCAAAATTACGCGATCCGGGCGAATCGGTTTAATTTTTATGGTGCTTATTTCCTTTTCTCAGCACATTACGTCTGCTCTCGAGCTGTGGAGTGTCATTATTTAACATGCCAATATATTTTATATTATCTATTATCATAAATTAATTTTAAATCTAATAATAAAATTTTATAGGTAAATTTATTTTAAATTTCATAAATTTTAGAAATTATAAAAAATCGAAAATACATAAACAACGCAAAAATATGGCGTTTACAATGGTTAACCCTTTGAGTGCCAAAAAGCGCAATCGTGTTCCTCAATACACTAGCCGAAATCATGTTTGCTCTCAAAGAGTTAATATGAATAAACAAAAAAAGAATGACACGTGGCTTGCATATGCAGAAAAACAATCATAGGCCCATGCCACACGTAAAAAAATATGCCGCATTTTTCTTCGTTTCTTTCCCCGTTTACCTATGATACAAATTTTAATTGCGACTAAAACAAAAATTTTCTGTTCTACCACACAACTCAAACATAAATGAAATAAAAAATATTTCAAGGACATTTTTGACTCATTTTAGTTAAAATTTTATATAAGAGAGAGCAGAACAAAACATTGGTAGAAAAAAAATGCCAAAATACAAAAAATTCTCGTGTGTCATCAGCCATACGCACGAAACTACCACAAATACATAAAATGCTACTACCTTAGACCAGAATCTACTTAAATATAAGTCCTGCTTACTCTCTCATTGACTGATACCTATTTAAAGAAAACTAACAAAGAGTGTGTTGGTTACACTAACAATGCAACGTAAATTTGAATTTTTTTTTTGCTCATTTTTTTGTTTCTGCACCAACACATTTATACTTAGTTATTTTAAAAAAAATTACTATGGAAAAAAAAAATTCCAATACATCTTTACTTAGTTATTGTTTATTTTATATGTGTGGAGTTAGCAGGACTTATATTTAAGTAGATTCTGCTTAGACAATCAAATTAGATTTTTCATTTGAATTAAAAAATGAAAACAAAACAAACTTCTGATAATTCCAATGTCATCGTTGTATCTGTGATTTTTCGATAAACTGCGTATACGCAATGCCTCCTAAACTACAGGCCTCTTACTCCTCTCATTTTTTGCACATGACGTCAATTTATGTCTAAACTGAGACTGCGCATTAATAATATTAAGATATTTACACTAACAAAACAACTAGAGAAAGCAACAACAATGTAGACATAGCGTGTCGTCATCATTTGGTGTATGCGGCCTGTAGTTTAGGAGGCATTGGTATACGTATACGCAAAAAACAAAATATTTTTGATTGTATGCGGCTATTTACAGAAAATGAAATCACAGTTTAAATTTTTACGTTTACATAGGATGAAATATCTGGGGGTCGATTTTTTCCAAAATTCGACGAACGACGAATGACGTTTTCGTATACGTAACTATAAGGAGTATAGTATACAATTTTATATTAGTGTGTGTAATTTTTCTGTATTTATATTTGTTTGTTTTCTGCGAACGTAAGCATCAAAAATTATGAATCGGTACAAATCGGTTCAGTTTTTTGGTGCTTATGTCCTTTCGTCGTCTCAGTTTTTTGACATCTTACCAAGTAACTATTTGAGTGGTGAGTTAACACGTTCGTGTTAATTACTACTATAGCGGTCATACAACTTTTTCGTTTTTTAACACGTTTTTAACACATTTTAAGGAATAACTCGACATATTTTGCAGTTTTCACAATACATTCCTTTCCGCGATGAAATATCATTGCAATTACAAAAGTTATCAAATGTGTTCATGAGTAGCACACACATTTAGAAAGTGTGCCTCAATGTGTTAAGGAAAAAATATTTTAGCTACACATTTCAATTTGTTTTCAATGTGATGTCGAATAAATGTTTTGTTTTCACAGAAACACAGAATTAGAAATTATTTTAAAACTAAAATTAAATAAATTTAGTTTTATTTAAAGCATATTTATTTGCATTTACAAATTTTAAATGATAATAGGAAATGATATCTAGAAATGTCATATCCAAAAAATTAAATGGCACACATTCGTACTAATCCAAATACACGTACCACTACTAATATACATGCGGTTATTTCGTCAACTTGTCGAATTTTGGAAAAAATCGACCCCCTGTTTTAGGTTGTCTCAGCTACTCTACTACTATATCATTCCGGTTACACTCATTTCGTTTCAGTTTCACACATTTTGAGACAAAATCGATATACTGAGATTTTTGATATTTGAGAGAGAACATCGAATTGAGTGTAATACGAAAATTCTTAAAAATTTGAAATTATTCAACTCGACCCCTATACGGATCGCATACAAGTGATAGAAGCGGTTCTGAATTAGTACTTGATGTAAGAAACCAATCTTACTTAACCATATGCTTGGAAATCTAAGATTTTTGTAATTCGAGAAAAAATATAAGTAATGTAATGTATGTAGGGTTGTCCAATTGAAACGTAGGAAAATAAACGCAAACTAAAACTACAAAATTTATTTTTGATTCAAGTTGGGTAACTACTTTATTTTGAAGGTTTATCGATGCCATTTATATATGAAAAATGATATCACTCATATGTTCACCACGGCTGGATTTACACGTTCTTGGATGGCAGCTGGACTGTCAACGTACTCCTTGCCGTTCAAAAATCCCCATTAAAAGTAACTAACGGAGAACCTTTGCAATTCGTCGATATTCTCGCGCTTAGTATGTATCCAGTTGCATGTAAATTCAAGCCCTTGTGCATAATTTGCAACAAACTGCTTCTTGAAATGCTCAATTCAAGTGATCGACGCGTTGTTGATTGTTTCAGATTATTTCTTCACAACAGCGATACCATTTTGTTCGCGAACAGTTTTTGGCCTGCTAAACTTTGGTGCATCCACCACAGAGGTCGTAGCCACCAACGGCTTATTGTTGTTTCATTTGGGCGGTTATGGCGATCAATATATTCACGAATTACGCGAAACATGTTTTTTATTTTTTCATCATTTTTGTAGTGCTCTCGAATAACTTTAACACGACCTTCAATCGGATACGACTCCATAGCGATAAAAGGCAAATTTTCAAGGTGAATTTATTTACCTCTGTAGCAAAATGTTTTGCAGAAAAATTTGCGTGCTTTTAAATAATTTTTATTCCGAAGGGGCAATAAATAAGTTTTAGAAAATGAAATGTAGGAGAAATTTGTTTACAAAAATATAACCAATTCTGCTAATTTGATTGGTTGTTTTTGCTGAGAGCTCTCTGAGAGAGTTTTCTTCGATTTTTATTCACCAGAATTTTTCTGCAGAAAATTTTGCTACAGAGTCAAATAAATTCACCTTAAAATAACAAAATGACATGGAATGACGGAAAACAAACATGGCGTCCTTACAAAATTATTTTTTATTCTATTAATCGCACATAGATGATCGAAGTAATTCTAAATTAATAATAACAATGTGCTAGTTGAAAATGTGACAAGCTAGGCACCCAGCGGGTAAACCTAATTCGAGTACGCTGAATTCAATGGTGCTAGTCCCATTTTAAAGTGCTAGTCCCATTCCAAAAATGGTGCTAGTCCCATTTCAAACTAAGGATTGGGCGAAATCACTTTCAACACGAGGTGCTGGTTGCAGATATTGTAGACGAAGTCATCTTGGGAATGGACTTCATGAGAACGAATGGCTTCGTGGTGGATGTTGGACGGGGTGTATTAACCTACGATAATGTCGAGTTGCCACTTCACGTTAGCGCTATAGGAGAAACGACTAGGCAAATTATAATGGATCATCGGGAGAAGCTGCCATCGAACTCGGAAACAATAGTATGGGCAAGATTGGAGGGAGATTCTCGGTCACCCAGGTTGTGGGTTGTGGAAGCAATGAAGCGGAGAGCGGAGCCAGAGAAATTATGATCGGGAAAGTTCTAGTGAAACCAGACAGCGATAATAGAGTACCAATTAGGACTCTAAACCTCTCGGATAAGACGAAAACCACCAAGAAAGGGACAATAATCGGAAAATGTGAAGAAATATCTGCGATTGTGAAGTGCGAGCAGAAAAATCCGATTAATACGACTAACTCACAAGGGCAGAAAGAGGTTGTAAAACAACTCATGGAAAAATGGACTGAAGATCTTACCAAGGAACAGAAAAAATTGGCAAAATAGATACAGGAGCAGAAACGCCGATTCGACAACCACCCAGAAGATTACCATTGGCAAAGCAAGGAGAAGTTGATCGAATGGTAAGAGATATGTAAGCAGCAGGGGTAATCGAAACATCAAGTAGTCCATGGAGTTCACCAGTGGTGTTAGTCGCGGAAAAGGATGGTATAGCATGAGATTCTGCGTGGATTACCGAAAGTCAAATGCGGTGACGAAAAAGGATAGTTATTCATTGCCAAGATCTCATTCATTAGATCTGCAAAGTGGCTGGAAGTCCAGGAGGAAGATCGCGAGAAAACGGCATTCAGTGTGGGTAATGGATTATGGCAATTTAACGTTATGCAATTCGGATTATGTAACGCCCCTGCGACTTTTGAACGGCTAATGGAGCGCGTACTAAAGGGATTACATTGGAGGATGTGCTTCGTATATTTGGACGACATCATCATCATGGGCAAGGATTTCGACGAGCATTTAAGGAATTTGGCAGAGATTTTGGATCGGATACAGGCCGCCGGATTAAAGCTAAGCCCAAAGAAATGCAAACTATTTAGGACGGAAGTAAAATATTTGGGTCATAAAGTAACAACCAATGGAATCCATATTGATGAAGACAAGATCGCAGTGGTGAAGGAATGGCCACGACCTAAAAACTTACATGAATTACGGAGCTTCCGTGGATTGTGCACCAATTATAGACAATTCGTGCCAGGATTCGCCAGTATTGCAAAGAGTTTACACGAGTTAACCAGGAAGAACAAGGCATTCGAATGGAAGGATGATCAAGAAGAGTCATTCGTGGAACTAAGACGACGATTATGTGAAGCACCAATCCTCGCATACCCTATACCCAACGTTAAATTCATTTTGGACACCGATGCAAGCAATGATGGTATAGGAGGGGTATTATCTCAGGCAACAAATGGTGAGGAGCGAGTTATTGCATATTACTCCAAGATGTTATCAAAACCGGAACGGAATTATTGTGTAACACGGAAAGAGTTGTTGGCTATAGTGGAATGAGTTAAGCACTTCCATAAGTACCTCTATGGCCAATAATTTCTTCTGCGGACGGATCATGAAGCTTTGCGCTGGTTGTTACAATTCAAAAATCCAGAGGGACAAGTAGCACGTTGGATCGAACGTTTGCAAAGCTACGATTTTCAAATTGAACATCGGAAGGGAAGTGCACATGGAAATGCCGACGCATTATCAAGAAGGCCATGTCCCGTGGAATGCATGCATTGTATGCGTGTGGAGGGTAAGGAAAACATCATCGATATTCGGCTCATGCGAGTGCTACCTGATGAGGAATGGACTGATGAAATGATCGGGAAGGAGCAATTACGGGATGCTGACCTGTCATTCATCATGGAACATAAGGAAAAGGAACACCGGCCCACATGGAGTGAGATAGCTGACAAAACTCCCATTGTAAAAGCATATTGGACTCAATGGGATAGCCTCCACATAGAAAATGGTTGTTTTAAACGAAAGTGGGAAAGCACGGATGGTAAAGTAAAACAATTGTTGGTAGTGGTGCCAAAAGGTCGGATAGCGGAAAAGGAGTATCATGGAGGAGCAAGTGGAGGTTACCTATAGGGATTAATAAAACACTAGCCAAAATTCGCCAACGTTTCTACTGGTCCGGATGTAGACAGTCAGTAGTAGAATGGTGTCGAAGATGTGACCAATGTGCGGCAGTAAAGGGACCGGACCAGCACGAAAGAGCCGTGGAATCATGAAAAATATAATGTCGGGGCACCATTTGAGAGAATTGCAATGGATGTGGCGGGGCCATTTCCGAACACCGAGAGCGGAAATAAATATGTGCTAGTAATAATGGATTATTTTAGCAAATGGCCGGAAGTATATCCCATACCCAATCAGGAGACAACAACAATAGCTGATGCTGTGGTAAACAACTGGATTAGCAGATTTGGTGTACCGATGGAAATTCACACGGATCAAGGAAGGAATTTCGAATCGGTGGTATTTCAGGAAATATGTCAGATGCTTGGTATCAATAAAACAAGAACGAGGCCTTTACACCCACAGTCGAACGGTATGGTAGAAAGATTCAATGGCACATTGGAGGAATATCTAGCAAAGGTCATGGAAGGGAACCAACGCAACTGGGATCGACATATACCGATGTTCCTGATGCCCTACCGATCAGCAGTACATGACACAACAGGAGTGACACCAAGTAAAACCATATTTGGGAACAATCTGCGATTACCAGGAGATTTAAAGTTTCGAGCTGTTCCATCATCAGCTCTATGCGGACAGGATTACGTCGACTGGATGAAAGAGGAACTTAATGAAATACATCAATTTGTACGGGAGAAAATTCGGATATCAAGTGATCGAATGAAAGCTCGATATGACATACGAGCAAATAATCTAGGCTTCGAGGAAAGGCTATTGGTATAATTAATTGTTAATTTTGTGTTGTCTAATTATTGTGTTGTGGAAATAAATTTGTGTGAGTTCAAAGTTGAAGCAGTTGTATTTATTCAAGGCAAAAACGTAACAATATTGTTACAATATTGTTACGTTTTTGCTTTGTCACTCAAGGTTCGAATCACTGGATTGTGAATAAATACAACTGCTTCAAATTTGAACTCACACAAATTTATTTCCATAACACAATTATTATACAACACAAAATTAACAATTAATTATTCCAATTATAACACACTATTTAATTATCACTTTAATAATCACTTTAATAATCACTCTATTTAACCTTCACTGTATCACGTTTAAAATAAGACTCAGCATTCCACGTCAATGTACGCCTTTATATGTATACCTTAATATTTGTCTCCAAATAATCCTAAATGCGCATCGAGCAAATATGTTAGTATAGAAATGACGCCTAAATGTTGAACTAAATCACAAATGCAATTAAACAATTATTGAATAACTTATTCTATTCTAATCTAGGTGTCACCGTAACAATATTTTATTGACATATCCTGACGTGTCCCGTAAATGTTATGTTCACTCAAAGATTATAAACATATTGTTACGGTGACACCTAGATTAGAATAGAATAAGTTAATTTCATTAATTGTTCAATTACGTGTATAATTTATACTCAACATTTAGGCGTATTTCTATACTAACATATTTGCTGCGCATTTAGGATTATTCTAGAAACAAATATTTTGGTATATAAAGGCGCGCGTTGACGTGTATTGCTGAGTATTATTTTAAACGTGATACAGTGAAGGTTAAATAGAAAGATTATTAAAGTGATTATTAAAGCGATTATTAAAGTGATAATTAAAAAGTGTGTTATAAGTGTAATAATTAATTGTGAAAATTGTGTTGTATAATAAATTGTGTTGTGTAAATAAAATTGTGTGAGTTAAAATTGAAGCAGTGTATTTATTCACAATCCAGTGATTCGAACCTTGATTGACAAGGCAAAATCGTAACAATTGGTGACAGCGGTGGGATTGTGAATAATAAGGAAAATGATTCTCTACGGATTAAAGCTTGCGCAATTAAAGGAGCAACTGACACGGCGAGGTTTGGCCAGTGAAGGCACAAAAGCTAGTTTGGTGGAGCGACTACGTGAGGCCATGGAGAAGGAAGGTTTAGATCCAGACGTGTATGATTTCGAGGAGGAAAAAACGGATGAGATCAGTATGGATAAGAAACAAAAGGACGTACAAACGGTGGTCGAAACAACGCAAAACCCATCTGGAAGTTTCGATTTTTCGCAGTTGATGGCTGCTATGAATCAAATGATGGGACAACAGTTGGAGGGAATAAAACAATCGAACGAGGGAATGAAACAACAGATGGAGCAACAAGGAGCGGACATTAAACATCAAATGAAACAGCAGATGTTACAAGTGGAACAACAAGGGGCGGATATTAAACAGAAGATGGTACAAATGGAGCAACAAGGGGCTGACATTAAACAGAAGATGGTACAAATGGAGCAACAAGGAGCGGACATTAAAAACCAAATAGAAGATGGTCAAAAGAAAATGGACGAGAAGTTTCTGGAGTTATCTTCTACACTACACGGTAAAGTGGAAAAATTGCAAACAGAAGTACACGCAGAGATTCAAAATGTTAAAGGAGAGGTTCAACGTCTCGAGAAGGAGCTCCAAGATGTTAAAGTGAATGGAACGACACATCAAGTGATTCAGACGGTTAACGCAGTTAAGATAAAACCACCAACATTTGATGGAACAACATCCTTCAGCATTTTTAAGTTCCAATTCGAAACGGCGATTAAGCAAAATCAGTGGACTGAAGAACAATGTGTTGCAGCGTTAATTGTGGCTCTTAAAGGCGAAGCGGCAGAAACATTACAAATCATTCCCGAGCACGAACGGAACGTTTACATGGGAATTATGAAGGCGTTAGATCGAAAATACGGAAGCGACCACAAACGAGAAATCTATCGCATGGAATTGAAGAGTCGATACCAAAGAGCAGGAGAATCGCTACAGGAATTTTCATCGGCAATTGAGCGGCTCGCGCATTTAGTACATTCAAATATGTCGGCCGATTACATGGAGCGAATTAAAATAGATGCGTTTATTGACGGTATTCGAGATCCTGAGACGCGCAGAGCGGTGATGTTGTCACCTAAGGCAACTTTCACGGAAACCATCGCTTGTGCGTTAACAAACGAAACTGCGCAAACCATCATCAAACCCGCAATGAAAATTCGTCGAGTGGAGATTGATTCCAGAATAGACACCGCACGGGCTACGCCAAGATTCAGAGATGGAAGTGGCAGGATTAAATGCTGGGTATGTGATAGAATGGGTCACATCTCACGGGACTGTTGGGAGATTAAGAAGAAACGAGCAAGGTCGCCATCTCCTATGAAGCGTAGACCAAACGAGGAGCAGATAGAATCCAGAAAGGAGCGTCAGACGACAGTGGAGTCGTTAAACTAAAAAGAGTCAGCTTGAAGGGGCAGAAGCTGGCTCCCACAACCGATTGCCCCACAACCTCCATCCATGTTTCTAGAATAGCAAGGAACGGTGACAGCTTAACAATTGAAGCCGATATTGATGGGAAGAAATGCATGATCACGCTGGATACGGGAGCAACACATACGATTGTTCGTGAGGATATTATTGATGGAATTATGGAACCAGCTAATGGCATTAAATTACGAACGGCGACTGGAGAAAATTCAGCAATAAAAGGGAAAAAGGTCGTAAAAATAAGGATTGGACGAAATCACTTTCAACACGAGGTGCTGGTTGCAGATATTGTAGACGAAGTCATCTTGGGAATGGACTTCATGAGAACGAATGGCTTCGTGGTGGATGTTGGACGGGGTGTATTAACCTACGATAATATCGAGTTGCCACTTCACGTTAGCGCCGTTATAGGAGAAACGACCAGGCAAATTATAATGGATCATCGGGAGAAGCTGCCACCGAACTCGGAAACAATAGTATGGGCAAGATTGGAGGGAGGTTCTGGATCACCCAGGTTGTGGGTTGTGGAAGCCAATGAAGCGGAGAGCGGAGCCAGAGAAATTATGATCGGGAAAGTTTTAGTAAAACCAGACAGCGATAATAGAGTACCAATTAGGACTCTAAATCTCTCGGATAAGACGAAAACCATCAAGAAAGGGACAATAATCGGAAAATGCGAAGAAATATCTGCGATTGTGAAGTACGAGCAGAAAAATCCGATTAATACGACTAACTCGCAAGGGCAGAAAGAGGTTGTAGAGCAACTCATGGAGAAATGGACCGAAGATCTTACTAAGGAACAGAAAAATTTGGCAAAACAATTGCTCGAGCGGTACATGCCAATATTCTGCAGTACATCGGATAATAATGGGAGAACCACAATGGTAAAACATCGAATAGATACAGGAGCAGAAATGCCGATTCGCCAACCACCCAGGAGATTACCATTGGCAAAGCAAGGAGAAGTGGATCGAATGGTAAAAGATATGCAAGCAGCAGGGGTAATCGAAACATCAAGCAGTCCATGGAGTTCACCAGTGGTGTTAGTCGAGAAAAAGGATGGTACCATGAGATTCTGCGTGGATTACCGAAAATTAAATGCTGTGACGAAAAAGGATAGTTACCCATTGCCAAGAATCGATGACACGTTAGACACATTATCGGGTGCTCGAATATTTTCGACATTAGATCTGCAAAGCGGCTATTGGCAAGTGGAAGTCCAGGAGGAAGATCGCGAGAAAACGGCATTCAGTGTGGGTAACGGATTATGGCAGTTTAACGTTATGCCATTCGGATTATGTAACGCCCCTGCGACTTTTGAACGGCTAATGGAGCGCGTGCTAAAGGGATTACATTGGAGGACGTGCCTCGTATATTTGGATGACATCATCGTTATGGGCAAGGATTTCGACGAGCATTTAAGGAATTTGGCAGAGGTTTTGGATCGGATACAAGCCGCCGGATTGAAGCTAAGCCCAAAGAAATGCAAACTATTTAGAACGGAAGTAAAATATTTGGGTCATAAGGTAACAACCAATGGAATCCATACCGATGAAGACAAGATCGCAGCAGTGAAGGAATGGCCACGACCTAAAAACTTACATGAATTACGGAGCTTCCTTGGATTGTGTACCTATTATAGACGATTCGTGCCAGGATTCGCCAATATTGCAAAGAGTTTACACGAGTTAACCAGGAAGAACAAGGCATTCGAATGGAAGGATGATCAAGAAGAGGCATTTGTGGAACTAAGACGACGATTATGCGAAGCACCAATCCTCGCATACCCTATACCCAACGTTAAATTCATTTTGGACACCGATGCAAGTAATGATGGTATAGGAGGAGTATTATCACAGGCAACAAATGGTGAGGAGCGAGTTATTGCATATTACTCCAAGATGTTATCAAAACCGGAACGGAATTATTGTGTAACACGGAAAGAGTTGTTGGCTATAGTGGAATGTGTTAAGCACTTCCATAAGTACCTCTATGGCCAAAAATTTCTTCTACGGACGGATCATGGAGCTTTGCGCTGGTTGTTACAATTCAAAAATCCAGAGGGACAAGTAGCACGTTGGATCGAACGTTTGCAAAGCTACGATTTCCAAATTGAACATCGGAACGGAACCGCACATGGAAATGCCGACGCATTATCAAGAAGGCCATGTCCCGTGGAATGCAAGCATTGTGGGCGTGTGGAGGGTAAGGAAAACATCATCGATATTCGGCTTATGCAAGTGCTACCTGATGAGGAATGGACTGATGAAATGATCAAGAAGGAGCAATTACGGGATGCTGACCTGTCATTCATCATGAAACATAAGGAAAAGGAACACCGGCCCACATGGAGTGAGATAGCTGACAAAGCTCCCATTGTAAAAGCATATTGGGCTCAATGGGATAGCCTCCACATAGAAAATGGATGTTTAAAACGAAAGTGGGAAAGCACGGATGGTAAAGTAAAACAATTGTTGGTAGTGGTGCCAAAAGATCGGATAGCGGAAATCCTCAAGGAGTATCATGGAGGAGCAAGTGGAGGTCACCTAGGGATTAATAAAACATTAGCCAAAATTCGCCAACGTTTCTACTGGTCCGGATGTAGACAGTCAGTAGTAGAATGGTGTCGAAGATGTGACCAATGTGCGGCAGTGAAGGGACCAGCACGAAAAAGCCGTGGAACCATGAAACAATATAATGTCGGGGCACCATTTGAGAGAATTGCAATGGATGTGGCGGGGCCATTTCCGACCACCGAGAGCGGAAATAAATATGTGCTAGTAATAATGGATTATTTCAGTAAATGGCCGGAAGTGTACCCCATACCCAATCAGGAAACAACAACAATAGCTGATGCCGTGGTCAACAATTGGATTAGCAGATTTGGTGTACCTATGGAAATTCACACGGATCAAGGAAGGAATTTCGAATCGGTGGTATTTCAGGAGATATGTCAGATGCTTGGAATCAATAAAACAAGAACGACGCCTTTACACCCACAATCGGACGGTATGGTGGAAAGATTCAATGGTACATTGGAGGAATATCTAGCAAAAGCTGTGGAAAGGAACCAACGCAACTGGGATCGACATATACCAATGTTCCTGATGGCCTACCGATCAGCGGTACATGACACAACAGGAGTGACACCAGCTAAAACCATATTTGGGAACAATCTGCGATTACCAGGAGATTTAAAATTTGGGGCTGTTCCATCAGCAGCTCTATGCGGACAGGATTACGTCGACCGAATGAAAGAAGAACTTAATGAAATACATCAATTTGTACGGGAGAAAATTCGAATATCAAGTGATCGAATGAAAGCTCGATATGACATACGAGCAAATAATCAAGGCTTCGAGGAAGGGCAATTGGTATGGCTTCACAACCCGCAACGGCACAAGGGATTATCACCGAAGTTGCAACCCACATGGGAAGGACCTTACACTGTCATTAAAAAGTTGAACGACGTGGTTTATCGCATACAGAAAGGACGGAAAGGTAAACCAAAGGTGGTGCATTTAGAGCGTTTGGCGCTCTACAGAGGAGGTGATCTGGATCCTGTTCGGGACGAACAGGCTTAGGTGGGGGGTAGTGTTACGGTGACACCTAGATTAGAATAGAATAAGTTAATTTCATTAATTGTTCAATTACGTGTATAATTTATACTCAACATTTAGGCGTATTTCTATACTAACATATTTGCTGCGCATTTAGGATTATTCTAGAAACAAATATTTTGGTATATAAAGGCGCGCGTTGACGTGTATTGCTGAGTATTATTTTAAACGTGATACAGTGAAGGTTAAATAGAAAGATTATTAAAGTGATTATTAAAGCGATTATTAAAGTGATAATTAAAAAGTGTGTTATAAGTGTAATAATTAATTGTGAAAATTGTGTTGTATAATAAATTGTGTTGTGTAAATAAAATTGTGTGAGTTAAAATTGAAGCAGTGTATTTATTCACAATCCAGTGATTCGAACCTTGATTGACAAGGCAAAATCGTAACAATATATTTATAATCTTTGGTTCACTGAACTGACAAATATTTCTTTCATGCATAAGTTAATTTAAAAGTGCCGTTAAATGTCAAAATATTACAGAAAATTTTGGTTTTCAAATTGAGTCTATGGCAGCTGATGTATTCTTTCTTAAAAATAGTGAGCTAGTTAAATCGGTCGTATGGGTCAAATGGAAAATAAATGAATTCATTTACATCGCCGCTCAAGGCTGCCGTAAATGTTGAGGATATTTTCCAGGTTGACAATGTGCTCACTATAATCACACGTTTAACGGTGACTGTTGCAAAATCGCGTTCTTATACTCGCAATGAGAATTAGTTTTTAGTAATTTATGCGATTTAGTATTAACATGTAAAGTTATTTGGCCCAAAGGATAACAATACAATTATCTATAATAGCTAGACAGCAATTTAATCAGACCGGCTAACGTAAAATAAGGAAACAATAATGAGAAAATTTAGTTTTTATATAATTTCATAAGCTACCATGCCCAACCCTGACTAATTAGAAGCTTTATGTTAGATTTTTGTGGGTGTGGGGTGGAGAATTTATATAAATATCAAAGTAAATAAAATTGAAAGTGACAGTTAAATAATGTGAAATGTGACTCATTCAAATTTTCTTTTTTATTTTAATCAATCTTGAATTGTAATCCAATCAAAAATATATTTATTTCCGGTTCTATGGTTGGAACATTTCCAACGAAAATAATCTTCTGCTCTGATCTTCAATTTGGTGTAAGTATTCGAGCCTTATAAAATAGGGCCTGAATTAATAGGCATACATAATTTTTAAGAAATAACATCGCACGTGTATAAAGTAATCAACAACGTAAGAGACCAAACACCTTTTCATTCATTAATCGAACAAAATACAATAAAACTTTTCGAAATAACAACAAAAATAATTTTATTAATAAAGCTCACAAAACTTTTTTATTTTCTTTAATTTCTAAACTTTTCAAATTTTTTAAAAAGCTACGGAATATTTTCATGGTTATATAGGAATGGCGTGAACTTAATATTTTTTTTTTATTCTTTTATGTTTTCCACATAAATTTTCCTTTTTCTTGGTTTTTTTACCTTACTAATATTTAAGTTTATGTATGTATATGTATAATATGTAAATACACTACAAGTACACTTTTTGTTGTAAAATGAAAATTGAAAATGACCTTGCTACTATTATACTACATATATGAGTATTTAATGTTAGTTTTATTGCAAAACACTATGGATTTTCTTTTTTAGTTTCACTTTAATTAAATCACTATACAAATATTTAAATACTTATATCATGCTATTATAAGGTAAAACTATACGTTTACGTATAGCGATAAAAAGCTTCTCCTGAAAATATCTTGATTTTTTGGTTTATACGAGTATTTGACTCGGATGTTCCTAATGCAAATCTATACTGTATACAGTAAATGAATTGAGCGTTTAACCATGCTGTGTAATTGTTAGCTATAATGTTGGATTTTATAGCTTTATTGGTAAAATAAAAATCAGAAATTGTATCTTATTGTTGATTGCTTATTATGTTATTTGCTGTTAAGTAGTGTACAACATTTTGATTAGATAAGGTGTTCCACGCCAATTTATTGTTAATCAATTCATCGACGGTAGCTCATCGAAATCGATTATTCACCACAATTCAACGAGTTAATTTAAAGTTGGTTATGGCTCTGTAAAGTAGCCAAATTGAATGGAACACAGACTAGGAATTAAGAAATTGTTAAGTTGAGCAGAACTAAGACAGTTTTATATGATGGACTGATGAAACCAACTACCTACAGTTGTCTTCATATTGTGTGTATAACAATGGTACCTCAGTTCGGTGAGGGGACTACTGCGTGGGTTAGAAAACAACTACTTTAAGGCAACAATAATACCTACAAATGACCATTACCTCAGACTCTACTGAATAATAAAATATTTATATGACTTTCCACATGAGTACAATAACAAAATATATTTACAAAATCAAAGGAATAAAATTAATTAAAAGGAATTTTAAATAAAAGAGAACAACAAAAAAAAATTAAGGGGTGAATATGTTGTGGTCGACCTCAACTTTCTCTTACCATTAATGTATACAAAAGTTCTAATCCAATACACCACACTTGAATTCTAAAGCAAAAAATTAAATTTACCGGACTTTCGGTAAAACTTTCTTGCACAATCAAAAAATATTATCCGTACTTAAATCTCAGAAAACCAAGGTCAAACTTTGTTAGTTGAAAATTATTTATTTAAATTTATCAAAAATGTTCAATGCTACGTCATTTTTTGTAAATGTTAAACTTATCAACATCATTGGAAAAATTGAAAAGCTCGCATTGAAGAAGCTGCTTCCAGTACACAGATACATCAAATTTCGAAAGGATGTCCCAATTAATGTTGTTTACAGCAATTCTTGATAAACAACATGTTTACAAAAATGAATAATCAAGAAGACAAGAGACCTTTCCACACTTGTATGGAGCACAACACATCATGCCAACAGAAAAGGTGCAATCAACGGTTGTCTGCCATAATTGCATTATTTTCTAGCTTGTTTGTGATAGCACTGAACATATAACATGTGTAAAGTACACATATTACCTGTAACTATGTGTTGTGCCAAAGACTAAAAATTCTGTGCATAGCCAGTGAATTCTTTCTGGCCCACGAGCCATTTAAGACTCTATGCTCGATACCTCTTTATACTCAACGCAGTAGCTTAACACTCTAACTTGCGTTCAGTTTCTGATACATACATAGAATGTTCCTAACAATCGTCACCTTCCAGCAACAACACTCGTTCGACACCAGTTGTACTAACATCGCACTGAATTACAAACGTTTGGAAATGTTAGGGTACAACAACATTGGAGCATTTGATAATGCCAATTTGACATCATCAAAAGCTTGGTGGGCTTTTAGAGTTCAAATGAGTTTCGAGATGTTTTTGGTGAAATTTGTTGTGTTATTGTTGTTGAAAAGGTTCCGTCCCAAACTACATAACCAAGATAGTTAATGCGTTTGAAGAGGTGGCTTTGGTGGAAAACTTAGGTGGAAACTGTCGATCGGGAGACTTCATGTGGTCTCAAGGTCTATCATCTTTGTAGGTATCAGACCTGCTTTTCGAAATGGGTTAACCTTAAAAGGACCGCAGTAATCCACAATCACGATATAGAACGGACGAACGTATTGTATCATCTTCGTTGGAAAATTACCACTAGTATCTTGTTTAATTATTATTATTATTTTTTATTTAAATAGTTCAATCTTATCACATGATAATTTATTACTAATGATAATAACGCACTTATTTGAAACTAATAAGTGGAGCGAGTGTGGGTTTACAAGCAATCAATATTCTGCTCCCTATAATGAATCTTTATTTATTAGATGACTAGACTAGCTCGCGGTTTAATTCTTTTAAGGCATCTCAGTTCTTGGATTATGTCAAGAAGTTGTATTGCGTCACTGTTGGTATGCTGCAGTAACCTTCTTTCATGTTTGATGGCAAATTCCTGGATCACTTCATCAATCTGTTTAACATTTAGGTCTTATTGCTCAAAGAAATTTGTTTTGACAACGCTGAATAATTAAACGATTTGATTGTTTAGTACAGCCCCAGAGTTGGATACCATACGTCCAAATTGGTTTAATTATCGATTCTTAGATCAGACGTTTACAGTACAGGCTAAGCTTAGAATGTCTTCCTATGAGCCAGTACATCTCACGTTGTTTTATTTTCATTTGCTCTGCTTTTTTTCTAACGTGATATTTCCAGTTAAATCTTGAATCGAGATGCAATCCGAGATATTTAGCAGATTCAGCCCTGGGAATTTGTACCCCATTGAGAAATGTATATGGATGTTGGTTGCTATTTTTGTGCCACAACGTGTATGTTACATGTACTGATTTCAGCTCGTTAAGCTTTATTTTCCAACCCCTGCTTGGTTCTGCGATCCGCTTGATGCCAATACTGCGGTATCATCAGCAAAAGTTCGGGCGAAAGTTGTTTTCGTTGACGGTATTCAGAAGTGTAAAGTAGATATAGCATGGGTTCTAATACGCTACCCTAGGGCACTCCTGCTATGACTGGGTAAAAGTTGGAGAATATTTCTTCATGTGACACTCTATATATTCGTTTGGAGAGATACGACTCGAGCAGTAATTTTCTGGCACTAATTTTCCAAGACTCTCATGCCACACTCCATCGAAAGCCTGTGATACTGTATCTAGAAATACAGCAGGGCAATATTTCTTATCTTCAAGTGCTTGTTCTATCTATGCAGTCACGTGATGAACTTGAACAATTGTCGAATGCTTATTCCTGAATCCAAACGGGAAGTCAGGTATAATGATCATTGGTTCTAGGCGTTTCAATAACAACTTCTCAAACAACTTTGAAATAGTAGGTAACAAAGAGATCGGCCTGTGTGATTCCATTTGCTCGGCTGGGTTTTTTATCAAGATTATTTGTGCAACCTTAAAACATTCAGGTACATGTAAGTCAAAAGCAAGCAATATATAATATATGTTAATATATGTTAACATAGTGACTACTCTCTTTGATAACTCCTTAAACATCCTTGGCGAAATCTCATCAATGCCAGGTGACTTTTTGGGATTAAAATTCATATCAATTTCTTGTGCAATTTCTAGTTGGGTGACACTTCTGATGTTTGATGGAGATCTATAGACTGGTTTAGAATCAATGCTACATTATATGTCGTGTGGTTGAAATACTGATGCCAGATGTTGTGCAAACAGTTCTGCCTTTTCTTCGTTACGTCGCACCCATCCTCCATTTATGTTCCTTATAGGAGGCACTTGGATTATTGGCCTTTTGTATGTTTTAGTAGCTTTCCAAAGAGAATAATTTTTGTCAGCTTCAGGACCCAGTCCTTTCAAATAATTTTCAGTACAAGCTTCGTTATGTTCTTTAATTAATCGGTTAACTTTATTGCTTACCCGATTAAATTCTCTTTTGTCAATAATGTTTCTGGTTCTATGCCATATGTGTCTTTTCCTATGCCATTTTTTATCAGTTCTCGAATCGCCAGGGGGTAGTTGATCTCTTGTACGACTTTCTCCCCTAATACGGGTGTAGCCTCTTTAGCTGCTTCACGCATGGAGTTAATAAAATATTTAGTTTGTAATTCAAGTTCTTGTTTAGTTTTAAGACTAACTTTTAACTCAATTAAAGTGTCCAGTTTCTCTCTAAATAATTCCCAATCAGTAAATTTATTAGTAAGGTTAAGTTTGGTTTTCTTTCTTATGACTAATGTACTCAGAGTCATTAAGACCGGTGTGTGATCGGGAGTAAGGTCGGCAATGCTTTCGACTTCAATGTAATTTGAGGCTATTCCTTTCGAGATATAAAAGTCAATCAAATCAGGAACTTTGTTGATGTCTGTAGGCCAATAAGATGGTTTATGCGATGAGTGATATTCACAGCCTGACATTTCTATTGCACTTAGGAGTTCTTTTCCTTTTCTTAGTGTTATGAGTCAAGATCCCCACGCAGTATGTTGACGTTGTAGCCACCTCCTAATAATAAACCTTGGTCCAAGTTTATTAAAAATGTTGACATATTGATTTCTTACGATATTATGTCTTGGTGGGCAGTAGATCGCCCCTAAACTTAGTGCAGCACCACCATGGTTCAGCACGACCACTGGGATGCAATGTCCAATAGGCTCTATATCCTGTAATTTTGATAAAGTTTTTCTCCGTAAAGTGCGTCTATTAAAGCTACATCTATGTTATTGGTTCTTAGAAATACATATATTTCTTGGGCTCTTGCATTAAGCCCATAAGCATTCCAGGCAATTATACGTAGGAATGTTGCAGTAATTTACTTTTTATATTTTAGCGGTTTATTTGGCCGGGCATTTGGTAGCCGGGCACCGGGCACAAGTTGGTATAACATTTCGCGGGTTTGACATTGTTTTGTTTGAAGATTCTCTGCACGTTTGACACATTTGGATTGCCTATTGCAGAAGTTCCTCGTGTGCCCTAACTGTTGGCAATTTGCACACTGAAATATATCTATTACCTTTTAAGGTGGTTCAATAGACACCTTGCAATATAGCAGGTTCTTAATTTCGTATATGTTCTTATTGTTTTCCCCTGCAACAGGTCTATATAAAACAATGGGAAGTTTCTAATAATTTTCTCATTATTGATTGTCGACTTTTTATGAGTGCTGATAATGTAGGTTACTTTATGACCATGATCCTCGATTGCCGCTTTGATCTCTTCGCGATCGGTACATGACGTAAAACCTCGTATTACGACTCTATACATTTTGTCAATATTCTTAGTTGACTGGCACGTGATTCAGCGATTTTAGTCCGTGCAGCGGCTAGTACCCAACTAGGTCCATGACACCATAGTTTGCTATTGATAAACTCGCTTGTAGGCGCATACCTTTTCAATCGATGTGAGTGGGATGAAACTATTGATCTCCTTATATAGCTTGATTATTTTGCTGACCCTGTTTACAACAAATGTGATCCAATGCCTCGGATGTAATGGTAAAGATCCAATACTATTCGGGAATCTGTGAATAGTTTAAGGTAATGCATTCTTCGGCGACCTTCAGAAAAACTTTCAAAGAAAACTTTTTACGAAGAAGTCAATATGTCGCAACACATACGTCTACCAAAAATAGACATTGAAGAATTCTCCAGAGATTATAAATACTGAGCGTCTTTCCACGATTTGTTTGTTACCACAGTGCATATAGCAATCCACGAATTAGTGATGGTGCATAAACTTCAAATGCTAAAAGGGCTACTTACAAGCGAAGCTGCAGATCTTATAAGGCACATTCCTACTACCGATTCTAATTACGTAGATGCATGGAGGAAACTGTGCAACCGGTACAACAAGCTGACTCCAATAATAACATCATTGGTTCAAGGTTTTTTCGATCAAAAGTCATGCACACATCCAAACGGAAGAGAATTGAGTCGTATTACCGAAACAGTCGATGAGATAATTCGAGGGCTTCGTGCTTTAGGACCTAATGCAGAGACACGAGACCCATGGCTAATCCATATTTTATTAAGCAAAATAGATACCGAAACGAAGCAATTATGGGGAACCGAATCCGTTAAGAAAGATTTTGCTTCATTTGATGATATGTTGCAATTCCTGAATAAAAGATGCAATGCGTTGGAAATTTGTGAAGCTGCTAATAAAAGAGGTCCAACCAAACCATCTCTCAAAACTTGTATATCCACCAACACCACCACCACAGTTGAGTGTGTAACGATTTAACGCGACACGCGTTTGGCTTAAATGTTTCCTGGGTGACATAAGAAATGTTGCTTTGGTAGGATGACTTATAATGATGGATGTGCATGTCAATTACGATCGATGGACGATGATGATTAATGAGAGACAACAATATACCTTTTCATGATTTGTGTAGTAGAAAATAAAAACGCGTTGCCCCTTTCTCTCAAAAAAAAAACAAAAAAAAAAAAAAAAAATGAAAATAGAAAAAACAAAAAGAGAAGATAAAAGACAGCTCGATCGGATAAAAAGCGGGGAGAGTCAGTTAATTTTTGGCGATTACCAAGATTGGTTGTAGAATTTTTTTGGGTTGTGCAACATTTTGTTGCATAAAGTGCGTAAAACAAAATTTTAATTGTTCGAGATTGTTTTTTTTTGGTGTGCCAATTCGAAAGGCAATAAATTACGATTGTATCAAAAAAAAAAAACAAATATAAAAGAAATAATACATTTAGTGCAAAATAGTTGTATGTATTATAATAAAAAAATCGAAACGGTTTCTGTGAATTTTTTTGTTGGTACCAAGCCATCTTGTCAAATGTAATTATTTAAGTCAGAAAATAAAAAAAGAAGAGAAAAGGTGTATAGCGGGTCATTTAGCCCCACCAGTTTGTGGTTGGTATACGTGTAAGCATTATAGGCGTGCAAGTCACCAAACGAGTTAGTGTAAAAGGGCCAATCCCAAAGGTTTTGTTTGGCACCATCAACTCTCGTCGAACGTACTGGTAGCGGTACAGTTACTGCGGGATACGACGTTAAACCTATTTTTGGAATCAGGAAGTTTCTTTTCCGGGCAGCGACAACTTGATCCAGCATCTAAACTGTTGGAGTATGAGGAAGGCTGAGTGAGAACGAGCGCAGGGGCGATTCCAACTACGGCAACATGGTATAACCAGAAAATAATTTTGTAAGGTATTCTGTTAATTATTTTATGTTAATTTTTTTGGAAAACTGTAAATATATACATACAGTATATATAATTCGAATTTGGCAGTAACGTAGTTTTAACAATTTACACATTTTGGATTGTTGTTTGTATGCGATTATTGTAAATGCAACCTAATTTTGCTCTCATCTACGCGTGTACGCACGGATTCGAGTGCTGTTATCTTTTCTGTTTTTTCCCCCGATTATTGTCACAGTGCATCGAATGTTAATAGTGATGTCAGCCTAAATTATATAAGGACTAGTGATGGGCAACCTAGATAAATCACGTGCGGATATTTATGCATACCAGGTAACCGTAATCTGCTCAACATGATAGACAGTGTTTCGGAAATTACAACCCGGTCACGACGACCAACACCCGCAAATCCTAACAACTGGTTCCGAAACCAAGCGAGTCATTACAAGTGCCACGCCTGTAAACAACAACATCCACTATTTAGATGTCCGGTGTTTAAAAATAAAACTGTGGAAGCTAGGACTAAACTAGTAACGGATATGAATTTATGCCGGAATTGTTTAAGATGAGGACATTTGGGTACTAATTGTTTCTCAAAATCATCATGTCTCATTTGCAGTAACCGACATCACACTTTACTCCACGCGGGCCACCTAGAAGCACAATCAAGTTCAAGTCAAACGTATACTACATTTAAAGAAACCTCAACCGAAGACAGTACTAAATCAAATAGTTCATCAACACCAATTCAGCCGACTACTATTACGAGCGTCCTTCATTCATGCCTTTCACCGTTAACCACGGTACTATACCTACAGCCATTATTTACGCGGAAACACGTACCAGAGAACTCCAGCCATTCCGAGCGTTATTGGTTTCCGGCTCACAATCATGTTTCGTGACCGAATCCTGCGCTTGACGCCTAAACCTAATGCGAAGTCAAGCTTCCACAATAATTTACGGATTAGGATCAACTACAGCTGGAAATCAACAGAGAAGATCAATATGACAATCCATTCCCGTATAGACAAGCACTATACGATACACAGTACAGCTCATATTATAAGCAAAGACAATCAAATTAGATGTTTCATTTGAATTGAACTAAGCAATGAAAACAAAATAAAGAGTTATCCAATTCAAGCTTGATAAAGTAAACTTAAAAAAAACACACAAAATATTCGGAATGTATTGTAATTTTTATTTCATTTTACAGATTGATCCTTGCCATTTTTAGTTTAACAAGATATCATTCAAATGTCCTCCACGGGACTTCTTACAGGCCTTGATTCTTTTGAGGTAATTTTCAATGACTTTTCGGCACATTTCGGGCGGTATCTCGGCCATTACCTTACGAATATTAGTTTTCAATTCGTCAAGAGTTTGAGGATTGTTTGCGTAAACACGATCTTTCGCGTAGCCCCACAAAAAGAAATCCAAAGGCGTTAAATCACAGGATCTTGGAGGCCAATTGACATCAGCCAATCGCGAAATCAAACGTCCAGGAAATTTCTCTTGCAAAAGATCTTGATTTGCTCATGTTACGTGACTGGTTGCTCCATCCTGCTGGAACCACATATCGTCAAGATCATAATCTTCGATTTTCGTAAAAAAATAATCGGTTAACATGCGGCCATAGCGCTCAGAATTGACGGTAACGGTTCGTCCATGGTTGTTCTCAAAAAAATACGGCTCAATCACACCACCAGACCACAATGCGCACCAAACAGTGACTTTTTCCGGGTGTAATGGCTTCTCTACAATCAATTGTGGATTTTCTGAGCCCCAAATTCTACAGTTTTGCTTATTAACGTATCCACCAAACGAAAAATGAGCTTCATCACTGAAGAAAATTTTGTTCGAAAAATCAGCATCAGCAGATTTAATAATTTTAACGCGTTGGTCGATTGTTAAATGCTCCATATTCTTAAATGGCAGAATGTCAACTAAATAAATGACAGCGTACTTGACGTTTATCTTTGACAGATGTCGGTATACAGATTTCTACTTTATCAACCTCGAATTGGATAACCCTGTATATTTCTGATAATTCCAATGTCATCGTTGTATCTGTGATTTTTCGTTGAAAAAAACAAAATATTTTTGATTGTATGCGGCTATTTACAGAAAATGCACACGCAATTTAAATGTTTTACGTTTACATAGGATGAAATATCTCTTTTAGGTTGTCTCTGTTATTTAAGCTAAAATTCAAAAGTTAAATAAATATAACTTGCCACAACGCACATCAGTTATAATAAACATTTGCTGACAGGCTTTAAATTAGCAGATCCACACTTTTTTAACCCTAATAAAATTGATATACTTTTAGGAGCAGATATATTCTTCCAAATTCTCACTCCAGAACATCATTTGATCAATGGGTTGCCAACACTTCAAGCATCGAAATTAGGCTGGTTAATCGCAGGCACATGGAGCAAACAGTCAACCAGTCAATCAAACTTCCAATCGATAAACGGACCAGATATACAAAAAGATGACAATGGTATTCATCGGTTGCTCTATAAATTTCGGGAGGTTGATGAAATAGCGGAGCCGATAAATCAGTATGGGTCTGATCACCCTTGTGACGTAAATTATGATCACACAACTACATGGAATCCAGATGGTTGCTTTGTCGTTAAATTATCCTGTAAGGAATCACGTCCAATATTAGGAAGTACATATATGAAGCATCACACCAAAAGCTCCCCGAAATGAAGAGAAAATGTTTGAAGATGCTGGCTCTTGAAAAAAACCAAATTCCCAAATGTTTGACAATACGGAGAAATCTAAACGAAATACAGCTACAAGTGGTTTGTGACGCATCTGAAGCCACGTATGGTTGTGTAAATTATCTACGATCGATAAACGATGTTGGGGAAATTGATGTCAATGTTGTGTATAGAAAATCTTACGAAGACGACAAAATATCTGAATGGGCAGACTCAACGATCGTCCTTCACTGGCTGTCCGATGTCTCTAGAAGATGGAAGAATATTATTGGGAATCGACTTGCATTCATCCTGTCTGCTATGCCGCGAAGTAGATGGTGACATGTAGCATCCAAAGGGAACCCCTCTGATATCATTTCGAGAGAGGCAAAACCACCAGATTTACCAAATTCGTATCTATGGTGGTATGGACCAAATTGGTTGTGCAAACCAAAAGACAACTGGCCAAAACCAAACTCAACTGCAGTATCTAACGACGAGATGGTGTTAGAGGAACGGCTCAAATATGTTATCGTCATGACAGATACAATTCGTGAAGATGATGTTGTTTCAAATCTTCTAACAAAATGTTCATCTCGGGTCACAATATGTAAAGTAATGGTGTATGTATTACAATTTGGACGAGCAAACCAACATTCGAAGAAATCTCCAGTTACTATAGTCAGCTGAATGCTGCTGAAAGTTTAATTATGTGCAATATCCAGAAAACAGTATTCCATACCGAACTGTCTCTTTTCAATAATATTCGTACGATACCATCAACAAATCCCTTGTCGTCGTTGAATCCTTTCATAGATGCAGCCGTATTTTTACGAATTGGAGGGCGTTTAAAAAACATCTTTAGGTTACTCGGCCAGACATCCGGTCATCTTACCTAATAGGCATAAAATTTGTGAATTGATAATTCGTGGCATCCAAACAACCAATATACACGCAGGCAACTCCTTAACATTGAGCATATTACGGACAAAATGTTGTATGACCGGTGCAAGAAGAGTAATTAAAAAATCCATAAGATCATTTACAGTGTGTACTCGAATCCCTTTAAGCAAAAGACAACAAACAAGGGTGCCTATTGGTGCCAACAACGAACTGAATCAGCTGAAATTACTAATTACTAATCAAACTAGCAATCATTTAATTTCTGATTTTCTTTTGCAGAAAAATATATCTTTCCTTTCCTTCAATACACCACCCTATCCACACTTTGTCGATTTATGGGAAGCAAGAAAGAAATAATTTAAGTTCCAAATGACCACCAATTGTTCAAATTGAGGGCCTATTAAATTCGACACCGATATTTAAATTACATTATATGATCCAAAGGAGTTTGAAATATTACCATCGGTCGACGAATCATTAGCTGCTCTCCCAGAACCAACGTTAGATGATGTGCCATTAAGCAAACTCTCAACGTGGCCAAACGTACAACAGCAAACATGCAACAGGGGTTATGGAAAATATGGCATCGCGACTAAATCACATCATTGCAGCATTCATATAAATCGAAATCGCCAAATCATAAATTCGAAGTCGATGACGGTGTTTGTATACTGGAGGACAATTTATATCCTAGTCATTGGAAATTAGGCAGCATCAACAATGTTCATCCTGGAAGTGATGGTGTCACAAAAGTGGTAACCGTAACAACAGCGAAGCAAGAACTAAAACGTCCAGTACACAAAATAGTAGCATGACTTGTTAAGGAATAAAATTCCTTAAGGCGTGGGAGTATGTTGAGCCAATAAAAAATAAAAAACACCAGCTGAGAAATTTAGACATATTTAACCTTTATTGATGTCATTGCGGATCGTACATAACTGCGGATTACCATCGACAGTAGTAAACTATGGATAAGCTGACTTTCCATTAGCGGTTTCATCATATACCTAAAAGTAAACAAAATTAATTTCATATACCAGAAAATATCCCACTTTTACTTACCACACATTGTAAATTAATCCAATTAGTAATTAGCTACCTAGAATTAAGAATTTCATTAATAACACTGTGCTAGTTGAAAAATGTGACAACCTGGGCACCCAGGGGGTAAACCTAATTCGAGTACGCTGAGTTCAATGGTGCTAGTCTCATTTTAAAGTTAGTCCCCATTTTTGAGATATCGCTTTCGACATATTTTGGATCTGAGTCAAAGAATACCCTCATTTTCACGTTGATAGCTCTTGAACCATTCAGATTTTCGTTATGCTTTCTTCGGCAAAGTTGTTGCTTAAGTCAAGACCTACAACTTTGCCGAACATATCTAGACCGAAAAACCACATCTAATTTTTTTTTGCTTTTCATTTCAACGAAAAACACTGTTTTTATCATTTTTTATCGTTTTGTTGAATTTAAATCGACAAGAATCGATCGAATAAACACCGCATCGACAAATGTAGATAACGGGTGGGGCAAATGTCCCGCTACCATTTTGATTGCCTATAACTTTGTTCAAAGAAAAGATAAGTAAGCTTGGTTTTCATAAAAAGTTTATTTGGTTTTTACATTTTTTTTTCGTTATTATTGGAAAATTATATCGGCTAAATGGTGACTGCGATTCGCTATGCAACTTTTAGCTCTTTTTAAGGCATTTTTCGTGAAAATAATCCTGCAACATCTCAGGCTGAATTTTTTCAATTTCGTGGTCGAATATTGTCTTTAAAATGTTGAATCGTTTGGGGCTTATTCACATAAACTTTGATTTTATAAAACCCCATAAGAAAAAGTCTGCTGCTGTTAAATCCGGAGATCTGGCTGGCCATGCTAAAGCGCCGTTTCGCGAAATTAGTCGTGGAAAAACGTTATTCAATAATAGAATTGTTGCACAGGCTGTGTGTGCTGTGGCCCCATCTTGCTGAAACCACATGTCCTCTAGTCCTTGCTGTTCCATTTCAGGCACACGAAAATTTCGAATCATGTCTTGGTACCGGTCAGCAGTAACAGTAACTTCAACATCTCGGTCATTTTCAAAAAAATAGGGACCAATAATGTTTCCAGCATGAATACCACACCATATACAGTTGTTTTTAGTGGATGTAATGATGTTTCATGAATTAATTGAGGAATGTGTGTTCCCCAAAACCGACTGTTCTGTTTATTGACGTGACCACTAAGAAGAAAGTTGGCTTCATCGCTCATTATCAATTTAGACGAAAAATCTTCAATTTCATCAGACAGTTTTAGGATTGCATTACTGTACTCAACTCGTTGATCATGATCTCTCGATAGCAATTTATGGACTAATTAAATTTTGTACGGGAACATTTTCAAATCAGTTTTCAAAATTCGCCTTAAACTGCATGCAGAAATGTGTAACTGGGAACCACGTCTCCGAATTGATGTTTCTGGAGATTCTGCAACACTATCGCGCACCAGAGCCACATTTTCAGCGTTACGAGACGTCCGTTGTCTTCCAGAACGAGGTCTGTCTGCTGTCGTACCGCACTGTCGAAAATTCGCATGTATACGATAAATTGTGGTTTTTGTGAGGCACTGGACGATTAGGATATTTTTGACGAAATTTCCGCTGAGTGGAAATAATGGAACGATTATTTTCAATAAATATTGTCACTATTTCTGCTCGTTCTTGTGGCGTATATTTATCTATTATAAAATTTGGACGTCTACACAACACAATGGTTAAAGCGAAACTGAGCTAAATGTCACATAGCGTCAGAAACGTCAAAATGGTAGCGGGACTTTTGCCCCACCCGTTACAATAGAAACTCTTTAAAAGAAAGTTAAATCAATTCAGTTGATCTTATCCATGAGTTGATGGTTGATATATTGATGCAGATGTTTCTTAATTTACGTGTATAATTTATGTGATGTAATTGGTGAAAACGATGGGATGGTAAAATCCAGGAGTTTTATCCACTATCGCAACGGCACGCCATTGTTTTGTCAAAGAGAAGAAAAATGTTAATTTTTTAGGAATTCTTTTTTTAGAAAAAATCACAATAAAATCAACTGAATCGATTTAACTTTCTTTTAAATAGTTTCTATTATATCTATATTTGTCGATGCGATGTTTATTCGATCGATTCTACTCGATTTAAATTCAACAAAATGATAAAAATGATAAAAACAGTGTTTTTCGTCGAAATGAAACGCAAAAAAAAATTAGATGTGGCTTTTCCGTCTTGATATGTTCGGCAAAGTTGTTGGTCTTGACCTACGCAACAACTTTGCTGAAAAAGCATAACGAAATTCTTAATGGTTCAAGAGCATCAACGTGAAAATGAGGGTATATTTTGACTCAGAGCCAAAACATGTCGAAAGCGATATCTCAAAAATGGGGACTAACTTTGAAATGGTACTAGCACCGTTGAATTCAGCATACTCGAATTAGGTTTACCCCCCGGGTGCCCAGCTTGTCACGAAAAAAAAGTTTGCAATTCAAGCACAGTGTAATTTTATATTGTTCAAATTAATTAATATACTTATCTTTTCTATTACTGTTCGATGTACTTTGTAAATACAAAACAAGCTGTCATTATTGTTAATATTTTATGTTGTACTAGAGTAGTAGTACGATGAGTGTATTTAACCGAGCTACATAGTATTTCGTACTAGTACTTCACTTAATATTATTAATAGTACATTTGTAGAGTCAAATTTTGATACAGTCTATATTTATTATAAAATTTGAATATGACAGTCGATTAACGTATATAATTGTAAAACTATATTGTGAAATTAATGCTAATTAATTCTCCGTAATCTGGCGAAGAGTGAACTCGCAAGTAAAATAAAAAAATTATTAAATTAATTCAATAATTGTAAAAGTTCAAATTCTAAAGTTCATTAAAATAAATAAGATATATACAAGTCAATCCGTGATCGCAGTGTTCTTTTCTGTTTCTATAACTCATCAATAGGCCATCTGGCTTTTTCTCCAAGTTCATCACTACAACCAGTGCTATCAGGGATTTTTTTTTTTGAATTTTTCATTATTTATTTACCGGTTAATCGTAAGTGACCGAACGATGACCAAACAAATAATTCAATTATCACTTTTGTCAAAACCTTAAGATCGGGGTGGGAGGATGGGGGCGGTGTGGGGGGGGAGGGGCTTATAAAGATGGAGCGGAAAATCGTTATGTAATCTACTCAGCATAGATCATTCTAATAGATCCTAATCTGCGCCACCTAGTAAAAACCTTTTCATTGGATGTAGCGCCAGCGAAGAAGTAGAAGATACATTTAATGCAACACAAATACAACATGTGAGACCAAATGTAATCTACAGTATATGGTAAAGACATTTTGAATCGAATTTTGTGATTTTCGTAGCATGAATCCCCATCTAAGTAGTGCCACTGCAATTTTTAGTAAATATACAGATTAAATCAGGCATATTCGTGCATCGAAATTATATTGTGTGTATGCATTCGAACTTTGTTGTTTAATTACTAATGTGTGTGTGTGACTGTGTGTAATATATTGCTAACCCGTTTCTTGAAATCATAAAATCTTATAAAATTTAAGGCGGTGGCCACTCCTTTTACATAAAAATACATTTCCTTATGTGTGTACAAAATAATTTCTATAATGTACATAGCAAATATCATGTTATTATGTTTGATTTTAAAATGAAATTCAATTATAGAGTTTTAACAAAAAAAACGAAAGAAACGCTTACGATGTACATTGTGCATTGCATATAGGTTAGTGGTGTTTATTGATTGCAGTTAGTCCAGCGCAATCCAACACATTACAATTTACATTAAACACAAAGTAGTAACAAGAAATCGATGTTAGCCTATTATCGGACACATTATTCGTTTTAATATAACTTTGGACAAACCCTAATGGCCAATTATCGTAATTAGTTCCGAATTAATTGCTGTGGGACGTATATTCGAGGCCCCCTCCAATTATTTATAGCGGCAATGATACGAACCATTTATTATATTCAGCGTATGAAGAAAATTTATGAATATGATTTTCAATTATGACAATGACTACGTCTCTATACCAATTTGGTGTTAAATTTTAAATGTCATCCACATTAACATGATTACATTTTATAATGGCCTAATGTGAATTTAATTAAAAATGATGTCTTATATAAAATATGGTGTGGGATGCGTGGATATGACGACATATATTATGCGAGTGTGTACTTACATAAAATGAAATTTTGGCATAAATTGTGCTGTTCCAGCCGCATGCAAAAGAAATTTCATTTCAAGGGGAAACGGAAAGTTCTATTTGAATGATAAATTACCCATGCAAAGTAGGCGGTGGAAAACTATATATGAAAAGTGGCTTCTGATGGCATTGTATACACACGTATAAATACTTCGTTAACAATTTTCTTTTATTTTTTTATAATACCTGTCGTTCAGAAAATGTGAAGGTTACGCATTTTTAAATCACATTCGTTCGCTATATTATGTCAGGCGACAATTAATGCTTTGTATTTGTTGTGTGTGTGTGTGTGTGTGTGTGTGCAAACATATCTTGAAAATATATTTACACACGTATAAGGAGGTGTAGCACTTATATATGTAACACTATAGCTTACATGATAAGAAGACATTTTTGTTTGTGTTTTACGAATATGTTCAGTAATAAGATTCATCATGCTTGTAATTAAAATTAATGGGTATATGGTATGCGGTTAATTAAATTAATTATCTTAGATTATGTAAATGAGGGATCGTCATTTGGTTTTAATGATTCTCATCGCAGGCCTTAATATTATTTATTTTGTGATTCCTATCTCTTGTCCAAATCATAATAATTTATATTTGTGTTTTTTTTATTATGTTTAATTTCAGGATAATTATAATGTGCTTCATATAGCTGCCATGTTTTCACGTGAGGATGTGGTAAAATTACTGCTGAATAAACGAGGTGTCGATCCATTTAGCACAGGAGGTGTAAGTACATAATATAAAATTAAATTTTTCATAATTTATTCGGTGAGGGTATGAAATAAATTTCGACATAGATAAAACAATGAATATTAAGTTGCATCAAGGTAAGGTTACCAAGACTTTGGAAGTTTGGTTTCGAAGTCTTGGTAACCTCACCTTGGTGTAAAAATACTATCTGGCTATCAATCCAGAATAACCGAAAATTTAATATTAAGTTGGTTTGTGTCCGTTAGAAACACCCCAATCCACAATTTATGGGCAACGGACCTTAAAAAAAACCACTTTAAAAAAGATATGTGCCGTATTTTCTACACCACGTAGTTAATTGATATTCTTTAAGGGTACACAACATATTGATTGATTGGACTGTAGGGCCAAGTACTAGACACTTGTCCAGGATAACTTCGAGCAAATTTCTACAGCCTGTTTGCTAAGAGGAAAAAATAGGAAAGCTATTATTTTTTTTAGGACGAAATGAACCGGTTGCAGACACCTAACGATCGTACGACACAAGACAACACAATTCTAATCTACTAGAAGGAAGCGTAAAGGTTTAATAGGTTTAATGGTTAATATAGACCTACTGAAGTTAAATCAAATTAGCGTATGGTACTGAAACTTGCAAACATATGTAGTGCCCTTTCATACAGCACGAGCTTACTAATAAAATGAATGAATAAAATAAATTTATAAGATGTGGATGGAAAGATCCCCAATGAAAATCCTCGTAACATGATTTTTTAATAGACCGTTTATTGTTAGCAGCAGCTCAAAAACTCACACTAGAAAATTTAAACTATTTTATGCTGCCAGCGAGTGTGGGTAACTGCAGCAGGAAAACTTTCGAATTTCAAAATGAAACTTGGCATACCGATTAAGCACAGAAATAATTTAACCCTAATTTTAAAACTTCACAAAAGCGGCTCCACCGACGAAATTTGTGCTTATCATAGAAATATGATTTTCAGAAATTTTCATTAATAAAGTGAGGAAAAGCAAACTAGCCCCTAAAAGATACTATATTGATCATAAAAAAATACAGATGTATACCGTTCAATAATATTTTTATTGAACAACAAATTAAAAAATGAAATAAATTATTATAAAATCAAAGAATAAGCATTTCAAAGAGCACAATCCTGTCACGCATGTTCATTGCCAGCCGAAAAATATAGTGGCTGAATTTGTGCTAATCCAGAATTGGTCCAATTCCATTGAACAACAAAGACCGTTTAATGAATAATTTTCTGACAAAAAATGTTCTACAAACCAATGAAGTTGGCACTTCTGATTGCATATTCCTATCAGGTATGTTCATTGCCATCCGAATAATATAGTGGCTGAATTTGGACTAATCCAGAATTGGCCCTGTTAAGTTATAAAGTAAATATAACGTTTGGATTTCAAACAATTTAAAAAAAAATTAATTATTTGAATGTAATTACGTGTTCAAATGTAGATGGCATGCATTTATATTGTTTTGATTAAGTTCAGTGGAACGGAAATAGAGTTGTTTCTTTTTGTTTGTTTTTTTTATTATTATTACGTCAATACGTGCAAGAAGGAGGAGTGTAAAAAAAGGGCATTGTGATTGCACATGGCGATTTTTGTAAAATGAAGTAAAAAGCAATAAAATAAATTTATTAAAAAAAAAGGAAATTGAATTTGTGTTTTTACGTAAAAAAGTGTACAGTCCACAATTGATTTAGAGTTAAAAATCCGGTTGAATCAGCATATTAAACCACACAAATAAAACCTGAATATTGGTTAACATCATAACCAAAAATTAGAGAGCCCATGGCATAACATTTTTTGGTCCATCGAGGAACCGGATTTGTAATCTGTAATTATCGTCATCATCGAGATATTGATTATATACAACATTGTATATTTAAATAATTAATAATCATTGGATTAAAAACAGAGAATAATCCATTGTGATTTTTAATTTCATTTGTTCGTTTTAAACGAGATCAAAATTCGTATGTAATTCAAAAGTCGCACATACAAATGTCATTAGGAGTATCATCGTAATCAGTGTACGTGATTCAATTTTCGTAGCAACCAGTTCAAGTCGCTTCATGAGGAAATGTTCAAATAATTCATGGAACTTGCATAAAGCAATAAACGATCAGTTTCGGAAGGAAAGGAGATCGCCACAGTTCGATCACAGTAAGAGTGTTAGGTTAGTGTAAATTAAATAATTTTAAGAGTTATTATTGTTTATGTTTACGGTAGAATTAAGTTACAATTTGTTGTAAAAACGACGACAAAAGAAGCAAAAGTTTTTGCAAGATTAACAAAACAAGTGAAACTTGAATTAATTAAATTAGATTTTATTGAGGAATTGTCAAGCAAAATTGATTTGACGACTGACGCTAGTTCGGTGACTGACCAGATACAAAATTTAGACAATTTTTACTTGTACTACAATTCATTGCTAGAAAAATTATGTGAAGTTGTAGAAGATAAGGATTTTGAACAAGTAATGATTGAGGTCAGAGATGTAGAAACTCGATATCATATCATTAAATCAAAACTTCGCAGTGTTATGCAAAATAAAAATAACGAACCGATAGGTAACGAAACAAAACTAGCATTAGAACAATGTATAAGAATTGAAGACTGTCACGAGGAAGATGGCAGTTCGGAAATTAATGATTTAGTTAGGTTTCATGGGAATGCAGGGGAAATTGAGGATAATGACGTTCAACAGAATACCGTTGATCATGATGTATATAAAAGTGTTGAGTCCATGGCTCCAACTTCCAATCCGCAAAAGGTGTCTAGAAATGATTATTTTCAAAATAAATTTCCATGCTCTGATTTTCAAAGTAGGTCTAATTGTGATCCTATTAATCCAATTCAGCTCGGCATAAAGGTGCCAACATTACATTTACCTAATTTCGATGGAGATTACAAAACATGGACAACTTTTCGTGAATCATTCACGGCCATCATTCATGAGAATCCAATGTTGACTGATGTAGTAAAATTAACATATCTACTTAATTATTTGAAAGGCCAGGTGCGGGAGTCAATAGGCTACATTTCATTCAATTCAGAAGCTTATCATTCCACATGGGCATATTTAAATAAAAGATTTAACAACGAATCATTAATAGTTGAATCGTACATCGACCAACTTTTGACAATTCCAAGTTGTTCAAGAGAATGTCCAATCGAACTAAGGAAATTATTGAATATATGTACGGCTAGTATTACAGCACTAGAAGCTCATAAGTTGAAAGTTTCTGGATTGTCAGAGCAACTTATTATTAAAATAGTTAAAGATAAGCTAGATGTAATTACTAGAAAGGAATGGGATAAAGAAGCAGAAATGAATCAATTGAGAAGTTGGGACAAATTGCTAGCATTTTTGAACAAAAAATGCCATCTTTTAGAAAGTTTGAAGGCATCTAAAGGGTTGAATTCAAAAGTAAATACTTTTGAGAAATCGACGGCTCGCTCAAGCGGCAATAGATCTTTTGTCGCAGCAACGACAAGGCACACAAGAACATACACTTGTCATGTTTGTAAAGTAACTGGTCATTCCATTTTTTATTGTCCAAAATTCTGTAGTATGTCAATTGATGATAGGTACAATTTAATACGTCGAGCGAAAGCTTGAACTAATTGTTTTTCATTTGGTCACACAATAGCTTCTTGTGAGAAAGAAAGTTGTTGCAAAAAGTGTGGACTCAAACATAACACACTCTTACATAATGAGTTTGATAAATCGAAACATCGAGATTTATCAACTAGAACTGGTACCGATGGTGAAGATGAGAAATCCGGGTCTAATTCAAATCCAAACACGCAAGTGCCTCAAAATTCGAAACAAACAATGACATGCAATATGGAAAAACCGAATGTTAAACAAGGGGTGTTGTTATCAACCGCTTTGATTTTAATAAAGGATAAAGTTGATAAATACCATATTTGCCGAGCCTTATTAGATTCTGCGAGTCAGTCTAATTTTATTACGGCTGACTTTGCTACAAAATTGGGAGTTGATCAGAAACGAGTGAACATTCCAATAACAGGCATTCAAGATTCAAAGTCTGTCATAAACCGTAGTATCTCGACTGATATTACTTCTAGATTGTCAAAAGGATATCGTCAAAAATTAAACTTTTTGGTTAGCAAAGTCATAACAGGTCATATTCCAGCCACTGCTATTAATATATCACAATGGGCAATACCTAACCGAATTCAACTTGCAGATCCGCATTTTCAAACCCCGGGGCAAGTTGATATACTACTAGGTGCCGGAATATTTCTTGATATTCTTAGACCAGGTAAATTAAATTCAACCAATTTGATGCCAGGACTACAGAATTCTGTTTTTGGTTGGATTTTAAATGGCACTTATCATGAACCAAATTATAGTTTTCATGTAGCAACTTCGATTGCAGACGATATCATTAATAAAGCACTTACAAGATTCTGTAAAATCGACGCGGTACCATCAGCTACATTAATGACAAAGGATGAACAGTTCTGTGAAACTCATTTCATGTCAACTCATCGTAGAGATGAAGATGGCCGGTTCGTGGTCTCTCTTCCATTTAAAGAATCACCTACCAAACTGGGAGCTTCAAAGCATCAGGCACTTACAAGATTCCATTATCTTGAGAAAAAATTGGAGAATGATCTCGAGTTAAAAACACAATATGTTTCATTCATTGAGGAGTACCTTTCATTAAAGCACATGCGTTTATGTCCACATCAAAACGATGATACTGGATATTTTCTGCCTCATCACGCAGTGTTAAAACCCAGCAGCTCTACTACGAAGCTCCGCGTAGTTTTTGATGCGTCGGCCAAAACGACCACAAATGTGTCGTTAAATGATATACTTAGTGTAGGCAAAAATACGCAAGACAACATATTCGCTATTGTGTTACGATTTAGAAAATACGCTTTCGTGTTTTCAACAGATATTTCCAAAATGTATCGTCAGATACAACTAGATCCAAAGGATTACAAATATCAAAAAATATTGTGGCGAAGTGACAGATCGCAGCCTATTTTGACGTATGAATTGTGCACGGTAACTTATGGAACCGCAAGTGCGCCATTTTTAGCAACGCGTTCATTAAAACAACTCCTAATGGATGAGAATGACGAATTTAAAGAAGCTGCCGACATTGCTTTGCAAAGTTGTTATGTGGACGATATGCTTGCAGGTGCTGATGATATTGAGACGGCAGTTACGATTCAAACGCAATTAATTAAATTATTAAACAAAGGTGGTTTTACACTGCATAAATGGAGTTCAAATTCCCCAATGTTGTTACAAAATATCCCGAAGGAACATCAGGAAAAGGTTGATATGTTCAGCAATATTGACTCAATCAAGGCGTTAGGTTTATTTTGGCAACCTTCTAAAGATATTTTTTGTTTTCGTGCCAATGTAGAACTACCAAACGATATCGTTACCAAGCGTATGGTGTTATCAAATGTTTGCAAATTATTTGATCCCATTGGTTTTTTGTCGCCAGTAATTATAGTCGCAAAATTATTAATACAACGATTGTGGAAAAGTGGTTTCGACTGGGATACCACTCTTGAACCTGAAGATAAGGCATTGTGGTTAGATTATTGCAAACAATTAAAATATCTTAAAGAAATTACCTTGCCGCGCCATGTCATATTACCAAAGGCTACAAAATTGCAGTTGCACGGATTCGCGGACGCATCCGAACGTGCATATGGCGCGTGTATTTATATTAAGTCCAGCAACAAAGACGAACAAACTCGTACGATGCTTTTATGTAGCAAGTCAAGAGTAGCTCCAGTAAAATTCATGACTATTGCTCGTCTTGAGCTGTGCGCTGCGTTACTGTTGTCCAATTTAACAACAATTGTCATTAGTGCACTTAATATTGACTTTGAATCCATTAACTTGTGGAGTGATTCCCAAGTAGTGTTAGCGTGGATTAAGACCGAACCGTCAAAGCTAAAAACGTTTGTAGCCAATAGCGTGGATCAAATACAACAACTTACTGTTAATTATAACTGGAAGTACATTCCAACAGAACGCAATCTCGCGGATTTAATTTCTAGAGGCATGATGCCCACGAATATATACCCAAATGATTTATGGTGGTATGGTCCGCAAGATATTATTGATGAAGTAAATAAAGAGTTTAATGAAATTAATAATCATTATTCAGTTGAAGTTCCAGAACAAAAAACGAGCAAAATAATTTTGACAAATCATATAAATGATGATTTCGGTTTATTTACCAGATTTAGTTGTTTTAATAAACTGTTGCGAGTTACATCTTACTTATTGCGGTTTATAGACAATTGCAAATCAAAATTAACGATTGATCCTAATATCCAAAATTCAATTCATTTAAACTCTATGACATGACAAATTCACTAAATGTGCTTGTAAAGGTCATACAATCCGAAGCCTTTAGGGTAGAGTTAGAATGTTTAAAAAAGAAAAGGGGAATTCCAAATAATTCAAGGTTAAAATCATTAAATCCATTTTTGGATCACAATGGAATCATTAGAGTGGGAGGTAGACTGTCATTGAGTGAGTTAACGTTTGATTCTAAACATCAAATCTTACTGCCTCCAGCCCATCCTTTTGTAAAACTTTTGTTTAAATATGAACATCAATTAAATCATCATGCAGGAGTACAACTACTCGTAGCAATAATAAGGAAAAAATTTTGGCCAATAAATGCAAAATCAGCGGCAAAGGATATTATCGGCAAATGTATAAGGTGTTTTCGATTCAAGCCTATTATCCAACAACAATTAATGGGTAATTTACCTAAGGAACGTATTTCACAAAGTCGTCCTTTCGCTGTTACTGGAGTGGATTTTTGTGGTCCATTTACAATCAAATGTAAACATCATAGAAATGGAAAGAATTATAAGGTCTACGTAGCTTTATTTGTATGTTTTGCCACAAAGGGTATACATTTAGAAGTAGTTTCAGATCAGACCTCTGAAGCTTTTATTGCTTGTTTGAAGAGATTTGTTAGTCGTCGAGGTAAATGTGAGGTTTTGTGGAGCGATAATGCAAAAAATTTTGTAGGTGCACGAAATGAACTACAAAGGTTGTATCATATATTTACATCATCCCCAAATTATGCTAAGATCAATAGATTTTGTACAAATACATTGGCGATTCATACCCCCACGTTCACCCAATTTCGGAGGACTTTGGGAATCTTCGATTAAATCCGTTAAAGTACATTTCAAGAAAGTCGCGTCACACATTAATTTTTCATATGAAGAATTTTTAACGGTTTTAAGTCAAATTGAAGGAATTCTCAACTCAAGACCTCTTTATCCAGTCTCTGAGGATCCAAATGATCCTCAACCTTTAACACCGTCACATTTTTTAACAGGCGGTTCGATTTGCTCGATTAAAGAACCATCTGTAATTGACGTTCCTTCTAATCATTTACCAAAGTGGAAACGTTTAACGCAAGTAGTCGAACACTTTTGGCGCAGATATTCACAAGAGTATTTGCATACGTTGCAGAATCGCGTGAAATGGCAAGATTGTAGAATAAACTTGAAGATTAATGATATAGTCTTGGTAATGGATGAACACATTCATCCAATGAATTGGTTACTGGGAAAAATTGTAGAAATTTTTACTGGTTCGGACGGACATGTGAGAGTTGTTAACGTTAAAACTAAAAATGGAGTTTTTCGCAGAGCAATTTCAAAAATTAAAATATAAATTAAAAAAAATTTATAAATTTAATTAAATTAAAATATAGAAATATCGAAGAAGATTATGTACATTATATACTGAATTATGTTTCGTTGCATTATATAAATTTTGTTTTAGAATGTAAGTAGCCTCTCAATTGAGTGCAGACGCCTCAAAGGGGGCGGAATGTTAAGTTATAAAGTAAATATAACGTTTGGATTTCAAACAATTTAAAAAAAAATTAATTATTTGAATGTAATTACGTGTTCAAATGTAGATGGCATGCATTTATATTGTTTTGATTAAGTTCAGTGGA